>VCRD01000009.1:585567-651531 GCA_006783055.1 Trinorchestia longiramus
ATGTATATATATATACGTATATATATATATATATATTTGAGGAGTAAAATTTTACGTACACCCATACCTTTAAAAAATTCAGTAAGAGACGTGGGATAGAAAATTATGGATCAGAGGTTTTTTTGCCGTTCTTTTCTTCCGCTAAAAATACGGAAAAACTAAAAACTGCTGCTGGATAAAAACTAAAAATTCCTATTCTGCTTTTTATGGGAAATTTCCAAAAGTCCCATTAAATTTAAAAAATTTATGTCCAGCGAATGCTGGCTTTCTATAATCTATTAATAAAATGATTTTTTTAGTTTTGTACCATTGCTCACTCTTCAGTATAGTTAGAGCTTAATTTCAATTTTAATTTCTATGTTTGTTATTATACCAAAACAATCTAACGTCATTGCCAACAGTTTTTGTTTCAACAATGTGAAAAAATCTTTTTTGCAAGCAGTGAAGGGGATTTTGTATTATTCGGTGAGAGACATTTTCTATATATTATGAGTGCACACGTTTAATGGCATACATATGAAGAAGGGCAGGATATCTAAAACATCTTGACAGGTTCCAGGCCCGGTGTGTAAACTGAAACTGCAAGTGTTGCTTCACAGTTTCCTAGCGTCAATTGTTCTTTCGCCACAGCACCGAGAATTGACATGGTGGCTTCAACAACACAACGATCACGTCAGCCCCAACAAGAAGTACTGTGTAGACGCGCCTGATAGATGCACCTAAGTTAAAATCAAGTAATTAAATGTCAGTGTAACTGAACCTTTCAACGTGAGCAGGCGCGGGAATTTTGAGAATGCATCTTCTTTCCTCAGATTGATTTGCAGCTGCAGAGCGAAGATGGAGGAGACACTAGCGGTTACATACCCAATGGGGAGTGGGATTTAAAAGGTAGGTTCATAAGATACAATGTTTAGTGTTAAATTGATTTATTTGAGTCCACCATCAAATTGTGTTTATAATAAAAATTAGTCATTGTTACTAATTCACATCAGCTCTGTTTTATGGATTGATATTATTTATTTGTCTACGTCATTACTGCCATGGTTGAAATTAAAATTATAAATTTTATTATTGCATCATTTCTGAGAACAGTGTATGAATTATGATTTAGATGATGTCATCACACGTCCATGACAGAATTTTTCTTCACAACATATAAAGGATCGGATATTGAACAGTTCCACGTGTCTGAAGTTGAATGAACAGTTTGACGGATAATGTTAGTTTTACTTTCAGATCATCTTTCAACGTCGCTCACCTGTTAGTAAGGATTGGCTTCTGCGCCTTATTCTAACGGAAATAAATGGGACTCTATATAATTCAAATGGGGAAGAATGCACTACTGATGAAAGCAATTTTACGCAACTTAATATATTCAGTTTAGTATTCCAGTCGGGTTAATTCGTCCCATGACCAAATCTGTGTTTCTCATTTAATAGTTTCCTTCTTTCATGTGTAAATTTCAGTCATATTAAACCGAATAAAATTCTCAGTGTAATATAATAATAATATAGACTGTAACAGTGATCATCACGTCACTTTCAGGGATTTGTCAGCAACTTAAAATCGCAACTCCACCCTTTTTTCTGGTTTGCATTTGTGATTTTCCGATCATTTATCGCCTTACTCTCAAAAACCCAAATTACATCATAGGTTGCACATGATTTATTTCGGAATTAATTATTTTTATTTGTTTTGCTTGGTTGAAACTAGAATTTCAGCAAAATATTTTCATCAAATCAAAAGTCATAAGGAATTACACTGACAGGAAATTGATCCTTTTCACCAACATTAATTCGCTATTGAAAATGTACATTAACTTCTGAAACGTCAAATATTTTCGACCGTTACGTAAAGTCACCATAATGTCAACTTGTGATGACCTGCCTTTTATTAATTTTTTACCTTGATAATGTGCCATTTTGTCGTCAAGCGTTGTGAAAACAATGTCGCAAATATTACATAAATAGCAGACGATTCATGGACGAAAAAAATACATTTTAACTTTGACTAATGTTAGCCAGTGATCATCTATCTTGACAGTTCGCTTTTGTACAGAAAAAATTCCATTCCACTTTTGAAAGTTCTCTGCATGCCAAAGGACTGATGATCAAACATACTCCACATCATGAAATTTTAATGGTCCTCAGTGTGGCAAATTTTTCAGGCCAGTAATGATGCATATTTTTAGTGCAGGTTTCTCCAAAATATCAGAGCAATAAGAAAATAAGTATTCCATTTCTGTTTCAAATGATGTAAAATGAAACTAGCCTCTAATGCTGACTATTGACGCTTGTTCAACATTCCTCATATATATATATCTCCAAACGCAAAAAATGTATTTCTCCGCATAAAAAAATTCGATCTCATGAATTGTTGAGACTTGACCGAATTATGAACACCACCTCATCAGAGTGCGGGATCCTGGAAATATTGCTCATAGAAATAATGACCATGGAGATAATGCTTATGGAAATGATGAATGTGGAATTTGTGAGCTTGAAAATAACGATCATAGAAATGTTGATAGCGGAAATGATGATCATGGAAATAAGATTTAAGGGGATGATGATGTAAATACAAATATTTACGTTCTTTAGCTAATTGGTTTATATTCCAGCTGTAGTTTTTCATTCTTTTGGTACAAAAATTCCTTCCACTTTGAGTCTTTTGAGTTCTACATTTACTATTTCTATTGTCTGCAATACACGAGCAGCGACACCGTAACAAACTAAGAAAATAACCTTAATGTAATAATCGTAGATTTGAAAAACTGGGATCAGTATAAATTCAATACACATATGTTAATCTATGTACGTTAAAAATGTTAAACATTCATGCATACGTATGTTATGTATAGATGCATATGTTATGTATGTATACATATATATGCGCATACATATGTTATATCTTTAGTGCATGAAGTGCCAGATTTGGCACAAGGCACAAGCGCCCCTCCCTATAACCATGTTGTGTCATATAAAGCACAATAAACATGCCGTACCATACATATATAGCACATAACCATATTTTTACATATAAAACTCTCAATTGTATTTTTGTTTTCGAGCACATATTTCGATAAAAGGGTGCCCAATACTCATACAGGCCTTAAATATCACAAACATTTTTTATCCCTCTCAAATGATTGAATGCAGTAGTGTATTAAATTGCAACCATGTTTTGCAGGAGTGCCGGGCACCAGGCAGTCTATTCAATACACGTGCTGTCCGGAAGTGTACGTTGATGTCACATTTAAGATTCACTTGAGACGAAGAACTCTTTATTACTTCAGTAACCTCATCATGCCTTGTGTATTGATATCATCTATGGCACTCGTAGGCTTCACTCTGCCTCCAGACTCAGGAGAAAAGCTCACTCTTGGTAAGTTGCCCCTTACTACTCTCGTAGAAATTTATAAATAATTGAATTACTTAGTTTCATTGGCATCTGCCAAATGATTTATGTTACCATGTATATCATTATGTCATTATATCCTTGACTGAATGTTTCCGAAACCCGTATATTGAAGCTAGAAGAACGTTTAAATACTGAATTCTTTCTTGTGTTCGTTCCTATCTTACTTTTGGGACTTTCTTTTTATCAATTTATTGGTTGATCACTATTATGAAAACGCGCTTGGCGTCGCGTTACAGGTGTTAACTCTCAGCTGGCAATATTGAACGATTTAATGGGAACTTGAAGAGCCACCTAGCAAACGACGAAAACTTTATATTTTAAATTATTTAAGTTGCTAAGAATACCAAAGTTCTTTATTTCTTTTTGAATATTGTCTTCTGATATTCACTAGTTTTATACACACAATGCTATTTTTTATAAAAGTAAGCGTTACTGACATAAGAGCAAGATCTAATGAATGTTTCAACTCTTTGTTCTCTAAATCTCACAGGGTGATATTCATATATGATGTCTACTTTCAATGAGAAATTGTGTACAAATAGAGGAATTTCGTATCCTATGTGCGCAGAAATTGCATTACAACTTTCAAAAGTTATTATTTAAATCATGAATTATTTCAACTGAAATTTGGGTTTGTTCTTAAAAGTGGGAAATTATCACAGCTTTGGGTGGTGAGAGATTTTAAAAATTATTTGTGTATCATTGAACAAGCAAAACAATAACAAAAAGTCCGTCCTGATGAGCTTCACTATTCACCATTTTGATTCAACGTCTTCATTAATTTAAAACTGCAAAATAGAAAAGGCTAATTGAATAAAAACCTTGTTCATAACAAAGTATTATTCTAAGAACCACCTAGCAATGCTCTAAATTTCTCAGAAAACTTGTTCCAAAGAGTTTTATTTCAGAGTTTTCATTCCAAACCTAACAAAACTTTGAGACTCGCTGTAATTCCACAAAAACTTGTCGCCCTGTGGTTTCAACTTATCTTTTTTACATTAGTAAAGAAATTCGTATTCATAAGTGCCACAAATCCAGTAATTCTTATCGGTAAGTTTATCTTGAAATCTAAACGTTAATTACAAAATTGTACGTATTTTGAACTCAAGAAAGTAGTTTGTAGTGTACCATCAAAATAGCGTGTTTTTTCATTTAATTTAAACTCATAAGTAATAAGTTATTTCTTCATTCCTTCACTTCTTCTTGATGGAGCGAGTCCAAGAACACAAATGAGATTTAATATCATAAAACTGTTATAAAACAGATTCTTCTTGCTTTTCACGAGGCATCTCAAATTCAATCAGCAGTTACTGCAGCGCAACCAAATACTCATAAAGCTGCTGCTGCTCCCCACACGATAATGGAAGAAACAATGAGTTTGCCAACATCAGCGGAATGCAAAGGCTTGAATACACATCGAAATCTTTTGCACCAAATGACAATGAACTCGCATCAAAGTAAAAGGGCAGCTAAGCAGTGAGGTCACACGAAGTACGCTCGCCGATTTTAGTGATGTACTGGGTGCAGCAACATAATTCAAGTGTTGATGTACCTTAACGTATGACCTCTCGAGAGTCATGTGTTTTTTATTGGCAGATAATACGTCCATTCAAAAGTTATTTCTACGAGCTTAAAAACAATATTTAAATGGGACACGTACGATTCGTAAATCGAACACTGTGGTCGTTTTCATTTCGCTCCAACTGAAGTGCCTGGATAACATGCAGGTCTAAGACACCGACATGAAGCTCTCTCAACACTGGAAAAAATATGCATGCAGTCTACAGAATTCAGGTCTAGAAATGGAAATTCATTAATAAATTGACACCTTTCTTTAAACTGAGAGTGCCTATTCGTTTGATATGAAAAGACATTTTGTGCGTCATTCGAAATTTTTACACAAGTAAGACTTCTGAAATGAAATAGATGTCCATAAACTTGGAATAGTACTAAATTTGGCAACAGGTATATATATATATATATATATATATATATATATATATATATATATATATATGTTAAAACTATAATGATGATTTTTAATCAAAAACGTTGCCATAAAAGTTAGAGGCCAAGTGAAAATTTGAATCTTTTGAAATATCATCGCTTGTGAAGTAATCGTTTCTTGTCAAAAAACATTCGAGTTGAATGGTTAGCAAAGAATTTCTGTCGTCAACGTTGTGTCAGATGCAATTCTAAATAAACCAACACTCTGTAATATAAATGCACTCAATACAATAAAAATATCCTCAACGTGATACAAATTTACTTTCGTCTGATCGACGTCCGCCGTAAGACTTTAGACTTTGAACTCTCATCCTCACTAGGGGGTGTTTGAACGGCCTGTATTTGCACACCTTCGATCGATACCTGCTTGAGGGCCCGTGCAACCTGTTGTTCCGGGATATATCAGCTTTAGTAAGTGTTCAAGAAGAACACTTGTGGATACTTACACACCCCACACCACCGACAACGAATGTAGTTCTAACAAGTTGGTGATGTATTAAACAGTCACACTTGTTCTGAAAATTATCCTGGAAATAAATAAGTTCTTATGATAGAAAACCTATTCACGGAACACGCAAGCTTCAAATTGAAACTATTTCATAGGATTTTCTATTGGTTCATGCATTGATAGAAGGACGGCTTGAAGCGAAATAATTAATTCAGGAAATACAAATAACGGTAGTATCTCTGGGTGGTAAGGAATATACAGTTTTCTTCAAGCAGTGAAGTAATGCAGAGGATTCTGGAGCTAGAAACTTTGTGAGTGCTTTACTATCACTTCTGTTCAATGGCGCAGCAGTAGAAGATACACACTCACAGACATCCATTCATACAATAAACCGATGTCGATTTGCCTTTGCACGTGGTAAGGGCTTTCTTGGGTAATATGTCTGTCTCCACGGAATAAGGAAAAAACATAATGGAATAAAGCTAATAGAGAATAATTAGCAAGTAGTAATGGAGTTTTTTCCGTCCCTTAATAGCAGTTTTTGAACGAAATCTTAACAATGTGACAGCAGTTGGCATGCTGTCTTAATAGTACACACTCGTCAGTTTGAATTAAATTACACCACTAGGAAACTATTAAAATAATTTCATTTATAAACACTCTTTCTGACTTACAAGAGAAATAAAAATTCTAGTTTAACAACCCTTTTGTTTTCTCAAATTTAGTGGTTAACGGACAAATATCATTCTTTGATGAAAGTAGTCCATGGTAAATTAAGACCCCAAAAATATGATGTTAAAATATATAACAATTATTGCAAAATTATGTACACGAACCTCATTTTTCAGGTAAGCAACGTAACAGAATTTTGAATTAGAATATAAAACTAGAGCGCCAAAAATTGGTAAACATTTATCGTACCAAGGATGTTTGCAGAATAAAAAAAATATCAAATTTATTGCACACACTTGGAATTACACTTCTTAGTTTTTTTTGTAACCGAAACGACGAGTTGACTTCTTGAAGTTACTTTAACTCTGAGGTATTCCTGCGGGGCTAACCTGAAAATTAAATAACGGAATTTCACACTGATGTATGTTGGTCCCATTTTAAAGTCTGGAGCTATTCGAGGATTGTTTCGACTACAATAATTTGCCCCATGACATTTCACCTACGTAGTTCGGTTCTACCAAAATTGCTCGTGCTCACAAATAAAGAAATGAAAAAGAAATTCAAGAATTATCATAATCATATTGTCACTGAATAGAGTAAGTAATTTTCGTATTGAAATAATGATCTGTATCGCAGAACGAAATAAATAAATAAATAAACATTTCATTGGGTTTTGCAATGATATATTAATAATGTTCTATTTTCAGGCCCTTTTGTGTGCTGTCCCAAGCAGCTTTTATAATGCATTAATAACTTTTTAAAGACTGTGCTTAGCAAACAGTAGACAGAACAAACTTAAAATATTTTAGTGGTTCATTTGTGCTACGTGAAATGACGGGAATATTTTTGTCCTTCATTTCTGATATTCTCATCAATAATTCTCATTTATGACACGTAAGCTATGAATTATACGAAGAGTAAAAGTAACATTCGGTCTTAATGATTTTAGAACGATATTACAATCGTAAGCGTTTACTACATACAAAGTTTGTGAAAAATTGGCGTCTAATTCTTGCTCAATTTTCTACTATTTGACAGTGATATTATAATAGTGGGA
Source organism: Trinorchestia longiramus (assembly GCA_006783055.1). Taxonomy (NCBI): domain Eukaryota; kingdom Metazoa; phylum Arthropoda; class Malacostraca; order Amphipoda; family Talitridae; genus Trinorchestia; species Trinorchestia longiramus. The sequence continues at coordinate 593,172 of VCRD01000009.1, forward strand.
ACTTACTACATCCACAGTTTATGAGACATGTACTTCTAATTCTTGCCCTGATAAAAAATATTCATATTATCCGTCATGTTTGTGTCTGACAAGTTCATGTCTTCCAGTCATGTTTTTACTTTATTCTTTCAGGGGTGACTATTCTTCTCTCGCTTACTGTATTCCTAAACATAGTGACCGGAAATATTCCCGAGACTTCCGAAGCAGTGCCTCTTATATGTATGTAGAACTTACAACTTCAGTAGATGTTGGTTGATTCAGTCTCGTTCTTTGAACTTCATCCAAAAAAACAGTTATTTTCCAGTTCATGGATCAATTGGCTTGTTGAGGTTCCTTTTCATTAAATATTTTAACCCCATTTGTTTGAAAACGTGTAAATTCTTCATTCATTAGTATTTTTATTGAACATGTTTCTTACTTAAGATTGTTTACAAAGACAGTGCATGTTTGATCTCCAGTTTTCTGATCCACGTTGAGCTGAAACATCACTGAATCTAACATGTTTGATGTCTAGGCCTAGGAACCTTTCCAATCAGTCATATTTCTGTTCGACTCCTAACTCTGAGCTGAAATATCACTGACAAGCAGGCATAAGTCATAAAAAGTTGAGTTATTCCTCTTCATATGGTTTTCATTAAAAAAACAGAAAGTAGATGCCATTCTGCCTTTACCCTTAAAGGCCTAAGGAGCGTCATGGGATACTTCATATGATGTGTTTGAAGGAGTGCTGGATCCAATAACGAGACTAGATAGCTGTGACGTTTATCTCAGTCAGTGAGGACACTTCTTTTCCGACTTTGAAATCATTCGTAACTTCAATGTTTGTTTTTATTGGATCACGCATACCTTCAATGCTCACACATGAAGCATGCCAGGTTCCCTGTACCTACCCCACAAAGGACTAATAGAGTTGTTATTTTCATCCGTAAACTCCGGTCTTAAGACTTTCTGATGACCCTTTTTCATTCCTACCAAAAATAATTTCTTTGTATCAGTTATGTAAGTGTAAATAGCAAACATTTTTTTATTGTGAAGTTTGAACTAATTTTTCACTGCTTTCTAAGTGTGGGTTGTGTCAACTTTTCTCTACAAAACGTTCTCATAATCCTCCTTTTGGTTACTTGTTTTTGCGTTTGGCAAACGGAGAAACGAGCTTTGTCAACCATCCCGCTCTGAGTGTTGCACCCATCGATTCTGGTACTTGGAGAATAAAAATACTCTTCTTTACGTTCTTTTTGTCAAATCGATCTCTTATATTTAGTCACTTTTACGGTAATCAGCATCTTCTGGCGACTTTTAGTAATTCAACTTTACCTTACATTGTCAGATACGCGATTAAATCTTTTCTCTCTGCGATAGAAACACTGACCCCGAGTAATTCATGATAATCGTAACCCTACTTTTGTCTGCACTCTGCACGTCATATTTCTTTGATGTTATCCCTCATTGGATATTTCTCCGAAGTATAACGTCGGCTTACTTATTATATGATGCTGGCAATGATCAGTACTCTATTTCGCTCCAGAAATCACATCAATTCTGCTTCATTGTCGGTGTTCAGAGTTCCAGTTGCAGAACAGCATCCGATGTGACTGGTTCCCTTGCTCGCATAGTGTCTGCTTATTTAATTTAAGTGATGCTGGTGAACATTATTCTATTTCGTTTCAGAAATCACAATCCTGCTTTCATTGACGGTGTTCATGACTCTAGTAGCAGAACAACTGCCTCAGGTGTCCGATGCGATTCCCTTGCTAGGTACGATGCGAACTTTATGAAGATATTAAACAAAGGTGTTCATAAACCTTTCTTCATTATTTTAATGCCTAATACAAGGTGGTTCAAATGTTAGTGTCTAGTGTTTCATTTAAATAATTAGATGATAAATAAGCTAAACTAAATAAAACAAGTGTTTCAGTAGACAGTTGTCATGATCTCCTCTGCCCTGGATTGTGCTATGCGGCAGAAAAAAGGTTCACACATCTTACCAGGAGTGTTCAGGTGTTCACACGTCAAACTTTTCAGTTCTGCTAAAATGTCTGGCCTATTAGACTGTACTTTAATTCCATGCTATTTTTTGTCCACTTGCGACTTCAATTTGACACTATATACAAATGTGACAAGTTCAACTTTAATGGCATGAATTTTAATTTGTTATACGTTAATATGCAACATCGCTGAATTTCAGATTATATAGTGATTGTTTTCGATCACGTCCCGTGATAAATTTTGAAACTTAATACAATTTACTTCACTTTAAATATCAGTTTCATGTGGATTTCTTCGTAAATTTTATTGAACATCTAAGACCTGGTCGTAACAAGCGTTTAACATTGAAATCTCAGTTATACAAATTAGATATTTTTCTCAGTAAATTTTTGTCACAAGTTGAATTCTATTTATAAGTAGAAGACATCGTGTAACCTATCATACTCATTTTCGTCGATTATTGTTTTGTATTTAATTCCTAGTAATCATAGAGTAACCTATGCCTTATAATTTTCATCCCACTTAATTCCACTACTGTTTCAAGTAAATCAAGCCACATTGGCAATTTATTTATTTTATTTTTATTTTCCCATTTGTGAATAGAAATCGTTGCTCATTGTGTTTACAAGGATTTAAATTTAGATAGAATTTCAAGCCTTTTTAATCGTACTCGTACATTAGCAATTATAAATAATGATAGAAGACGATGTAAGAACATTATTCATTACATACAATACAAAAAATAACAGTATGACATGTCGCATTTCTAAAACACGAAGTCATAGAATTCAAATAATCATTGGATGTTTTTGAGCGTTTTTTGACCTGGAATGTTATTTTCAAGATTGGTATGGTCTTTTTCACGCGCCTACTGGAGCTTAAGCATCCAATAGTACACCGAGTTTTTTGCGATAACTGTTCCAGTACGTTAATCAAAATAATTTTACGATAATTCATACAAAACGTATCTTGAAAAGTGATCAAAGATGCAAACCTATTCACATTTAACTGATGGTTGGTGGTGAGGGTACGGAGAGAAAAGATAGACACAGATAGTGACGAAGAAACGATAAGAAGAAAATGATTAAAAGAATATGAGATCGAAAAACACTTTACTGCATACATAATCGTCGTCGTTTACTTAGAATTAACTAAAATAGCTATCAGTCCTTCATGCACTGAATGAAATTCGTGCATGTGAGGATGTATAATATTCTACTGAATTTATGGCCGTCACCTTACATGTATGATAAATCTACGTACCAGTTGAAGGCTCCTCTGATACGGTCATATAGGCTGGGCACTGTATCTAGAGTATACGCAGCAAATCTTTTATACACATATGTTTGAATAAGTCGCAGGACCATTTATGTGAAAATAGGGTTAGTTTCAAATGATACAGCCGGAGGTTTCAAACTATTGATTCGAGGGTACTGACACAGTCTTTTTGTTAAATTGCAAAGTTTGTATATAAATGCGGTATCAGATTCTGAAAAGGCGAACAAATCTTCAGTGCGTGTCGGTGTAATACAACATTGGCAGATTGAAATTGCTGCTTTGTTCGAGTGCTTTCAAATCTGGCATTTCTGATCCAGCAATTAATCATTGGCTTTCTGTCTTATATTTGGTAGTTTAGATAAGACGTGTTGGATATAATTCGTGATTTGTCAGTGCGTTGATCCTATTGCAATAAGTACCAAGCCGTCATTATTTTGTACACTAGGTTTTGTTTCAATTTAGCTTGAAAATAGGAAAAAAGATTTATGTTAGATAAATCACGAACATTTGAGTTACTGAGTAAAACTATCACTATGTTAACCCTGACATACTTCAGATTGTACCGAAAATAATAATTTTAGAGTTCGTTATAGAACTTAACATATAGAAATGAAACTGAGAGATACCCTCTCAACAAATCAACCGTGACCTTGCTTCCCCCAGATCTACAGAAAAAATCCCCAACAACATTTAACAGAGTAAATCCCAAGATTGATGTTTTTCTTCTATCCACATAAATACATACCCCAATTTTTAAATAGAGGAGGAAAGCGGATGTCAGAAAATATCTTACCTCTATTTTGCTGCTCCTTCTTCTGCTATCTTACGTCATTTGCAATCTTGACAGCCACCTCTTTGCCCTTCGACATTTTGTCTGTTGTTGATGTTTTGTGCAGATTCGCAACTTGCCATGACAGGTTTTAAAATTCTTATTCGTAGAAGACAAATTTCAAATTCGTATTCGTAAAAGACAGGTTTCAAAATTCTTATTCGTAGAAGACAAATTTCAAATTCAGATTCGTACAAGACAGGTTTCAAAATTCTTATTCGTAGAAGACAAATTTCAAATTCGTATTCGTAAAAGACAGGTTTCAAAATTGTTATTCGTAGAAGACAAATTTCAAATTCAGATTCGTACAAGACAGGTTTCAAAATCTTATTCGTAAATGAAAGGTCTCGAAATTCTTATTTGTGCAAAACAGATTTTAACTCGTTTTGAAACTTACATTCTGTCTCTCATCACGTCACCAACATAAACAAATCAAAAAGAAGAAAGAAAAAAAAGAGCACAGTTACTTTGGCAGAAAAGTGAGTTAATGGAAATCATAGAGCCAAAATATTTAGCACGAATGAGTTCGACATTTTAACCAAAGAAGAAAATTTATCTGTGCTGAAATTCACAGCACTTTGTTTAGTACACATGCCCTTAGATGTGTGAAATCATTTTTAACTACTTTTTTAAACTAAAATGTGATGTTATACCAGAACAATTTTAAAAATTAATTTGTTTCAGGTAAAATAGTGGATGAAACATATCTCTTTTTAAAAATATTTTTTCCAATCTTCAACAACTCAGATAAAACCTGGAGATATTCACGAACGCATTCTTTTTAAAGATAACAACACACTATCTCTTTAAATAATGATTCATTATGGAAAACTCATACGAACAACTCCTGGTAAAATGAATGATCCAGGTATTAGATGTTCAGGAACAAAGCATGTCTATACGTTTGTGTTGTGAGTCATCCCTCATTGAATGTCTACTCCCAGTATGTTCCAATAAACTGGTCACACAAACTCTTACTGAATTCTCAGTGATATTTTTCCAACGACATCATAACCTTCGCATACGCTAACTCAAATTTTCGACACTACAAACTTAAAAAACTACTTCAAGAAAATTGTTGAACTCTCACTGGAACAGACTTCCACGAGATTTTCTATTACAGAAAATTTGTCTTGATTCAGTATAGAAAAATGAAAAATCAACTTTTTGTGCCCGTTTGGGTATAATACTTACTGAACACTGTGCCAATTGTTGCATATTGGTGCAAGTGTGACCCTTGTTGACCAGTTTTCTAATTGAAACAAGTAACCTTGCAAAATTTGCAAGGTTTCGTCCGTAGACTAGATGTTCATTACGCGTCTGTGCATTCTCGTTCATAAAACACATTAGCATTCATACTGGAGCTCCTTGCTCCTTAAACTCTGTGTGGCTGTTAACAATTACGGGATAAGGAGAAATGACGCTTGTCTAAAAAACACTTTTTGCTTAAATAAAACTTATCGAGCTCGAGTCTTAGTGTTCGCGTAGCTTTGTTGTTGCCAAGGATATACTGTGATTGTGCAATTTTTAATGTAAAAAAGTTCATACCGCTACACTCGTTTCGAAACATCTAACTTGAAATTACTAGTAATTCTTCATGACGTTTTGTCCTAAATTTAGACCGGTCATTTGCAGATGTTGCCACCGGAATTGCAGATCATCATCGGAAATAAATGTGAATTCTCCAAGCATCATTTACCAGTATGATGATCGAAGTAAAGTAGTTGTAATATTTTTTACCAGCGTGGAAAAAAATGAATTCTCCAAGTATCATCAACCAGAATGATGATCAAATTATGTAGCCGCAGCGTTTCCTCCTTAGCGGACTTCCTCATAACGATGTTTAAAAACAAGACTCCTAAACTGACCACCAATTAAAGCATGTTTCATTTCTTATTCTAGAAATGCATGGGAATGCAGTGTGCACCCTGTACTAACGCTTCTTCTCTACGACTGAGTTTTGTATTGATTTACAAGGTGAATTTTTGTTTTGCATCTGTTCACGTCAAATTTTGTGTACAAATCCATTTGAGTTTCTTACGATTTTACGCGCAGAATTTCTCGTACTTTTTTGAGAACGATATTCATACTTTCTTTTTAGTCCTGAGTTAACCATTTCCCGTGAAACTTAACTGTATTTTTTAAAACGTGGTATTGAAATATTTATTAAACTTGAAATGCAAATATTGCATTCGTATTGATTTTTATGAGAAATAATAAAAAAATACATGGTGAACCACAAAGAATTACTCATAAGACATTTTAAAACAAAATAAATTTTATTATGATATATCACAATGTACATTATCAATTTACAGTAGTTGGAATACAGTTTTTAATACTAGCATTTTAATAACTAAAACAAAACCTTGACGTTGAAGAATTAGATGATTTCGATAAATTACTCGTGTTATACATTACACGCAATTCAAATATTCATATTTCAGAACTAACTACTTTTTCAATGATCATGGCCGCTGAACTTGTGTTCACTTATGCACAAACGCACTCTGCATCTTCACTAAAATTGGACTGTGAGATAGAAATGTTTCCTGCAAACCAGCAACGGATTGAGACAGTTTAGCATAGACATCGAATAATTCAATAGTGTAGACTATCACGTACGTTGGGCTTATGTGAGTGCCAGAAAGAAATCATTCTTTCGTATTCTTTGAAAAACCGTAAAATTCTCTTTGCAACGTTTTAGCTTTAAATTTGATGTAGAAGCAGGAGCTCCTATTTTTGTGAACACGTAGTGAGCTCAAAATCCACTCGTGAGTCACGTTATTAATTTTCATTATTCCACTCTAATTTACGTCTGTGTTCATCGTTATACTCTCTGTTGCAAAAATCACAGAAATTTTTTTACTGCAAAAGCCATTTCATAAATCAAGCTGATTTCTGATGGCAGAAATAGATTTCTTTACGTTTAAGTAAATCACTACCCACAGGTAAACGGGAGAATTTATTATTCTGCCTGTTTACTATGGCTTACATACTGAACATTTTTTCTCACATGAGACTCTATCAGAAGAATGGCGAGCTGTGCACTTGATCTGCGAAAAAAGGTTTTTACCCATATTGAATTGTTCCTTCTTGAGAATACTGAAAATTAACTGTTTGCGTTACTTTTAGTTAGCAATTAGCCTTAACTTTTACTCGAGTATTTCGCGCATAAACGAGTTAGAAACAACGTTCTTTGGCAGCTTTTTCCATCCGTTGACAAGGATTTCTGTTAACTTTCTTCATCGCAGCTACGAATATCATTTAAAGCGAATTGTTTTGTATTTACCAGGAAGAGGCTAAGTTGACCGATATAATAACAGATTTAGTCCATTGTTTCCCTGGATAACTAATTATTTCCCGATGAGAGATAACAAATTATTTAACGACAAATATTCAATTGTTTTATCATATCGTTGCTGGAGAGAGCAGCAAATTCTAAAATAGAAATTTTTCTATGCTGAACTTTCACATGAATCGTACAATCGGCATGCGTAAGCAATTAGCGAAAAATAAGAATTTATTACTTGGAGCAGTAAGATTGCTTCTAAAAATGAGTAAATCTTTATGGGACCAGCTGTCAATAAATAAATAAAAATTTCAAAGTTCTTATCTTCTTCATAAAAGAAAAAGAAAATACAAGGCACATAACAACTATCTTTAAACACTGAGGCCTTGAATATGTTCTGTTCATATACCATTGTTTTTCTACATTTACTGCTTTTAAATTTTTCTCCTGAAAGCCATGCATGTTTCTGTCAATCAAAGGAAGGCTTCTTCTGTGGTGCATGCCTCAGTGAAACATCTTTTTTTAACATATAGCTGATTACGTGTTTTTTTAAATACAGCTTATGGACTGTCAAATCGCCTGCAAATTAGCTTCATAGTATATGCTAGTTAATTATTGATCTGTCTAACGCTTCCAGTTGTAAATATTATAAACACATTGTACTTAAACAAGGCAAAGTAGTGAATTAAAGTTTTCTATGATATATTTACCTACTTAATGATAACACTCATCTCGTTGCTATATGGATATTTGAACCTGATTTGCAACTACTTGAGATATATGATGTTTCTCGTGCAATTTTGAAACTTAAATGATGTTATAAATTCTAATAGTATTATCTTGTGAATTTAATCAGAGTACTCCAATAGACAGGACCCAATCTTAACAGAATTTCACTACATTGCAGCAACGTATTTTAACTGCATCATGTTCATGGTGGCTTCGTCGGTGGTACTTACGGTAGTAGTATTGAACTACCACCATAGAAGTCCTACTACCCACACCGTACCAGACTGGGTAAGTTCTGACCGCCAGGACTCAAGCTCTGGCACCTCTGTACCGTCAGCAACAAGGGAGATAAGAAGAGACCTGGACCGCAAGACAAGCAGGATTGCCAAGCACGTCGAGCCAATACCACGATGGGTAAGATCAAAGTGTATAGACTGTGCAGTGAGTCTATATGCTTTGCCAGCAGCAGTACAGTGGCCCCCAATAGGCCACATTGTTTGGACACATGACCGGTTTATAGAAGCTCACATGACCGAACTTTTGCTGAAAATTGAGGGATTAACTGCAGTTATGCTTGTACATGTGGTTTAATGGTTTCTTGTAATGATTGAGCTGTAGAAAGTCATGTATGGTATTATGACAATTTTTCGGCTTGTGTGCCTCATTGTCCTAGCTCTCTCGACTCGCTCTAGCGCAATAATCGTTTACAAATTTCTACAACATATGTGTACGCACACAGCTAATTTAATTCATGGTTTAATAAGACTAAATGCCAAGATTCGACGAAAGAATTGTGAAGGTATACACTGTATGCCAAATTTTATTACGAAGTCATAAGATAAAATAAATATTATTTATTCATTAACTATTTATACATACTATATGTCAATAAATAACTACGACATAAGAAGTTCTTTAACATGCAACGAAACCAAAGTCAACGATTTTTACTGTTAATAAATCAGTATTTCGTTATTCTCTCAGCGCTCGTAAACTATTTCCCTATTTTATTCGTGACTGGAATAAGAAAAATAGCATTTTAACTTGGCATTACATTTAGTCATCGATTTTTTGACGTGAGAATATCAGTGAGTTGAAATCAAAAAGTTCGATCCTGGGCCGGGAAGGCCTTTGTGTCCAGCCTTGGTGTATTGGAGGTCATTGGGGCATGCCTGAGAACATCGAAAGATTTCATTTTTTTATGTATATATACATCCATGCATTCTCATTCAGCTCAGAAACCTTATAGATTGCAAGCTTGTGATATTACATTTGCCTTCTTCAGGCCATGATTAATGTTTCTATTCAGGTAGACTCGAATTTTAATCGCCTGCTACATGGTGCTCATAGATAAATTAAAATTTGTTTCATAGTTTAATTTTTAAATTTGTTTGATTATCTATAAGGTCTAAAACATTTCTAACTAGGTGGTTCAGAAAGAGGAAATTCTCATTTGGAGGAAGAAATTAATTTTTATCTATTTTATTGCGTATTAATTGTTATTCTCATATAGTTTTTCCAATCTTATTTTTTAGTAAGCTCTCTACTGAGTTCTGTTCAAAAATATGCTGATCATACAGTATTCAAAATATTGCTTCAATTTTGATTAGGTTACGCAGAAACTATTCACACAAACAAGAAAATTTTAATTTGTTTTCACCCAGCCATTTAAAATTTTTGGCTGAATGCTTCAACTTTATATTGCTATCAGCGTTTTCGTTTTGAAAAAAATATAGTTTTTCGCCAATTTGAAGTCTAGATTTCAATTTGAAAGATGTTTTAACCTTCCTATCTGATGTAAGAAGTGACCTTACAAGTTTGAATGTTTTTTGATGTTCCCCTGCTTTTTCTCTTCTATGTGCACCTATTTTGTACATACTTCCAAACTCTAACTAGTTCTAATATGTAATTTAAGATAAGTTAAAATTCATTCTAACCCACTTAATAATAATATTCTTAATAATCACTAGCAAACTTTCGCTAAAACTTATATTAATTGAACTATTTCCCCCACAATGAGCAAATGCTATTTCTTTAACATATATTGCCTAATTCAAATCCCTATAAACGATTTTTAATGATGTCTCTTAAACTTGCATTTCAATTAATTTCCATCAGTAACGAAGTTCACGAGACGCGGATTTAATGTTGCTTTTATGTACATTTGTGAGAGTAAAATTTATCTCCTATATTTTAAAGACATAAGTCACAAAAATCTTACTCAACCTCTTGAGAATTTCTGTTGCGTCTTCGACTGCAAAATTGAAAACACAATATAAAAAATTAGTTCGCTTTTGAATTTATTTCTAATTATCCGGTTTCGCAAAAATCTAACTATATTATCTAAGTTATTTAATTATCTCTAATTATCAGATTTGGCAAAGATCTTGTCAAAAAAAGACTTCATCAGTCCGCGCTCTCATCAGTCTTTCAAAAGATGTTTTTACTTTTCTAATTTTCCCTTTAATAAAAATTCATACAGTAACTTGTAAAACGTCTTCATCGATTCACAAGGTAAACTATTATTCTGGTAACTGCCATTTTCAGGTATAAAATATGCTTGATAATGTGTCTTACTGGTGAAAATTTTCATCAGTTAAACCAAATTTGAAGAATCATCGGTGCAATGTATAATGATCACATAAATTTAAATAAATTCTCAAACTGTCTTACCAAATGTTGAACAATTTATCAAAATTATGAGCTTTTAAATAAGAATCAAGTTTCGGACCCATGATCTCTTTTATCAAGTACGTCTGTTAAAAGAGTAAAAATTCTTTATAAATATTTTTTTCGTTTTCATCGCCATAGTAAGGTAAATATTTATACAAAGATAAAACTTGTACAAAAGTCGTGTGCTTCTACAGCAGTCTGCTTCTATGCATTTCTAAACGACATTTTTTAAGTTACAACTTTACATATATTCGTTAATAATTTCTAATCCGACTCACTTGAACAAATTTGCTATATTTAAAAAATATGCATTCTCTAATTTGCATTTGCTTTTGACTGCTGTAATTCTTATAAATAAATTACACGACGATCGATTCGTGTTTCACAAACTGCACTTTTCCGACAAAATTGAGCTAATATTCGTCTTTCTTTAATTTCTTATCATACATAACTCATGACACTCAAACGGGATCGTTTCAACTACCTGGTGAGTAATTCCAGATCTTTTCTGTTGCTTCGTTTATCAAATAAATCAAGAGTCCACAAAATTAAATAAAAAATACTAAACGCAGCGTGTAAAAAATTAACTTACGTTTAGTTCTTCGATAAGGTAACGCTGTTTCAAAGACTTTCTTGCTTCACTGGAACAGGTCCGAGGTTTTTTTATGTTCAATTTCCCCCCTACAAGCAACTCTTTAAAAATACCAGAGTTTGAATTTGTTCAAATCAAAATTAAAATTTGTCCTACTAGAACATAATGAATCACTAGTTATACTATTTGCTTCCTCCAAAAATTTCACATATCTCATCAAGGTCAAAGATGCATAAAATTTTTGACAATAAAGAATAAGTATGTATATTATTCTGATAATTCATTACAGTTTTGAAGCTTTTCTCTTACTAATTGAACAAATATTAAACCTCGTTCCTTTCTTTTAATGTTGAACTACCCATTACTTTCATAAACTAAAAATATGGCACTTGAATGCAATACATTGATGAAGAGCCTACTAAATTTTCAATAATTTTCTAGTACGTTTAAGAGAAATTGATGTTTTTTGCGTTTGTATTAAGATTTTAGAATTTTATCTGCTTATGTCTTTCATAATTGCCATATTTTAAGTGTTGTTTCCTTTTTTCATAATTTGCAAGTCCTATTGTTCTACAATAACTAATTTATGGGAAGTTTGCCACGTATGATTATCTTCCGCTGAATAGCAATGCAGAAAATGTCGTGTCACACACTGATATTCATGTCACCGATGTGTTTCATTTATAACATTTACTTGAATGAAAGATCGGTTTCAATGACATTCATGTCACTGATGTGTTTTATTTATAACGTTAACTTAAATGGAAGATCTGTTTCTATGGCATTCATGCCACCGATGTGTCTCATACATATTTTCTTGAATGAAAGATCTGTCTCTATGACATTCATGTCACCGATGTGCCTCATTTTTATTTGCTTGAAATGGTTTATTTCTATGAACGAGATGCAGTGGAATTAAAATCAAAACACCCGTGCAGCAACGAAAGCTTTAAAACTGGAAGCTCCAGGAAGCCTTATGTTGTCTTAGAATTTTCCTGCAATAGTGTTTTAAATCTTTTATTTTTTTCAGTTAAGAGACTTTCATGTTGAAAATTATGTATGATAGTTACAAGTGACTGATGTATTATCCTGTAATTCGGATCCTCTTAGAGTTACTTGGGAGCCAAACATAGAACAAACATTTTTTCTTTGAAAAAACGAAAAAAAATTCTAGCTGTTTTGTTAGATAGGAAAATGAATTGGTCCTCATATGCTTAGAAAAAACTATAGAAGTAGTAAAATTCTTAAGTCATGGTACTGGTTAAAGTTTTGTTTTGCATAGTTCAAAAATTATTTTGGTCTCTTAGATCGTCATTTATAGTTAAGTAACGAAGGATGACTGTTGTTTCATAGGCACGTACCTATTCTAATAATAATGTAGTAAAGATTGGCTTAGGTTAGTTGGATCGGCCGAAATATTCGAAGATCGGACAAACGCTTTTTCTGCTACATATGTATATACTGATTCTTTATCAGGATGCTATCAAATTTTATATCTTCTCATCACGGGATAAACTGCTCCTTCCCTTTAGGTTCAAACACAAATGTGCTCTTTCACCAATGAGAATAGTGACAGATCTGTCTATATCAACGTAAGATTCTCCATTCGAAACAGGAGCTGCTAACTGACATAACAGTGGAGGAACAGTATGGATGATAATTGAGGTGATGCACTGGGAATCTCTTTCTTTTGAACATATCTCTGTTTTGCTTTGTTTCAGTCTCTCATAGAATGAAAAAAACACTATGAGCATATCCAATCAGCTCCAAGTTTCCACATGCTTTAAAAAGGTATACAGATTCATTTCAGATAGGAAAATGACTTGTTTCTTTTTCTCAGGTGCGAACAGTGTTGCTGCAGTGGTTGCCATGGATACTCAGAATGCAGCGGCCACGGAAAAAAATCACGAGAAAAACAATCGCCCTGAGCAACAAAATGAAAGAGCTGGACTTGAAAGAGCGGTCTTCCAAATCCCTGCTGGCGAATGTCCTCGACATTGACGATGATTTCCGCCAGGTCAGGGCACTCTCTTCCACTCCTACTTCATCACACAACGGAGGCTACACACGCTTGTTAGGAAGATCTTACGAAGAAGGTGGCTTCCCGACAGCATCACCAAGTTCTTATTGCTTTAATAACACTAAAGAGCTTCAAAATATATTGAGAGAACTCAGGTTTATTACGGGAAGTATGAAGCAAGACGAGGAGAATCACGAAGTTGTGATGGACTGGAAGTTTGCAGCGATGGTTGTCGATAGATTCTGCCTCATCACCTTCACTTTGTATACAGTTTTGTCCACAGTTGTTGTGATTCTGACAGCGCCTCATATCTTCGTTGCTTGATCCACATTAATGCTGCTATGGAGCAGTGGAATTTCTTATTTTTAAGAAAAAAGTGTGGGCAAAAACTGAATCCAATTTCCATCCCTAATGTTAGTGGTTAGCTTCATTGTTGGATAGATTGTGTCTACGTCGTCATTTCAACTGAAAATTTAAGTGAAACTCAGTGAATTACGCACAAAAGTTATGGGAAATGTAGCCCGTAAAGATTCATGATGAAAAGTTTTTGTGTTTAGAATGGTTTCAACACCCATCATTCAGAAACGAACTCTGGTATCATTTTTACACGAAAGGAAATGTCAGTGTTTGATACCTACTCCTGAGTTTAAGTTGATGCATATTAACAATTAAAACTGTAGAATATCAGTGAACAAACGTATGATAAGTTACCCTGCATCGTACACAATGCTTACATCACCAACATCTTCAAACACCACGTACAATTTAAAATAGGGTACCATTTCGAGAACAATCGATGTCAAAATTTCTACTGTTTCTTATGTATACATTTAGATCTATTTCAATACTTCTGAAATGTTAGTATAAAATGTTAATATTAGTTGTCAATATATGAAGTAAATTTTTTCGTTATCATTGTAAATTTTTCAAATGGTAAAGGATATGTTGTACCACGGATTTATCATTTTTGTTGATGACGTAACGATTAGTCTGATTTTTTGCTGTTCTGATAAGATGTATACCGATTTTTCTGTCTCTCTGACATGCCTTTCTCTAAGTTCATCTCGTATCGTACAGAGGACAACGACACGTCGTCAATATCAAGAAACTCTTGTATCAAATTTCCCTACTCATTCATTTATTTATCATACAATGCTCTTATTTTATATATCTTTAAATTTTTATTGACTTACGTTTCCGGTAAATTTTCACGTTTGACCCAAACTTCAAGTACGACAGACTAGTAATCCTATGGAGCTTATTAACCTCCCATCGTATTAGCTTTCCTAACAAACTGTCAAAATACTCTTGTATGAATTTTTCTTCATTTAAACTCTCTTCAATTCGTGCATTCAATTTCAATTAAGGAGAAAAATCATACGTGCAGCAAAACACCACTGTATCTAATATACAGTCAAGAATATTCCGGTACGAAGAGAAGTGTATGTGCAAATCTCTGATGCCCGCTGTTCACTTTCTTCCACTTTACTCGCGTGTTTGTACTCTGCTTGCATACCAATGTGTTCACAGGCGTCTTCAGTCTACAGTAGCTATGAACATAATTTGGATCCCTGTTCAAGTGACGTATTGGGATTGCTTTTTTAGGAAATGGCCGTCTTTTCATATGTTTCTCAGTTTACATACACAAGCTTTTTCTACTGAGGATGTTCATACAACATTTATTGAACTTATTTCTGAACCGGTAAACTGCCTAAAATATTACATGTACAGATTATTCAGTCATTTACGACTGATGTAATCTAATATATCATTTAGTAGGGACTACTGTGCATAATATCTTTTCCCAATGATGTGTCCACACAAGCATCAAGGCCTCGTCATACGTGCTGTTATCCTGAGAATTTTACACCTACAACTCGTGTGATGACGGTCAACTGTTCAAAGACGACAGTAAACGTACAAATATATCTTTTATGAAGCAGTTCGCCATGGTAACTACATAGTAAATTAGTTTTCGATAACTCCAATATTACTTGCAATGAGAAATATTAACACATATTAATATTCTTTTCACTCAAAACGAGGTCAAATCCTTTCTACATTGTTGTTAAAACTTTATAAAAATGCTTAATATTTTAGAGAAAAGTATTGGCAGTCTAAGTGGACTGAACAAAGCGTGTTTAGTAATAACAAAAATCTGGTTAATAGTAATTATATATTCAGGTGCATGGAATTGTTATTTCGTCGGAACAACTCATGTGATGAACGTTCGTTACAAAGACAGGGACTCAGAAAATATTGTGCACTTTTCTTGCAGCGTTTTTTCAGTCTACTACAATTAAAGAACTGACAGAGCCGTTCAAAATGACATACAAACGAACCAAGCTTAGGGATGATTTTCAGCATCGTTTACATTTGCTATTAATTTCCTAGACATTCTATACTAAATATCTGTTGATAATAACATAAGTGCTACTTTTCCGAACACCTCATATTAAGTACACCTGTAAATTATGCTCTCATTCTCGTTAGAAAACAGTACAATATTGTACTACTAAATCCAATAATCTTTTGTGACTAGATACTGATATCAGATGCTCTTTCCTCTTTTTAGACTGTCGCTCACTAATGATTCACTATAGAGAAATCGTTGTCATGTTATGAAGGCAAAAAGTTACCGTAAACACTGCGGACGAATATTAGACGACAAATGGGCACATAAAACACTGATATGAAATACAGCATACAACCCGACCTTATATTGAAAAATCACATCCAAGTAGCCCCACCTTTGTACATGCAGACAAAAAGTGACCGTGCAAGTGCAGTGTGTTCCTGAAGGATATATCTCTTTAAAGATCTTTAACGCGCTCCATGTTATCACCAGCTGGACTATATCATGATGAACATTATCATAAATCATCCCACAAGCTCATAAAAAGCCAATCTCGTATCATATTGTGGTACTGGTATAATGAGTACTGGTATGTATCATCCCATGACGCTCAAAAGTGTGCCATCTCCAACCATCGTTAAATACCAAGCACACAATGTAGTAGAAAATCACCTAATATTTGTACTCCGCAAGCGATAGTTTATAGAACGGCAGTAAGATTGTAAGGTTATAGCGTTTTGTTAGCCCTTGACCGCTCAAAAATGTATATATCTATACAATATTTATTTGCACCATGTAGTCATGACAGAAATTAGTTTCATACCTAAGCATATTTCTCTAAGAGTGTGTAGAACCTCAACAGATTGGGTTATAACCTGTTATTTTAAGTTAATGTTTCCTCTTAGATTTACAAGGTACGTTGTTTAGTACCAAAAACAAGTAGTTGCTAGTCTTGCCCTTCACTGTACTGATATTTTACTAGTAGATCCGTTTCTTAACATCATTGTTCCAGTTATGAACCTTTATGTATGCTCTACTGGCTGTATTTTGCAGCAATCTAATATCTACAGGTACCGGAGTACATGTTATTCATAAGTAGTAAAAATATTAATGGATGATTGAGGCCATAGCATCTCATTATATACAGCTATTAATATGAAAAACGAAAAATGTCACTACGGAAGCTAATTATCGCCTTAAATAACGTTATGTATGATTTTTTTCCAAAATGTTCGGAAATTTTCAGTAGGTCTGCAGAACAGAGTAGTTCCATGTTTATGCTCTCAGTTTATCTCTGGTTCGTCGTTAGGAATAAAAATGCTATTATATTTTTGAAATATCATTCAAGGAAAATATGAAGCGAAGCCAAATCCCCCTCATACGAGTACATCATTAGTTTTTAAATTTGTTCATGCTATTTTCATCGGGTGCATTTTTATGAAGTTTGATTTAATAATTTTTTTTTCAATACGAAGCGAATCTTGCACCTCATGGGTGCTACCTTGTACCAGTTCAGTTCATGGTTGTGACCTTCACGGTGCTACCTTGTACCAGTTCAGTTCATGGTTGTGACCTTCACGGTGCTACCTTGTACCAGTTCAGTTCATGGTTGTGACCTTCACGGTGCTACCTTGTACCAGTTCAGTTCATGGTTGTGACCTTCACGGTGCTACCTTGTACCAGTTCAGTTTGCGTTATTTTGCAAATTCGATAGAAATTCCTCGCAATGAATATGTGGTTTTACAAGTTAGACAATGAAATTAGTTTACATTTACGACGAATATTGCTTCATTTCTTCACATAAATAACATTAAAAGCATCCGCGATAAGTCCGCTGATTTTTTAATCATATCAATGAATCATACAGCAACGTAGGAGGAAGTTGCACTCAGTCCTCAATTTCAATTACTGAGTTTAATTTTATGTTACCAATAATTGATTGGAAATTATGGAACATCGACCGACACTCGTTGTATTTTTTGTAAAATTAAAAGAAGCTTTTTGAGATACAACACAAAAGAGAGGCAAAAATAATCTATTCGACTAGGACAATTTTCTAGGATCTAGTTCAAACTAGTTCAAGGTCTTGGGGATTTTCAAACCGTGATCACGGGCTCTAGGTGACCTATGATAGTATTTGGACAATGACTAGGAAATGTTCAGGGTTTTCAGATATAGTGTTCGAAACGCTAACACCTCGATATTATTTTGCTAGCCCTAACACAGCTCCAAAAAACTCTGAAGCTATTGCCTTAGATATGTATACGCATTCGTCAAGACTATACAATATAATTGGGAATTTCGAATGAACATATTAGGTGTACGGAGATGAAACAGGATTGCATTTGCGGTAAATTGACATGAAAATGATAATGTGAACAGTTACATAAGGTGAATATAGACCAGGATTCAGTTCAACATTGTACTGTCAACGAAAAAGAAGGAGGACCGAGTTCATGCGAAGCCCCTAAAGCAAAAGTTAGGATGGTAAAAGTTAAAAAAGTTAAATTTTGGGTCGGAAACAAAATTTCATCAAGGTAGCGTATACCGGAGAAGCAAATTTTGACGTGTTTTCACTTGTGCGAACTATTTAGCAATAAGATTTCAGTCAATGAAATTGCAATCGCAGGAAATGTTCCAACAGATGATAGATAATTTGAGTGCCATGCTACACTTCTCGGTTCAGAGACTCATACATGACCAAAGATTTTGAAATGCCGAGAATATTCATAATTTAAAATAAATATCAGATATACAAAATTCATACTTAAGAAATATGTCACTAAAAATTGAAGTCGTTTGATTTACAAAACAATTTGAAAAAATAATGTTAATAATGCATGCCTACTCTGTAAAATGTATCTTAAAATAAGTCAGCATGTGAGGGTCTAGTGTCAGTCTTCCAAGTGACAAAACAATCTGAATTCTGCAATTTTAGGCAAGTGAAATTCCTGTCATAAATCTTGGATTTCATTCTAGATTTGCGGGGGCCTTTTTAGAGGAACTCATTTTTCCTTAGATTCATATATCAAACCATTTTCTATTCAATAAATGGAATAGGCAGTTTTTAACAAAGTTCACATATGTCCCTCAAGACTTCAATTTAATTTACTGATATCAACGTTACTCGGAAACATTTGTTTACAGCCCAGCATTCACAATGATTTTAATTCTTCTCATCTCTATGACAAAATGTTTACTATAGGGAAGTTGTTGCTTGAATGGTAAGACTGAAACTTACAGTGCACACGAGCACAGAAAACAAGGATTTACTAAAACTTTGGTTAAACCCACATTTCTAATCTTTATGATGCTTAAAAGTTGAAAGGTATCTCTGAAACCTGAGAATATAATCATGGTGGAAAAAGAATAGTCATACCAGGTGCAATCCCAAACACAGTACGTAATTAATTTTGTATATTGTCTGTTACTTGCAAAATTAATAATATCCGTATCATGCAAATGTAGATAAACTGTACGTGCTAAGCTAAACGACAAATTTACTTCTACTGAAGCAAGGCATAGGAGGGAAGACTTTTCAATAGGTCGAGCTTTTTTAAACCATTCATCTCTTGCAGTGCATTATTCATAGCAATGATAGAAAATGTAACAGGGCAAATCACACTGCATTCGGTCATATTCTTTTCTATCTAGCAGACACGTGTACTTCTACTGCTATTTATGTAATTAATTTTGTAAAGATTTTCTCCGATTATACATTCAAGAATAAGTTATGGATTAACTTGATAAACTTCGCTCATAAAATATAATACTTGGAAATGAAATGAGCTGAGTGGAAGACACAATTTTAGTGTGCTGTGGTTCTGATAAATCAAATGGACGTCTACCATCGAGTCTACATTCAATAGACTATAGTACTCCGCATCACACTGTTGTATCACGAAAACTTCTTTAGAGAATAGAAATCAATGTTGACTAACCATTCATTAGCCATGAACTGAATGTTGCGAAGAAAGATTCCTTTCTTGTTCGTCTTTTACTGGATGAACTTAGCATTACTTCGGAGAATTATTTTAATCCTTGCTTCAAACGAGCTTTTCATTTCCATAACTCGATGCTTTGTGCTAAATTAAGCATAAAATCAACGTTATTCCTATTCTCGAGTGAACCTTCAATCAAGGGTAGACCGCGTTGTAGCATCCTCAGATTATCAACAAACGAATGTGACTTTTATGCATAAATTATAAATTCTATATTTTATTTATTTTCATTAAATGAACAACCTTCTAGCTTACAACAAAGTACAATAAACTTTTTAAAATTGGTTCACGCAGAAAAAATTCTGTTGATTTTATCTTTTCCAGGCATCGTCAGACATCCAACGGAACTAATTTTTAGTATTGCAGCGACTGTGCATAAGACACATGTTTTTCAGACAATCCGTTAATTAGTTATACTGGTATTTAAGGATTCGACGATTCGTCACACAATCCGTTAATTAGTTATATCGGTATTTGAGGAGTCGATGATTGTTCACATAACCTGTTAATTAATTATGCCGGTATTTAAGGACTCGAACGATTGTTCAGGCAATCCGTTAATATGAAATGCCGGTATTTAAGGACTCAAACGATTGTTCAGGCAATTCATTCATTAGTTATGCCGGTATTTAAGAACTCAAACGATTGTTCAGGCAATTCATTCATTAGTTATGCTGTTATTTGATGCAGTTATTTCTCGCAGTGTATACCCGCTTGTGTGAGCTGCTTTGCAGTAGACCGAACAGTACAGTGTCTCTTCCAGTGCTTCCTAACGATATAGTTACGAGAGGCAAGGGTCAATATAGAAGGCTTCTTTTGATGTCTGCTTTAGGCAAGACGCTGTACAATTCTTGTTGGTCACAGTGACGATCATTGATAGAAAAATAAATGTTTTTACTCGCATCAAATGAAGCTTTTCCATTAAATTTGTGTGAAGGCTTGGGTAGATTTAACTACGTGTAGATTATGAATAGACTTAATCTGCGTTCAATTAATTAGATGAGTATACATACAATGCAGAATTTGTTCAAATATGATTGTTATCTGCCAAGCATAATGTTGAAAATAGATAAAGCAACTGCCATTATTAGGTAGGAGTATGTTTTAATATCTATCGTAGAAACTATGACACGTTTGGAGCTGGATTTCATAAAGTGGATGTTTTTTTCTGAATTATTAATGCAGTATTCAGCATTATCATATGTAACATATTTTTCAGGTATAGAGTGTAGCACTGGCTTATCTGACTTCTTAAGAATTTATTCCCAGCTGGAATATTACGCAGTTCCGCGCAGTTAGTTCAGTTTTAGCAGTTAAAACCCCGTCGAATTTGCAGCAAATTTTTGTGTTTTCGAAAACAGATTTGAAAACTATAATGAGAACATAATACATAAAAAATTTTATGTTTCATTGAATGCAATATCAACAGTCTAGAGAAGTGGTGTAACAGATTTACTTGTGTGTGAGGTAGTTAGACTTGTGACTAAGGGTGTGTATACAGTAACTATGATTGATGTTTGTGATGTTTATTCAAGAGATTGTGAAGGTCTGTAGTGAACAATGCAACTCTGTAAACAAATATAGCATGGATAAGAATGGTTGGAATCAGTCAAGAGGTATAAATCTTCAAGAGGGCTTGCGTGAGCAGAAGCACAAAAATAAAACAAGTATCGAGATCGTTATATGAATGGAATATTGGGGCTTTACTCAGAATAGAGCACGAATAAATTATGTGCTTGTAGAACAACAAGTACGTATTATAATTTGTTTTCTACTTATAGTACAGAACACAGTATGAAGTAAAACCAAAAATGAATTTTCAACAATCGTGAAACCGATGATTAATTTTCCAATTCTAAATTTATTAATCTAATCTAAAGAACGGTTTTCCAATTTGAAAGGAGATATAGTGTGTGAGTTTTACAGGTTGAAAGATACTGAAATAAGGAGGAATTTAATGAAGGAAGTGGTGCATGTATGACAATAAAATAATAAAGCAAGTAGTTGATGGAAAAACATTTATTATCGTCACACAGCTTTTTAATATGCAGTACGAAACTTAGGAAAATTGACCAAGTGTTGGAACATAGCGCGGCTCGTATGTGCGATATAACCCAGGCTCGGATGTGCAGGTATAGATGTGCAGGTCTGGATGGGTGGGTACGCATGTGCAGGTACGGATGTGCGGGTTCAGATGTGCGAGTACGGATGTGCAGGTATGGATGTGTAGGTACAGATGGGCAGGTATGGATGCGCAGGTATGGGTGTGTAGGTATGGATGCGCAGGTATGCGTGTGCAAGTATGGATGTGCAGGTACGGATGTAGAGCTAGTGCTTAGAGACTGAATTATACCACACGCAGGGATGACTGGAGGATGCAGAAACGCAGGCAATGAGGTATAAGGATATAATGTAGAAGTCTGTTAGTGTTGTCCTTGGTTTTCGACATGATTTTGATTTACAAGGAGTTGAGAACTGAAATAAAAGGAATTTTAAATACATGAAACATTAGAGAAGTATCCTGAATTTCCCTCTACTTAGTGGTGAGGGTTAAGAATGCGTAATGAAAAACAAAAGTGGAGATAAAGCTCACAAAAACAGTAAATTGTACATTGTTCTATTGGTTTGTGCATACAAAACATAAAATAGCGAGGCAGGTTTGGTTATAAGGGTGGTGACGTTGTCAGAAGCGCAAGGAAAAAGTGTAGGATAGAGAGTAGGAAGCGTAGTGAGATTTATCATACATGGGTAGCATGAGAGAAGTACTGAATGGCAAGGTTAACAATCAACTCACATATCCACATGAATAGTTGACACAGTAGCTGGTATGAATACAACTTTAATTTTAAATGCAAGAGAGCAGATGATTCTCGCATGCTACATTCAAGTAGCCTTGTCTAGCATTGACACTTAGATTTTAGTAGATTTGGAAGCGAAGGTTTCATCACAGTTTCATCACTAAAACTGTGATGCGCAAAGTGTAAGCTAAAGGAAGATGCACAGCTTAAATACTTTGTTCTTGCTGCTGTACAACTCTTCAAATAAAGCACGTTTAATGGTTCTACTAGGGTGAGAGAAAATTCCGTAATTCATGATTTTACAATTTCATAGTAGAAGTTACGTGTAAGAATTGAGTTAACTGAGCTTGCAACTGATTTACGGGGTATGTTTAATTATTTGAACGGAATAGATATTACTTTCTCATATACCATATTTGTATGAAAACTCAACCCTGCAAAAAACGAATATATGATGCATCTCGAGTTTGCCCAGTTATGTTCATGCTGTGAGTTGTGCAGAACGTGCGTGCACTAGTACGTTGTAAAAAATTTGTATACTCTAAAAAGTACTAAACAATTCAAAGTTGTTGCTATTTGTCGGAAGGTAAACAATGAAGTTTGAAAATGACTTATGAGGTTTCATGTTTAAAAAACAAATATAGTCAAGAAATTATTTATCGAACTGTTTGCTAATATGGAAGGCGATACATTAAACTTACCTGTGAAAATATTTAATGAGGAAGTTGCAAGCATATGAATAACATATATCTTCAACAAATGTTTGTAGAAGTTAAAATAAAATTGAATTAGTATATATCTGTAACATATTCTAGAAGTTTGCAAGAAATACAAGTTATGAACGGTACACCTGTTGTGAGGGGTACGGGGGAGATCATTTGGCATGAGATACATTTGTGTTCATGAAGTCACATGAAAATATCCTTCAAATTACGTCACAATTAAAATAAGTCTCTCCATAATCTGTGTTTTATGTTTGACATGTTGAATGCTGCTCCTCATACCAGCGTAAAATGAAGAGATAGAGAAACATTGTACGGAAATGCATAAATTTTGGTTGCCCTTTACTCAGTTGTATCATTTTCAGTGTTGATTCATTTTCAACATTATTTATGAAAATGTTACATCTAACTTTCATGATTTTGCATTTAACAGTGCCATTATAATTTATCAACCAAACAGTATGAACTAATAAGGAATAAATGCAATTTCTTTCATTATGAGAACTCATCATATCGATGAGGGTCGGGCAAGGTTCAAAATTGCTAGATTTAGCATAAAATGAGCAGCATCTTTTAAATACTTCTTACGTATTTTAGGGATTATTTAACTAACATGGTATTCGTTGAGAAAATTTGTCTGTTAAGCATATTTCATATGAATTTATATTTGCTTCCAATTCAGGTGACTTTTGTGGTTATTATTCAATAACCGAACTTTCAATACAGCATCACACTATGAATGTAAATAAAAGATCATTCATTGTATAGGTTGTATAGAAAAAGGAACAATATTTTGAAAAGAATACAGTATTTCAGTCAGATTTTGTAAAGACTAGGCATTTAATGTTACGAGGTGGCAGTACTTTAACTGTGAAGAAATGCTGCTAGTCATATTTAATATCATGGCATTTTTTTACCAGTATCCGCTGCGTCCCATGGGTGTAAGTGCAATAAATGTGTTTTTTCGAACGAATTTTATTGACCTGTTATTTTACTTCATTTAGTCGCATGGGAAATATTTGACAACACCTCAGCTATCACCAACCATCGAAACAATGAAATTTTATTGTCATTTTATAGATATTTTCCAGCTCTGGACATCATCACCCACGGAAACGATCAACAGTTTCTTTAAAAATATTTGACCACATCTCTAGCGAACATCCCTATGGAAACAAAAAAAAACTGTTTTTCTACCTTGTGATACTGATAGAATAGACAGGGGTGTACAAACAAGTCCATTAACGACTTTCCACCTCTAATATCCAACCCCAAATTTTTAAATTTAATGTAAATGTTTCCAATTTGTAATGCACATCTTCTGATTAGTTAGTCGACGGAGAAAATGCTGCCGTATTTAATGTTTTCGCTATCCATTAAAAACTCGATAAAACAATTCTATGATAGAATTTTCAAATAGCTAACTTACTCGTTTGAAGATTTTTTAACTCGAACAAAATTTGAACTCTTCTTTCGAAATTTGTGAGTTTAATTTATAGAAAACGCATTTCCACAGGTGAATTCATTCATTTGGTGAACGCTCTTTATTCTTACTCTGGTCTCTATTTTAACTCTTCAAACTTCAAATTTCTGTAGTTGTTTCTAGCATTTCATACTCTGACATTAATTTGAGCAAATTTTAGTTGGGGTTGTTTCAGAAATTTAGCAAATCCATTCTTATTTTCTAATTCAGCATGTGTATTTTCATGCATTTATTGAATGTCCAGTGCGACATTGGGAGATTTTAGTCGCCATAAGGCGAAGTGCATAAACCTTATTTTTCATTGTAAACGTAACAGCTTACTTTTATTATGAAGAAAAAACGAAGAAATTTGAAAAATTATAATTTTCAAGTTGAAATCGATTCCCATGTGTTACATCGTTTCTTTTTTCTGTTTGCATGGTCAATTCCTTGGAATCTGTATTTTTTGTTCATTTTGAAAGTATATCAAATTTGCATCTACAGCAGAATTCGCAGCGGTGAGAATAAAAACTGAGACCGATAACTTAATAGATTTTATTGCTTAAAACAATGCTTCTTTGAGGTTTATATTTTACAAAAAATCTAGTGGCTAGTTAAGTAACTTGTCTTGACAGGTGTCTTCACTGTTTGAAGTCTTCTCTCTCGGATATAGCTTCCGTGAGTACTATGGAGTTTGAAAGGGAAAAATATGGAAAAATGTAAGAAGATCTAAACAAGCAATTGGTTTTAATCACAGATTTAAATTCGGTGACTCAAATTAATGAACATGGTTTTTTTAATAATGTACTGCACAGCTGTCAGATGATGAACCTTCAAGCGTGAAACCTTTTGTAGTTCTTCATGGTTGTCACATGAGTTGTCCGCAGTAGCGTCAAAATTTTAAGTCATCTAGGAAATATAATAAAATATTTTCAAGAAGACAAATCATCTGTTCCTTTGCAAATTTAGCAGATTATAGAAATTAAAATTTAACATTAATTTGAAGTGGTTTAAAATAATAGGAATGTACTGAAGCAAAGTGCTAAAGGTATTTTTTAAAGTCATAATTATTAATAGTATTGTGCACGCCTCTAATCACATTAGATACAATTTGAATTTGGAAAATTTTTCAGTTGATGCAAAAGTTATTTATTTTAAATTGTTTATAATACACTTAAAAGAATTTGCACTGCAAATGCGTAAGGTGATGGAGAAGACGGTATTTCTTGACCTGTATAGAGCAAAAGTTGATTATCACTGTTGCAGTTTTTGATTATTGAAATAGGTTTCACATAGACAAAGCTTTGTACAAACTCTTTTTCCATAATATTCATCGTTTCTTGAACAATGTAGATTCGAATAAAGAAAGTTTAAGAGACAAAGGTTTGTTTATATCACCTTTGAAAACTCGATTGTTTGGAATTGAATCACAATTCTTGTAAGATAATTCTTTGATAAAGAGCAATGACGACAATTAACGAAAAAATGATCATTCCTTAAAATCAAAAGTTAATGTTACTTTTTTGACGCAAAATACACGGAAACCAAAATTATTCAGTCTATATGGCTTTCTGCATAATATTTTACTTATGGTTTACTATCAATATCATTGTCTTTAAAATGCAGTTGGCACATCGAACACCAATGAATAAAATGTTTGATCATACATCCACATCACAAGTAAAATTACAAAAACATACACAAGAAAAGTTGCAAATATGATTGAGAGAGATTTTTAAGAAGAAATACTGACAGAACTCTCCCATCACGACCCAGACTTTCGTGTCTGGAAAACACTCCTGAAACACATGTTAGAATATGTGTCCTAAATTTTGTAAGCTATGTTGACCTGTGTCAGTCAGTGAATCATGGTGGAGTAAAGTGAATTAAAACGAGTTGAGGAAGAAATTTAACCTAAATTTTCAGTATCAAACAACTTTCCGAAAATTTGAGTATCGAAATAAATTGATGTCATTCAAACCTAGGATAATTCCTATACCTTATTCGCTGAAAAACTGAGCTAAGTTTTAATGAAAAAATTAAAAAAGTGTTCTATGTCAAAGATACTAATTAAATGCGACTGAATGAAGCTTCAACGACCTTTTTCTTAATTAAGTTGAGCTCCAACTTTGCGGCTGCATGCAAATAAGATTTTGAAGACATTGACTGTAGTGTAGTTTTTGTAAACATTATAAATTCTTATTCATTGCGAAATCAACGGTCACCAGCTTGAGCAAAATAACCATCCAATATAGGATCGGTCTTGATATAACAATTTAGAACTAGATTATTAACCCATTTGGTATAATGTGTAATGCTGGTATACTACCCCATTTACCTCTACAAAACCAAGAATTGGTACACATACATGAATACGCCGTTTGTACACTTGTTGAGTGAAAACTGATATTGAAGTTCCAATTAAAGAGTGACTGAAAAATATAGAATTTTGTTATATCTACGCCCGAACTCATAATGTTCAGGGCCTGCAAACTACTATTTTTTCCTCAGAGTAGAACATGCGTATCCACGCTAGAAGAACTAGATATTCCTCACAGTTGAACATGCGTATCCACGCTTGCAGAACTAGATATTCCTCACAGTTGAACATGCGTATCCACGCTTGCAGAACTAGATATACAAAAGAGACATGATTTTCAGCATCGTTTCCGGTTGTGACAAAAACAGTTACTTTTTGATCCTAAAATTCATTATATAATTTCAACTTGATATCAACAGAAAATAATGCAACAAATAATAGCGATATAGGTGGATTGACTATAGCATAAAAGCTTAAAAAAATTTACATAAAGTGAGCGTACACAGAACACAACACGTCAGTGTTGGATTCTCTGATAGTCGAGATTCAAAGAAGTATCTCATATTAAAAAAACAGTCTAAAATTATTTAATGGAATTATACGTAACTGAAACATTGTCTTCTAAAAATCTATCGCTGAAGTCCCTTCTGATAAAAATTTTAATAAAGCCTGACAATTTCCAAACATTTGTGGATTAGCAGGATTTTACAGAGGATGTTAGCGTCAACATCACACGACATCTAATTATGCACAGTAGCGTCCGTGTCAGCACGGCTACGTGCTACAAACATATGCATTTGCAAGACGATAAGCGTTGAAGGTAATACCAAATAATCAGGTATGAAAATAAGCACAAAATACTCAGCAATGTTAGGCTATGGAAGCTTAGTAATTAAAGCACATCAAGAGGTTTGCTTAGGGTTAAGCCGATAAAAATTCGCCTTTCTATGAAGCATAGAGGCTGAGGTCTACCTCAACTTTAAATTTTCTTAAATAAAATGCCGACAAAATGCTAGGAAATTCCAAGCTATGCACGCAACAAGTATATCAAGTATAGTACCATTAAATATTATCAATTATGTAACGAACATCTTGCTACTCGTACAAAACCTCACTTGCTGTAGTATGTCATTGGCGCAAAAACATGACTGAACTTTGAGCATTTGAATTTGTTCACACACGCGCACACACACACACACAAGTTACCCTAGGGACACTAAACCTATCCTAAAGTTATTGTAAAAGCAAATTTCATGATTACTTACAGATACTCCTTCTCAAAAAACTTCTATCCCATCTCATGCTGCTCAAATAAACCAATTATCTCGTGAATGTAGGCGATTTGAATAACAAAATTCGTGCTTATTTTCTGGTGCAGTAATGTACTCGCAGTATTTGGTGTACAAACTTCTTTCGTTATTCAAACAAATTTGTAATTAACTAGCAGTAAAACATTTCTGAGTGGTCAATTTTCTTTCCTGTTCAACTAATTCTCATTCTGGTCATAAAAAATATCTAGGCTATTGGCTACATTAGTATGTTTCTGATATTTCGTATTCGAGAAAATGTACAGCCAATAGTCGTGATTAAATTGCTGTGGCTGATTTATCATATCAATATAGTTTTTCCAGCTAGTAACTTTTGACGCTAAATTAAGTACTGGGTAAAATTTTTGACAACCTTCATTGGTTAATTGTTCCTAAGAAAAATATTAATAAAGCCATCACAATTTTTAGTTGATTTCTATAAGTTGTACATCAATGAGAGAGAAAACTATTTTACAATAATAAACTAACAGATTTTGATTTTGAATTGAAGAAATTATAAATTTTCAATTTAAGAAGTTATTGATCATTGACTGAAATGTTACAAAATAATCGAGGAAAACTTATCATGAACATTTAGTAAAAGTAAACAGCCTAAGCTCTCAAAATTTCATCATGATAATTATGAAGCAATACTTCTCTCTATGTGTAACTTGAAAAATTAATATACGTTTGTATGGAATTGCGCTCTGAAAAAATATGGATCTGTTACCGTTTATTGCACTAAAGATAAACTGCAGTTAGAGCCTTTGCGAGGGGATAGAAATATCTTGATGAGGATGAGGACCACAAGCGTATAAAGAGGGTAAAATGAGGGCAGCACGCACGATGTGAGGGTAGGTGGGGCATCAATCTTGCCTGTATTACGAGGTCACAAAGAGAATAAATGAACCAGTTGTTCTCTCCAGCCCCTGCAATTCTGATTATTATTTGACGTTTATTGGCTTTGCTTCGCAATGCTGTTTTTTATGATGTATCATGGGCGATATAAAGATATGATTATTTCAAAACCTGTACAGAGAATTGTCCTCAAAATTTAAGTAGGCTTCTCCTGGTGAAACTGAGTTAGTCCACGCATGCACCCAGCCCTGCACCCAGCCCTGCACCCAGCCCTGCACCCAGCCCTGCACCCAGTCCTGCACCCAGCCCTCCATGCCTATAACAACCACTGTAAGTCAAATAACTACACAGAGGCGTAGTAAATAATGTACATATACAAAAATATTGATACTGGAATCCTCATGTGTGAACTATTGAATCTAAGGTAAGTGCTTTCTGGGTGACAGAACTTTTACTGTTTTTAAAACCATATCTGAACTTTTTTTAATTTTGCCTGTGTAACTTGCACAGTTTTCCATTTTTTAGAGGCACAAATAATGCAATAAAAATTTTAGTTATGAAAACTCCAACGTAAGAATGCTAGAAAAAATTCCGGTTGTTAGTGGTAACCTATTGATGGCAATCACCAGTAACTGATCCACAATGTAAAAAATTATATCATTTTTTCAAACACGAAGAATTAAGAACACGCACTTAACAACTGTCAACGTGTTTGTTTTGTTCTTGTTAAACATGTAAAATTAATGTCATCGGTACAGAGTGAACAGTCCCTGTATTGTGAGTGTCATTGACAATGCGTACTTCCAATAAAGTTCAAATAATTCATACATTCCTGCAGCGGTCAGGTAGTCAACAAGGAACAAAAACTGGCACCATGAAAAAAGTGTTCTTTACTAAATATCATCAATGATGACTGAAAAAAGTCCTTTACTCAACATCAACAATGATGACCGAAATAAAGTGTTCTTTACGTAACATCATCAATGATGACCGAAATAAAGTGTTCTTTACATAACATCATAAATGATGACTGAAATAAAGTGGTCTTTACCCAACATCAGCAATGAACTTTGAATTAATTTCATTTCATTGAATGGAATTTTGAACAATTTAAAAAATTGTAAACGATCTTTATCAAACATCCTGCGTGAATAAATAATACTGTTCATGAAGCAAATAATTCCGTATGCATAATCAAAACTGATAGTTACTTAAAATGAAAAGTTTGCATTAAAAAAATTAACCTACTTAAAATAACATCTGGTTCAAATGTGCGTGACTTCACCCAAGCGTTAATCGTTATGGAGCCCATTTATTAAAAAAGAACCAAGTCCAAAGAATTTATATATATATATATATATATATATATATATATATATATATATATATATATATATAGATTATTATACGTTTAGTAGAAAGAAAACTCTTCGCATGGCACCAGAAATTTTTACCCACGGCGATAAATATGACTTATACTTATAAATGAATTACTCATAATTAGGGAGGGTGCACACGGAGGCCTGAAGAACAATAATTATACATTTCCTCCATTTGGGTTGTGAACTTTCGAAGAAAACACAATTATATTTAAATTTATAGGTTTGTTGGTTAAGACAGTTTGCACATTTTCACGTTTCAAATGAGAAACTCAAGCCACCACAACATTAATTTGTACAACTGATTAACATTCATTGAAATTACTGCCATTTCTACCAGGTTACACCTGGTTAAACGTTCCTTGGCCATCCAAATGGCGCTCAGCAATCAGGTCTGTCATGATTTCATTTATGGAAATACGTCGCGTCTTATTCTAAATTATTCGACAAATTGAGGTTAGAAGACAAAGACTAATTTATTTCAGTACCTCGACTCTTAGCTCTCAACTTTACTAAGTAAACGTTCATAAGATCAATTAAGACGAACTAAGTTGACCTATTTTCAGAATGAACATGCAAATTTACGAAATAATGTTTGCGATTTTCACTAACTCATCTACTTTATTTCATTTTTAGAACACAGAATCATTGAAGACTTTAATGAGCAGATTCTTCCTCGTCTAAAAGACGTCACGACACATAGTAACAACGCACCGGTTTTTTACACCGCACCGGTTTTTTACACCGCACCGGTTTTTTACAACGCACCGGTTTTTTACAACGCACCGGTTTTTTATAACGCACCGGTTTTTTACAACGCACTGGTTTTTTTACAACGCACCAGTTTTTTTACATTGCTCTAGGTTTTTACACAGTGCTCGCTGTATTTTGCATCTCACAAAAAACTACGTTGTGTTACATGCTGTATAAATTATTCTCTTTAACAGTAACTGCATTTGACGCATAGGATAAATATTATGGAGCAGAAATGTTCCCTCGCAAACCTTCCAATTCATATTTCTTGGAAATACCCATGCGAAACTACGATGTTCATGTTTCATTAATAGTTCACGGATAGACTGCAATAAAGTTAAAAGCATAAGAAATGTTTTTAAAATTGTAGCATATTAAACAAGGATTCTGAATAAAAAAATAAATTACCATACTTTAAATCTTGGAAACAAACACTAATGAATGATTCCCACAATGCATCTGATGAATAAATGCAACAATGCATCGGAGGATTCATTCCAAATTTTTGCTGCCTTTCAAAATCGCGCGTCTTCCCTCAACGTCCGCGCTTGGAGCGTTTTCTGATATTCTTATTTGAAAGAAATATGAATGAGTTTTCTGAGGAACTTTGTGCTCCATAAAATACACCTAAAACGACCTCTGCTCTCTGTTCCATGTACTGTACACAACACTATTGAGTGCTCACACGCACCACGTTAAAAAAAATCTCTTTTCTGATTGTAACAAGTAATGAATAGTAGTTCTACTATGTATAAATTTTCTGTCTAAAGAATCCAACTCTGTATCCTGACTTTTTAATAGACTTCTTAATATTCTATAACAGATTGTTAGTGGCTTCTTACGTGTCCTACGTTGCTAGCGCTGGAGGAGCTGTGAGTGCGAGTTCAGCAAATATGACTCTAAAATACAGTAATATTTGTCTAACACAACGTGTTCACAAATTTACTCTAGCGCTGGGAAGAAACTAATACAAATTTAGTCGTCGTTTCAGAAGAAATTAATTAATTGGGACATTCATGAGCAGATCAAATTATGCCGAGATAATCAAAACACATTCATAGTATAGTCAACTTAGATTTAATTGGGAAACTGATCATTACTAACCGGTTCATTTTGGCTCGTCTATACGAGTCTGGAATTCGAGACAAGATCTAGTACCAGTTGAAAAAGTAAATGAGATGCGAACCTGAGTAATCTCAACTTTGATAAAATAGTTTTACTCAATTATCTCTTAGGATTTAACAAGATTGAACTATCGTACATGACTAAGTTTGGATTATCCGCTCGGTTTAGGTTCGCTTATTTTCATGTGTATACACTCTTCATCTAAACAGCCTTATGTCTGAGAAACTTTTGTATAGATCACTACTGAGCGTACAAGGCTTCATCATTCCCCCATGGCAGCTTCGTCACAGGAGTTCCGACTCCCAGAATTGTCAAAAATCCTTCACAAAACTCCAACAACGCCACAATTGAAGTCAATACAATGAATCTATTAAAACCATAAAAGTTTTTTTGGCCAAAAAAGTCTGCTGGTACCGCTTAAGCAATTTTTTCAGTGATGACCATACAAGCGGGAACGAAACGTCAAATGATCGATCATTTGAATTTCCGCTGAAGTTCAAGGTTTCGCAGGCGCCAAGTTTTTGGTGTGAATCTCAATTAATTGTGTCAAGACTAATTCAAAATTTACTGCATGAAACCAAGAATCGTTCTTGTTCTCAGAACTTTCATTATTAAGTTCAGCAATAGTGCAAGAACATTTAAGTTGAAAACTCTAATTTGAGGTTTGTAACGAGCATTTTCATCTCATTTGATTACAAATTTATTTACGTTATTTTTTTATGATTACAGACCTGCTTAATGAACTTTCTTGTTCATCATTTTGGTGCCCGAAAGCCGAATATTTACCCACACAAGTTGCTGAAATAATAATTTTTAATTGTTTGGAATATGAAATGACGTAAGCAGTAAACATTTGGGGTTGTGGTCAAAAGTTTAGGAAGAATTTTTGACCTCTCTGACACTGGTGAGGCTCCCAGCATAAACTATACAGCTGTTGATTCAAGCCTGTAGAATCAGATATTTTCAGTAAACATTTGGAAAACATTAAAAAAATAACCACTCGTATTGAAACCATTTTACAAGCACGTTCGTTTGATGGTAAAAGCCTAAGAACAAAGAAAAACTTGACACAAAATGAACGATACGGGTGGGAAAAGTTTAGAAGTCAGTAAACTCTAAGGAGGTATCGCTAAGTTAAATTAATGCCTGGACGACTGAACTTTAGGATTAGAATTTTAGGGGAATTTCAATATCAGCTTTGATGATCAAGTAAACGAATTTGCTTAGGATGTGAGAATTTTCTTAAACTTTTTCATAACGGACATACTTCTTTGGAATACAAACATACTTTTTTGAAGAGCGAACAAATCCACTTAACAGGAAGCGCTGTTCCTATTTGTATAATATTGAGAACCAAAAACATATTACTCTGGCTGACAAGGGGAAGAATTTTTAATCCAACCATGTCCCACATGTCAATTCAATAAACTAATACTAATCTACATAGCGGAAATTAGGGAAAAATGTTATATGGAACTCAGCTTATCGGTCTATGCTGGGACCATCTTCCCAACCTCTGACCTCCTCACTGACTCGAGTGCCTTATTTACCCTTATACGTTTCGATGATTTTGTCTTGGTCGACATACTCGAATATATGGGGGGCGTCCATCAAGATGCCGATGGTGCCTGCTGTCGTCACTGTGAAGAATATGTACAACTGGAGACGATCTATTACCATTGCCACGTATTTCCAGTCTTCTCGGACCTGCAAAGTGCCGTCAAATTATTTAATATTCTTTTATCAATCCTGTTACTGCGCTTCTACTAAATACATATAAACTCATGGAGTGCTGGTGCTTTGACGACCGTAGCAATATCAACTGTAGTGATGCTACCATAGTACTACATGAACAGTAGTACTATCTGTATCCTCAGCACGAAGAGAGATACATAGAGTCTCTCATTGTGATAGGACGGCATGCGAAATAGCAAGCACCTACGAAAAACCTACGTTGCCTTCATCATTGCTGAAAAATATGCCTTTTCGGGAATTAGAAGAAAGTAACAGTAAAAAATAAAACTTTATACAGTACATGATTTTGTCATCCTTTTTCTGCTCAGATTTTTTTTGAGCTGCTGTTCTTTGACGTGTACATCCACCTCGTTATACGAGTATTGACCTCGCAATTGCTGCTAAGGAGAAGCGAACTCGTGTTGATTTCTAGGTGAAATTAACATCTGAAACGAACTGTATGTACATGGTGGTCAACAACAATATATGTAGCTTCATTCATAAACCAGAAAAATTTCAAAGATATAATAGTGAAAGAGTGTAGTAAGAAAATACGGCTGCCTCGTACTCGTGGAAATACTAATGATTAATATTAAATTCTTGAAAGGTCGGTTATTTCATCTACAAGCTCATGAATTATTACCGACCAGAAGTCTAAAATGGACACTAACTGCAGAAAGGTCTAAATGGGATTTGCAATGATAATATTACTTTTCTATTATTTGCCGTGACTTTACTCAACGTTCACTCGAATCTTCTTATCTCATTGTGTCCCATGCAACTCTTACAAGTAAACAGGCAAAACTGATCCTCATTAAATTGGATTGTAACTCACTTGAATATACTCGTCTTCGTTCCTAAGATGCTCTGCAATGAACTCCACAGCTTCTGTTGCTTTGTAAGCTTCTGGCGTCATGAATAAGGAGTCTGATCCTTCGGACCCACGGCGGTTCATCTATGGGAAAATTTTTCCGTTGAAAGAAACAAAATATTTCCCTACAGAACTCATGACAACTTTCTCGTGAGAATGTGGATTGGAAGTTTAGATTTATTAACATTCTGGCACATAGAATTTTAGAAATGTGCTGTGTATCTTGAGAATTTTTATCGTGCTGATAGAAGTAAATCGTTAGTTGAAATGATACAAAATAACATTTTTAGCTGAGTAATATCGCACCCGTTGATTTGCAAACAGGTCTTACTAGTAAGTTTATTTTTCTACCGGGTTCAAGAAGCTATCTTTTACAATTAGGCTGCAATGCATGAAAGGTAAATGGCATTAGTAATCTACGTGAAATTTTGTTTCAATTTTCAAAATCATTCTCGAACTGACTGAAGTGTCACTGATCCGTTTCCCCTCTTTCGTTAAAATTCCAAATGTTAGTCGAGCAAATAGTATTATGGGTCTTGTCTAATGAACAGTCTCTGCCTCACTTTCTGAACTTCAAAGCCACCAAGTCCCAAGCTCTCCTCACCTTTATCCTGCATAACAAACATTTAGGGCTTTGAAACTTCGAGACCTCACCTCTCTGTCATATGCGTTGGTCCTGTTAATCTTGCAATTGGGATGATGCAAATCAGAGAGCTCCATGATGTCCATTTTACTCTTCGACAGCTGAGGTGAGCTGTACTGAGGGTGCTGAGGTACTCCACTAGGGTTCGCTGGAAAATTTATTATAGGAATTATCATCTCCAAGTCATCTTATCCCCAAAATAGAATAAATAACATGGAATATGATTACAGGAACGAGTTGTTTAGTATATTCTTGAATTTCTATCTAAGTCCCATGTCGTCTAACGTATAGGTATCAATCACGCGCATGCACCTCAATTACACGCAGACATTTCAGCCCCGTGCTCCCACCTTAATCAATTACTGGTATTTCAGTCATGCACATGCATCGCAATCATACACAGGCCCCTAGAGTTCAGAGGGACATGGAATTAGTATTTTATAGAAATGGGGTGTTCCTTATCCAATATTTTTAGAGGCGAATTTTGAATGTATTCACACTGCCACCAGAAACAATTTTTTCGAGTAGCTGGTTTCGGATTCTGTCAATTTTAACTAGAAAAAAAGTTCACATGCTACATGTCTTGAAGGCTCTTAGTATTAGTTTATGGCTGTTATTTCTGGTTCGCACTTTATCGTCTCTGTCAAAAATCTCTTGTATAGAAACATCGTTAAAGCCATCAAGATATTTTAGGTATCGATGAGTTATCCTTGCAGTCTTTTTCGTTTTGGGGAAATGAAATCAAGCAGCTGAAGATACCTCTCGTTGTTGTTGTTGTTTGCCTTTCGTAGTAGAGATTGCAGAGTTCAGGAATCATTTTCCTTGATTTTTGCTGAATTTTTCTCCACTTTGTGAATATTTCTTCATTGTGTAGGAGAGCACTACGAATTGATGATTTTTTTTGTTTCTTAAATTACGCGTAATTACAAGAGGTCGATAGAGAGAGCACTTGTTGCAAATGCCTTAAACACCATGAAATGTAGTGTGAACGCCTAAAATCCTAGAAAAATTTACCAATCCAACGTTCTACTGTTTTCCCATTTAAACGAATACTCATGCATGAATTTCTAATTTCAAAATAGACCATACATTGACCAACAGTACCTCGAACTTACCAGGCATTTCGTTCATCCAATGCTGTCTTGTCTTCCTCGGCCTCTTCATGAAGAGAATAGCCGGAAGATACTTGAGAAAGACCAAGCGAATCCAGTTTGGCATGCGGTGAGTCCGAGGGCCTCTGAATCATGAAAAACTTCATAAACAATTGTATTAGCAGTCTTCTGCTGCACTGAAATTTTATACCTGCATCCATTATTGAAATAGTACCATACTCATCTGTTATTATCTGATAATATCTAAACATAATATCGCTACTTTCCTTCATTCTTTTGAAGAGATATTTAGATATACAATAGTTTTGCGTACAATTACAATCAAATTTTTCGAACGTAGATTTTATTAAAACCGCGGTAGCTGGGGTATCTAAACTCCTTCCTAGTGATTGCATCATTTAACCGCTTCTGCTAAACTGATGCATCAGTTTACGTAGACTGCGATGACCGATGTACGCAAATTATATGTATTAAGTAAAATCAAAGTATTATAAACCCATGTTTCTAAAGAGATCTTTATACCTTTTATGATTCATATCACTTATACATTCACCCAAATGACATTTATTAGGAGAATAACATTTCGATATTACCTGACGAGATGTCATTACATTATGTTCATGTTTGTGCTAACTCCGTCGACTGATTAGTGCATGCCACCACAATTTATAACCAAATTCATGTATGTTACATCAAGATATCAGTGGACGAGATATTCTCACCTGAAGTTGAGGTTGATGATGACAACAGTGACCAGAATGGAGACTGTGTTCATCACAAAGGTGAAAAGCAGATACTTGGCTATGAGAGGCAGCACAAGTGATGTTGGAGGTAATATCTTGCTCACCAGCAACAGAAACACAACCAGTGACAGCAAAATGGAAATACCGAGCGTAACCTGCGTAAAATAAGAATAAATTTGTAGTCATGAGGTGTTTCCTAAAGGTAAAAGCCTGCGTAAAATAAGAATAAATTTGTAGTCATGAGGTGTTTCCTAGAGGTAAAAGAAGATTACCAAATGAACCTGAAATAAATTGGAGCCTAATCATAGCGGCTGAAACGAAAATATATCAGCAGTCATGTATTAATTTGATTGCAATAAATAAGTTTTCATCATTTCTTTGCAACATCTAGGAACAACTACCTTTTTGCTGTGAGGAGAAATGTCACGGTTAATTACTTATTAATTCACAACAACAAAAATACGCATAAGGGTCTAACATTTTTCGAGAAATACGAGTAGAATAATTATGTGAATATTTACAAGTCTAAAAGGGACACAACCCAAGTCACACAAATTTTTAATCATAACTCGTTACTTTTATATTGAACTCTGACTGCTGAACACTTAAAATGTTCTCGGGTAAAACAATAAATTTCAAAATGAGCATTACTCCCTATATCTCAACAACGTGCTATCTAAATCTCACCAAAGGAAGTTTTTTTCTAATGAAAGCACCTCATGCATTCTGGAATATTTACAATGATTTTAAATAGGATTATTTTACAGTACACCATTTGTTGTGAGGTTGACACATCAACAGACCTTCTCAAAAAATTCGAGTCCACGATCATTACCAAACATTTTTTTTATGACAGACAAGTGAGCATTGAACTTAAGAATTCTCCGTTTTCTTTTTAACGCAGTCTGCCGAGTCATTCCAACTTTTTATTTATATTTACGAAAAATGAGCAGAGGAGCTCCATTAAGCATATTTACGAGCACTTCACACACACGAGGTCTTAGAAATCTGACTCCGACCGCTCGACTGGAAATTCTGTGTATTTTTCAGCGCCTCCGTCGTCCTCATTGTAGAGACCCAGAGTCAATTAACGAGCAGCCCCTTTAACGGCCCAACAGCTCATATTTGATTGAAATTCTTTGAACAATTGTAGTACGCCTGTGAGGTGAAACAAAGGTAAAATTTAAACAATCCTGTGCAACTGGAGACTGGAATTAAATGATGGCACACCTGTCACTATTTCTTTTAATTTTAGAGATAATTAGGGTGAACTAAATAGAAATACAGAAAGCCAGGTCCAAATGTGGCAACAAATGCCCCTAATACGGTTAACCAGCTCCAATTTCGGCGCAATAGGTCTAGTTTTGCCCTCTCAATCCTAATTAGAGGGAACTAATTTAAATTTATAATGGATCCGCAACGATTTAGGAGTCACTTTGATCTTGATGGACGAGTGCAGACGAGTGACTTTCTGTGCAGTTGAAGATACAACTGAAGTACGTTAATCAAGATCTGAATCAATGAAGTTTCTCAAAATAGAGTTACAATTAACAGTTTTTGAGCACAGTTTTGTTATTTAATTTTCTATATCTTTTCATGTTTAAACAAAGCCTCGCTGACTGATGCAAAAGTGAAGTATTAACTTCAATTATTAATTGTGGATATATGTTAATAAATAATCAATGTTAACTGCCACTTTTAAATCTTTTCAAATGCAATAGGAAAAAAATTAAATGCGCTTGGACGACATGAATTACTGTGTAATTGAATATCACAGCAAATATTTAGTCAAATCGAAAAACCGGGCTTGAACTCTGGTAAAGTTTTCATTTAATTGCAGACTCATATTTGTATCTATATCTTCTGTGAACCAGTATTGGTCAGGAATTGAATATCAGTATGGGCGAAACTTCCTGCCTTAGCTTCCAACATGTTCCTCTAACAAATTTAGTTTTGCAGAATGATCGTAGTTTTCTCTTGGACTGACAGAGTTTCCGTTTCAAAGGCCTGAAATACTCTCAGGTTTTCTTGGACAACATCAACAATGTTGTCAGTTTTTCTATCGAGAAAATCGGATCATTAGGACGAGAGAAACGCAAAAAGCTCCCAAAAAAAACATTCTGTAATCTAGCTAGAAAATCGTAGTCTAAAGCTGTGCATCCTACAAAACAGGCTTGAAGGAAAAACAAATGCATCCTCTCAATTTAGAAAGAAAAACGATAATAAAAATAATTCAGTTTTGGCATGTAACAAGCATGTGTTTAAAGAATAAATATTGAAGGATTATTAGGTTTGAACTTATTTTCATTCCAAAAAATTATATGTGAAAATATGAAATCTAGACTGAGGCTTCTGTGTACTGAAGTCGAAATTAATTTTTTCTAAGTATAACGATCCTTCAGAATTCCAATGTTCATTCTCTACAACGTTCAAAAACTGATTTATTTTATGTTCATCCGTAACATAATTTTCACTTAATCGAACGACTTTTGGTACCATTCACTTAAAGATGCTAGTGTCATAACGCTTATGATAGTCAGACTCAAGAGATCTACTCATCTAACAAAATCATTTCACAATTAATATAATTTTAGGTTACCTTTTCACCAGCTTCAGCAGGCAGGTAAAACACAAGCACGCACAGGAACGAGATCAGCACCGTCGGCAGGATTAAATTCACAGTGTAAAACAAAGTTTTCCGCCGGATAGTGATGAAAAAAGTGATATCGGTCTCGGACGGCCCGTCATCGTTCGGGTAGTGATTCAGCTTGGCAGGCACCTGCGCATCACAAATTTCCTTAAATGAGTACCATGCAAAAAAATCGAATCACGGAGATTATGAAGTCTTTCTACTTGATAAATACGCTCAATATATTGAGTATGAATATACACTCGGCACAAATACTTTACTGCAAAAAGTTCAGATGAAACATAAGAACATAATTTAGGCGTGGCGTACTGTATTCTGATTACGTAGGCTGATGGCATATTTTCAATCATGTAATACAGAAGCACCTGGGCATTTTTCCTCACATTTTTTAATCATGAAGAATTTACATTAAATCAACGTGTAATTAAGTTTAAATTGTTTAGATATTGTCTCCATCGCTTAATAAAAACTTTAGAAATGTTCTTCGTACCTCTCAATGTCAAAAATATTGAAAATGCTTAAATTTAGAAGCATTTTCAATTATTTTAAGAGCAATTCATTTTGATCACAACATTTATAACTTTTTATGTTCGACAAAACGTCTGAAAACTCGTGAAATTCAAAACTCATACTTCACCGAGGAAACGTTTCTTAAAATGTTCAATTTTACACTCCCGCGTTAATAATATTCCAAGTTTCCCACTTCAAAGCCCTCCACTTTATTATGACATTATTACCCTTTACATGACAAAATTTGTGAGACATGGAGACTCAAGGTGGCTTTTTTGCACCAGCCAGCGCAAATGTTAGCTCACTGAAAATTTTAAATGCGTACAGTCACCATCACAGAAGCAGCAAAAGAGACGAGAGAGAAAATTATGAATTCCTTTCTCGATATTGCAATATATATACCGTAAATTTCAATAATATTTCATTAATACATTTCAAATATTGGTGAGACAGCACTTACCTTTCCATAAGTGTTATATATTCTATGACTTAAAGAATATCATGTATTATTTTTACATGATATTACTCCCGTTGGCATTACATATCGTAGTCATAAAAGCATCCCACAATTACAACACATTGTTTCTTTGTTCTAAATATACTATAAAAGACCAAAATAACCGTCGTTCACTTGCTAAAGGCTGGTAGTGAAAAACTCTCACCTCAACTATGTCCCACGTTCCTGACTTCCAGTAATCAGACAAGTCTACAAAATCTTTGTCGTTGTAGAGGGACAAAGAGACCTGGTCACCGTTGAACGTCCATGAGCCGAATTTCATGAGACAAGTTTGCTGATCGAATGGGAAATATGTGACGTCGATGGTACACGAGCTCTGTAGTAAGAGGAAACCATCAGTGATAAGAGTTTTTTCAGCCTTGATGCATAAAATGGACTAAAGTTTGGCTCTACCGTGGAGCTACAGTGTCATTGGTCCATTAACGAAAATATTCGTTTTGTATTTCAATATACATAAAAATGAATGCCCATGTACGAGTATAGTAGAGTATAAAGAAATTGCTATAAGATATCGGAGCTTATGAGCATTTCTGAAAGCAAGAGGATTTATGAATGAATATTTTATTGCTAAGCAGTTTAAAGTAAATTAAAGTGTGGAATTTTCGATATCATCGTATTGAACCGCCGTCTGATATGTCCACAATAAAAAACTGATTTATATTCATCAAGATATTCAGAGCACCAGTTAGTTTTCTAAAAGAATGGAACAATATTAGCAGAGCTTGGAGCCAGAGGGAAGATCTAAAATCTGCAAGTAAAATTATCCTTTGAAGATAGAGGAAGAATGAATTTGAATTTAAA
Organism: Trinorchestia longiramus; assembly: GCA_006783055.1. Lineage (NCBI taxonomy): Eukaryota > Metazoa > Arthropoda > Malacostraca > Amphipoda > Talitridae > Trinorchestia > Trinorchestia longiramus. Next base: position 635,233 of record VCRD01000009.1, read on the forward strand.
GTTTGCCATGAAAATCTTTTCGGCTACGAGGTGAAATTTTTTGCGTGGAATGAATTTTATAGCCAATATACCTCAAATTTCTGCGGCTGCACCTGTTTATTTAAATTAAGATGATTAAAAACTGTTACCTTACGTTCTCAATTTTTCTATATTTACAGACATGGTCTTTAATTATTTTCGAGTATTTCATACAACGAAATCTTAATTTTATTTACACAATTAAGCACTGCCAGTCAATAATTCTCTTTCTCAAACTAGACATGCAACCACCGTGAGAAGTTTTACAGACGTCACTGATTACGATAGGCGTTAACTATGTATTTGTATCCAGTGGTTTAGGATGATTACTGTAAACTTATTGTGGCTAAAATCTTGTTATCATTTCGAGGAGAGTTTTTGTGATTTCCAGGCATTTAGAATGATCGTATAACGACCTTAACACACCTTTATTTTCTCTGTTGCGTGTTAGACACTCCACTCTCTTAATTAAATATAATTTAGTTCGGCAACCACCAAGAGGGACACACAGAGGAAACAAATTGCCCTCTCTGGGAAGAAGAAAGGAAACGTTACCTGATAAATGGCCGGCGGGACCCACAACACTTCTCCGCTCGGGTAAATAAGCACGTTGCTTTTGTAGCGCACTTCGTAATTGCCGTCAGCACTGAGGAAATTCAAATATTATTCTTAGATTCAACAGTACCTCAATTCACAACACACATGAAATTGTTACAGGGGAATTCCACAGATGTTGCTGGAATGGATTTCTAGTCCTAATTAAAATTTCTGTTGGACTATTATTCGGGATTTTCATTTTGGGCTTCATCAGAACAGCAAGTAACGCAAGCATTAATTTTCAATATACATTTATCAGTTGTAAAAGGAAATTTATTTAGCACTTAGACATCAAGATAAGATTCATTGTTTAAAATCCAACTTGAAAGTTAAAAAACAATACAAAGAAATGTTGAGCATTAAAAAATGCTTCGGATGTATTTATAAAACTTTATTGCACTTAAAACGTATAGAAGCACATGTCACGAAAAATGGAAGAAAAATTTATTCGGCAAGCCAAATATATTTACACGTTAGAGTAAGAACTTAAAAATTTGCAAAAATATTTGATGAATAATTATCTTCATTAGACAAATTTCTCTTTCGCATTATTCCCTATTGACTTTGGTCAGACTCACGTAAGAATGCATAAATGTTTTTAGCAGACCCTGATGGATTGAATTAATTAATATATGTAATATATTACAATACATCATGTAAAGGGTAATTTTTCATATGTTATAAAGGATAATTTTTTCTTGTAGCTTGTAACATCGGAGAGAAATTATGAAAAATAATGTGAACTATATTAAAAGGTATTCATATCAATTTTCTTGAGCTCTACTCACTGGTCGAAGTTTATGGAACCTATAATACATTTTTACTAAATAAATGGCACATTTACTAAGACAACTGAGTTATACGAGTACTTGTCAAAACTATGACTACTCTATATACTACTCAATATAATGAGTAGTATACAATGTACAATCACTCTATATCTATATACAAAAAATTTACAGAGCCTGTATGAATAGCACACTAAAATTCATTCTGGAATGAAATACATTCTGCTTCAAGTTATTGAAATACATGGTTGAAAAACAGCAGAGAAACGGTAATTTTTTTCCTAACCAAAAAGTAACTTAAATGTGTGTTTGAAACACCGTAGATTTTAGTGTAATATTTTGATGGGAAGATACTTAAATGCGTGTTTTAAATCCCGTAGACTTTTCGCTAGAGCACGTATACGAAAAATTTCAACCTCTACATGTATACATAAGATTTTATATCTCATACGTAGAATTACTAAATTCAATATGTTACCACATAGTTCTGTTTTAATACTGTAGGCTACGGTTCTTCAAGCACCGCGATAAAAGAAGTGCGTTTTTACTCCCCATTCGATTCGTCTGACTGATGGATTGCTCTTCATTGTATTTCAGTTCCCCTGGGGCGGAATAAAAACCTGGATCCAGGAAGTCCAGCTTTTCACATGAAGTCAAGGCTCAAAGAAGTATAGCATTTTCAAACGATGGATTACCTGTGTCTCCAGCACAAAGTCACGAATTTCAAGTTTAAATGCCGAGGAACTGTTGTGATATTGGTCAGATTTATAATGGGGAGCATGAAAAAGTGTACAGGAATCATGAGGAAATGTATAGAAAGCGTAAAGAGATGCGTAGGAAGCGTGAGCGCAAAACGAGCACTAGAATCATAGAAATAGAACGTTATAGGTAAACACTATGCATGAACATGACGTTCATACCTATATCTTGAATACAAACCATTACACAAGGTCGCAAACGTAGCAGGTGGATTTTTTTTCAACCAATTCTAGTATCTAATATTACCGTTCTTGTCAAACCCTTGATGAAATAATTAACATTTCATGAACGACCAAGCAGCATTAATGTACTAGCATTATATATCCAGATACGAAGAAATTTTCAGCACAAGAAGCAAATTTTTATAACCATAAAAAGTATTTTCTTGAACCACTCACTTATTGAAGAGCACTATATCAGGCTTCCAAACTTTGTCAGGCGGAAGTCTGAGCACATTAATGCCACCATAATTAGCATCGTCCCAGGTCAGTTGATAGTCCTTCCACACCTGCACGAAACAAATATTTTGAGCCATACATGGACATATATAGTGGTTACTTTAACCATTAAAAGAATCACAGACATAAAATATCTCTTATATTAGTTCAAACAACCATTGAATTGTCAAATACAGTGCATCAATTTCAAACACGCAAAATTTATTCAACACTAGTACCTTTGTAGTACAGATTTAGCCCTAAATTTTATCTTTACTATAGCTGTAAATAGGAAAAATTAGTTTAAAAAAGGGCTTCAGATTAGTTTAAAAAGGGTCTTGGTTCGACTTTTACTTTTATTAAAATTTTTTTCCTCACAATCAGAAAATCAATAAGATTATGAAGTAATTTCTAATTATTTAAGCAATACTTCACCCAATGACAATTAGCCGCTTCAATATACGCGTAGTTAATAATTGTTGCAAGACTGATAACCCCAATAAAAGAAACTTCAATCATTTCTTAGGTTTGAAGTTAATTTAATTATCCAGCAACATAAAATACATTTGTTCCAATAAAGTTTAGTACTCAAATGTCAACTCAAATTATGTTAACGAATTAATTTCAATAATTTCTCATTTCAATTTGAATCTTAAATGGATTGAGATGTATTCTATCCCTTGTTATTTTCGTGAGATAGTGTGCAGCGTAATTTTCAATTGTCAACTTTTTTTGTATGAGTTCATCGTCCATATTTTCAACTGCATTGTGTGTATAGTACTTACATGATCGAAGAAGATTTAAGTATTATAAACCATGTCACAATGTACTCATATATAGAATTGTCATGAACACAACTCTTGATTTCAATTGCGATCGCAAGCATGAACTACAGAATAAATTATTCCTGAAGCAACTTTATTTTTCATCAACCATATAATGATCACGTTCTCTTTTCATTTCGTAATCAGATGTAGTAAATCAAATATGAACAAGCAATACTTTGTGTCATATATTGACAGACACACAAACATCTCTTTCTTGACCTCCCTGTGTCGTACAAGTAAACTACTGTGTGCAGGTGCATCATGTCTACCAAATACATATATACTACGCATTCCAATTACAATATTTACTTTGTTTAATTAAATTTAACCACTGCGATAGTTTCTTCAGGTCATATTTAAAGAATGAAGTTATTTCCCATTATAAAGTTTTATCACAAACATGGAAGCTTTGATTAAGCGAAGCTTATGGTGTCAGCTAAACTTCACGCCCAGTAACTTGCATTTCTTCCTAGGAGTTTATGAGTATCCTAACCCCACTGATTACCTCATCATTTTTCATAAATTCGTGTTTCCGCAGTGCTAGTTTTAAATATTTTACACCTCCATCATTTGTACTTGAGCTATGGACATAAATTATGGCAGAGCACGCTACCAACGTAGTGCTGTTGCGTCGTAGTGCTGTTCCGTCGTAGTGCTGACTGCGGAAATGATAGGCTATAAACCGTGACCTGATACCGGGAAGCTTATTTCCGACTTGAGATTCCAAAGGAAATTGGGTCGTTTCTTAAACTTTAAGAGAGTGCATGAAATGACAGATTTAAAATAACCTAAGCTGCTGTTTGATAGCATTAACTCAGGTTGGGTTGAATTGCATTAGGTTATTTTCTGCTAGATTGAGCGATAATGCAATTATATAATTACTTTAAACAAGGTGAAGTTGAACATGTCTTACAAATTAAAGTGCGTAGCTTTCGTAACAAATTATATGCATATGTATTAAATTTACTATTTCTAAATATCAAATATTTTTTTTTATTGAATGGTACTTCCAATAAAAGTTCTGATCATTTCACAACGTAGTTTTCTCACTTTAAAGCTCGTCTAACACACAGCAAAGTGAAAATTCTAAATTCATCCGCTTGAGTCAACCAACACATTTTATCGCCTGTTCTCGGTCTCAACTTAAAAAAGAGTAAAGGTTAAAATCATGATCAGCAGCATGTGACCTTATGATAAACTGAGTCATCTGCTCCCCATAATTGTGATCCAGTTTCATTTGGCATCAACATTGAAAATCAAAAGAACAACTGTCAGTTTGGAGATAGCTATTCAGAGAAGCACTCCGCTGACCAAAACTTCATGCCCATAGCTAAACATATTCATATTTATGTCACACCTCATTTATCCAACGCACCTCGGCTATTACCATCCGTTTACCTCAGATAGGGCTTCCTCGTTACTTTAACAGCCCATAAAGCTAATATCATCCCCATAAAACTTTCTCCCAATCCACCCTTCATTCATCCTCGCCGTACGCTCACGCTTCTCTTTGTCTTGGTTATGCAGAAACGTTCATGTTCACACACACACTTTTCCTTAAAACAGTTTATATTTTCATCATTTTAAAGAATTTCCTAGCTCTGTCCATCACTTGAATAACTGACGTCGCTCAGCAAAATTTCAAAATTTCGCTAATCCAAATTTTAAGATTTTGTTTCTTCGAAAAAATGACTTCACACTTTCATATCTCATTGAACTGTGACGGCAACAATTAATTTTCGGAAATGTTGCTCTTATTTTTCAACCTAATTTTTTAAATTAACAAAAAAAACTTTCCCTCATTCGCTACGTTACACCTGATTCAACGATTCATTCCATATGCCACCTACTATTTTTTTACCAAATTCAGATTCCTAAAACATTCTACTCATTCTGAAACACCTTTATTATAAACGTAACTCACCCATTTATTGCATCATTGTCTGTATCACAGTGCTCAGCTCTCATTTTTATTTTATCTCAAATTAGAGGTTCAACAAATTCAAAACTATACTTGCTGCTCAATAACTTACACTTCCAGTCTGACACTAAGTCCAAAAGAACACACATGCACAGATCCCTCAGCAAACGCTGCTCAATATGTGTTGTAGTTGCTTTAACTTAAGCTTGAACCCAGCGTCTAAATCCTGCAATTTCAAAAATTATGAAGAAAAAAAGTAAGCATTGTTGTTACACAATCCTATCATTTAAGGGCAGACTCGTTCTAGCTAGAAAAGTTCAAAACTCAAAAAGAGACTTCAATAGTGATTGGTAATCATTTTTTACTTAGAATTTTTCATTCATATCGTTGTCAGTATAATTTTCTATTTATATTGGAGCATGATGTTTTCAGTAACGAAAACTGAGAACTATTTTTGCTCAAATATTTGCTCTTGTTACCAATTACCGTTATAGTATCTGTAATGGTTAAATATATTTGTTTACGGCATTGTCAAACATCACCTTTCAATTTTCGTCGTATTACCTTCTTCTGTCCGAATATCTAGAATATTACAAAATTTATTCAAACAACGTTACTATACAAACGAACACATAAAAACATATAATAACCATTCATTCCTATAAATAATACACTTTTACTCTATCCAACTGATGAAATCTCAATAACATATCTATAAGAAGTTTCTTGAGCTTCTCTTGCAAGGAAATCATCAACTTGACTGAAATAATCTTTACCTTCATCTTAAAAACCATGTCCCTGCTCCAATATTTGCTGCAGGTGTTATCCGTCTCGCTCATTTTCGTGTTTTCAACTGTGCCCGCAACAAAAAAGTGGCGCTATTTTTTCAAGTTTCTTTCCGGGAGTCACATCAATTTCGTTCGCTGGAAAGATAAGCGAAAGAGAAGTGTGTCTTCCCACCAGATCACAGACTTTTGGCCTTCTTAATGGAGGATAACTTTTGGAGTTGGTGACTGAAACTTCCGAGTAATTTGAACCTCTTCCCGAAAAGAACTTCAGCAGAAGGGTGACATAAAGTGATAAAATTGGCTGAGGTCAATGGATGAAATTCTGAGCTTGGAATTCTACTCTACTTTTCCAAAAGCTGGAATGAAACAAAGATTTAGTCCGGTAAGTTGCCCTTGTTGCAAGTTACACCTTAGTAAGTCTTTTAGGCGGGGCTGAACAATGATCAAATATTTTTATACGGTTTTTGTCGTGCCTGTTTTAGTTCTGACGGAAACGCTACTGCAGATTAATGGATCATGATCATCCTCGATTTCATTGACGTTCGTATATTTCAAAATCTGAAATCAACCCAATTCCCCAACGCAATTCATATTTAGTGTACTTTTCATACTCATTGGGCAATTTTTAGTTTGACGATTTAACGTGATTGATTTCAACCCCATCAGTGTTGAAATTATTGTATCTAAATGCCTGAATCAACAAATTGGTATTGAATATCCGATTTTCTAACTCAGAAAATACCATGTAAAATTATTTTGATCTGACAACAACTGGTGAGGTGACTTGAAACGTTAACCAGAGTCTAATTGTCACGAGTTTCCAATTCACTACAGCTTGAAATAGCAAAAACAAAGGTTCTTCAGGATATCACAACCTCGATAAACTCGCAACGCATTTCGAATTCCTTAACTCAGATCAGGATCTTACCTAATGCGCTACGGTTCCGGCTGGGAGCATTGCCTCAGCACAGGAGTTACGGAAAGTTTAAACGAGCTCCATGGAACTATTCACGGAGAAGCCTTGCACTCCCAGCCTCCACCTCGAGACAACTCGCTTAAACGAATTGTTTGTGATCCAACTTTCATCGTTCTGAAGTCTAGTTGCATTTTTGTCAAATGTTCTGGAGTTTCGTCCTCTTGGGTCGATGTGAACATTTCAAAACCCCTCATTATACTGTGCAGCGTGGATTTTGACCCTTTGTTTTTATCAATAAGCTATGCATGGAGGATATCCACAGTTGTCAGAAACTACTGTTTTATCTGAAACAAGCAACTTGGAATACGTAAGAGTAAAATCGTAAGAATCTTGAAATCCTGCACTAAAATATTTTGAGTATTTTATTTTTACTCTAATTCGTCTTTTCCTTTATACACTGCAAAATTAATTCAACTTTTGCCGCTACATTTTTACTCTTGTGTTACTTGTGGATGATTAGCTATCATTTCTTGTTTTAAAATCCTAATCTAGAATCTTTATGATGTCCAAATTTCATTCTATTTCCTTTTCGTAGCATATGCTCGCACTCCTATCGAAATTCCGGGGCATAAAATACTCTCTGCTCTAGTTAGTGGAAAGTTTTACATTAACTCATGACAACCGAGTATATATTTTTGAGCATTTCATTCTTGAGTAATCAGCAGCCATTTTTCTAAAATTCCAAGGAATTTCGTCGTACGTCGTGAATCTGGAAGCTGGCTTATTAGTTTCGTGTTCAGGTAATTATCTGAACGCATTGCAAGCGAACAGATTTTGTCTAGTCGTGTCCTAGTAGTAAGTACCAAATCTTTCAACAACACTCCCGTGTAAAGATAAAACCAATGTGACAATTCAGTCGCAGGCGCCAGTTTTTGTTCTGTGGAAATTCAGGACTCTGTCGCCTGTTTCAACAATCTTTATATATATATATATATATATATATATATATATATATATATATATATATATATATATATATATATATGGTAATATTTTTGCAAGGATTTACATTAATCTCGTTTAATTTTTCCCTTCCACTTTATTCGTAGATTCCAAGAAACCTTCATGGAGTACAGTCTACTTAGTAATAAAAATTGATATTTCCATTATTTTTAGTTCATTGATTTGTGTTTCATCCATAAAGCTCCCAAATCGACGTGGAAAATTAATAATCTCATATTTTCCAAGTACGATAGAGAATTAGCATGGGTAAATTACAACTTACATGAATTAATTGCACTAAGTGCTCCTAAATGAGTATTCAAATGAATTTCTATTCCCAGTAAAGGGCCGTCTTAAAAAGTCTGAAGTTCAGTGACGTACTCTACAGTTTCAATTACCGTTAAAGTCAGTCTCACATCACGCTTTTCTTATAATATGAGAATTTTGCAAAGTTTTTATTTACTACCTTGAAGTTTGCCCACAAAGTGAGACGATTTACATACGTCCAAAGCTCTTAATATTATGAAAATCGTTCCATCACTCACTGTTATCGATGACTCTAAGATATATCTCTCCTTACCTGCACTGAAATCAGATAGAGAAATATTTAAATTCTAATTGAATCACCTCACTCTTATACTAACACTACAAAATTTATGCCCTCTTTATGTTCATTATCTACCTCGAAATACTTTCCAGCGAAGACTTTAAAGTCTATAGCGGTATTTCCTGAAGATAAAGCGAAGCGTGAGCTACAGACGGAAATAAACCTCAAAGCTTCGGCAATGTCAAGCCCAATATCAGGAAAAATTGTTAAGAAAAATCTATTTTCCTTTGGACTCAGTGCGAGACTGACAGAAAATAGCGAAGAAATTCGAAGAAACTTGGTTTCTCGTGACAAACTTGCGTTGCGTTTTGCCATAAAATATTTTTCAATTCATCAAAACCAGAAACAAACTGACAAAATAAATTTAAATGAACTTGCTGGAGTTTTTTGCACTTTGATTTTCCGTCGTATCCACGAACATGGATAAAACTAAATGCTAAGCACAAAACTTACGAAAGTTTGCCGCATGTCTCAAATATTGGCTACTGTTGAACAAGTTCGATGTTTAACTTTGCGCATGGATAATATTTTTAATGAATTACTTTGTCACATTGCAGATCCAACTTGAAGTATCACTTCTATGATGTTCTTGAGAGAAAAATACAAGAATATATTTTACTTCTTTTAAGTAGACTGAAGAAGTGTCAAAACTCAAGATCTAAGAATGTTCTATGCAATAATTTCAAGCGACATTCGTTCGTATTAATTTATACTGCAAGTATTCATGCAGGCAAGTTGTTTGGTGATCATTTAATCATAAACTTGTTGGGAAAACATCATAAGTCTGATCGACAATCATGATTTTGTGATGATAATGACAAAAATTATTTTCACTGTTTATTGCCCATTTTAAGCTAGGGACACAGGTGTCCGGAATATTTTGATGAAGTTAGCCAATGTGAATGGAACTATAAACAATGTGATTCCCTCTTCCTCACAAGTATTATTTGAAGTATTGTGTTATTTAATATTTATTCTCTTAAACCATTCTCTTATCTATTATTCTCAAAGCATTGTTATCAACTGGGGTTGGGAATCTCTAAAACATTTATCATTTGATTTTTAAAAGGTTTCTGAAAGACAGTTAAACATACATGAACTCACAAGCACGTTACACTCAACCCACCTTATGTACTTTTAATTTGTAAGTTTTCTACAATAACAAAATTACGTAAGCATTCAGTACATTTTTTATCATTAATCACAATCCAATTATATACATCAATTATTCTCCAAAAAAATACTCACACTCTGGATAACGTGGTGGAACTATCTGTACCCTGACTCGCGTATGATCATAAAATTTGTAAGTTCAGTAAATAGACTACCACCACAGAAGGCACATAAGAGAGGTACCTTTCTAGAAAAAATTGATTGTAATAAAACTAGCAATAAAGTGTTGGTTTTTAAGTCTTTATTTGTAACGTATCTACCACTCAGAGTTCTCAGTTTTCTAGCAAATTTAAGATTTTCATCCGTCACTAAACCATACACTATATAAAGACTAAATTAAAATACTTCTCATCCCTAGCATCGTTGAGTTGATTTACTCAGTCGCTTAATTTACAGAAACTTTCAAATGCTGAAAAATAAACTTATCATGGTATTTGTAACCCAAGTTTTCCAGCAAGCTTTAAAATTGAAATCTCACATAAGTTTCTAATTCTTTGGGGTCCAAGCCGAAAGCTTTTAGAAAAGTTGAAAGAATTGACACGACCTTCGAAAGTCCATTAGATCCGTTTGTTCCGAACTCAAATTCATTTCCAGTGCTCTTGCTAGCACTCAGGCCCAGCATTTCAGAGCTCCCCATGGATACACCAGCGCTCTGTTGTCCGTCTAAATCCTCACGTTTAAAATTATGCATGAACAAGTTTCCTGATCAGTTGGTGAGGGTAGGAAAAACTTTCAGTTAGAATTTAAAACCCAGAAAAAAGGATTTTGAAAGCTTTCCTCGTCGTTGAAGCTCTAATCACTCCTATAAAATTAAAGTGCTTTCTGTTCAAAACTATTGGTTAATGTTCATGGAATATATTGGTAGTGAAGACGCTCATAAAAATGAGGTAGAAAAAGACAGCGCATCTCGTGAGAATGTTAGATTATTCCTGTACTTAGACATACCTCTATGAACCATAGAAGGTTTCACCATTCCTCTATCTTAGCATTTACATTAACTCAATGTGAAAGTCAGGTGGCATCATAAATGTAGGAAGACGTGAGCCTGCTTTCCCTGAAGAGTAGAGGCGGCAGAGCTAAGGCTAGTGTCTCTTTAAAAGAAGAGCTCGGCCGAGCTCCGGAATGGGTCGAAGGTGGGAAAGAAGGGGGAGGAGGAGGGAGGAGGCATGGCACGGCTCTCAAAAACTCAAGTTCCGGGAGCAGCATGGCTCAACAGTGAGTAATGCACCCTTGAAAAACCCATATTGGATTACCGAACCTGTTTGCATATAGCCTCTTCCATCCTCCTTGCCTCCAGAAAAAGCGATCGCTTGCTTACCAGCCTAGAATGCTACAGCAATAATTCAGGCCAAAGAATGTAATTCATGGATACAGCGTGCCCGGATACAGATATAGATTTAAGGGTCTGTGTAGCTGCTTTCCTAGTCCGCGTTCAGAAAAGTTCTGGTACAACTCAAAACAGTAGAAGCACGACTCTGGGGTAAAGAATTTCTTGTGGGATGCTGGCAAAATAAGTAACATTATTTCAGTCGTGTGATGTTACTCATTGACGTCCAGAGAATTAACTGATGCACTAAGTTTTAACAAGTCGAACAGAGCTCTATTTGGACGTGCTGGTATCTGAAAATAGCTGATTACCTTCCAGTGTTATTTCAGCTCTATTTTATTTTATTTTCCAACATACATACGGTAGTGATACAAGAATTCGTAAGACTCTACTTTCTGTGAAAAATACGTGCATCTGATCTTAAAAGTATTATTATTTTTGGATCCCGTTTAGTTTCTGAAATGCACGGAGCCCTGGTAAAACCGTACGTATTAATGAAAGAAAATGTACCGTAAATATATAATAAGTTAGGAAGTAGGCCCTAAACTTCCAATTGAAAACGTCATACACCATTATTGCAATGGAGTGTTGATTCATATTTACTGGCAGTCTAGTTCGTTCAAGCCTTCGTGCAGGTCATCCAGTAGTTACAAAAATGGTATTTTCTTTCAATCGTGACGCTATCATGATTTCCTAAATGGAGGTAATTCAAAGGATCAGTCGGAGTGTATTGTAAGTAAATATTTAATGAAAAGTGAAACTCAGTAAATGGTAACAAAGCTCACAAACCATACATTTAACCTATTTCATTGACAAGCACAATGCAAATAAATTTAACGACGAACGAACCTGATATTAAAACATTCTAAACAATCTGAACTACACATTGTGATTTGAAATGGGGATCTGAAGTAACCACAAACTGATAATTCTTCCTTAATTTATGTGTGTTTTGCTGGTGTAAGTCCTCCTCAATAAAACTTTGCTAACAACAGCGACCCGAGACATCACATGTTTCTTCCTCGTACACCGGACACACACAGACAGAATAGAGCTCATTATGCAAGTTAGAGCTCTGTAATGGCACCTTGCTCTCTTTAATGGCATTTTGGTCCCTTAAATGATACAGTGCTCTCTCTCTTTGTGTCATCTTGTTCTTTCTTATGGGATCGTGTTCTCTTTAATGGCATCTTTGTCGCTTAAATGACACATTGCTCTCTCTTTGTGTCATCTTGTTCCTTCTTATGGCATCGTATTCTCTTTAACGCAATCTTTATTGCTTAAATGACATAGTACTCTCTTTTTTTTTGCTCGCTGTAATATCACTTTGTTATTTTAAATGGTCCTCGCCTCTAAATCAGGATTAAAAATTGTCTACACAGTAAATTTCGGAACAGGTCTCCTGAATCACCTTCCTACTCAGTTTCTACATACATGGGAACAGAGAATTTATTTCAGCTGCACATACACTCAACCAAAATATCTAAACCTTCAATTTAATTAAAGTATTTTTGCTCGCTATTACGATATCACACGCACCTAGCCATTTACAAATGAACAATCATGCGAAATCATTATTCAGCTTTAAAATGTAATACCTTCAAAAACCTGTTCATTTTAGCTTCTTTGTCAACTATGTTACACAATTGTAACACTTTGTAATTCATTTTCATTTTGATGTTATTTATTACACAAGACTTATAAATTCACTGACATAATCTTTAAAAATTTCTGCCCTGTAGCTCATACAATTAAAAATTATCGTCCTCAAATTTGAAATGAACTGAATTACGTATCCCATACACACAAACTCGTCCAGTAAATGTTTTAGAGAACTCGGTACTCGCATGCACTCAAAAACCAGTGCTGTGTTTTGCAGCTGACCTGCAGTAATCTTTCAGCTTCTGAGGCCATCAGACACAACTTTAATTACAGGAGAAACTCCATCAGTCATTGACCAAAAGTTGAAGCGGTCAGCGAATGTGCACCACTTCTTTCTTCATCGCTTTCTAAAATTGCTGACTTCGACTAGAAAACTTTTCTTCTCTCTCTGTAGGAAGAAATTAGATTGCGCGCTTACTTCCGGTACCAACAACTATTGTTTGTAATTTTTTTAAACTATTCCCATGAGTTAGTTTGGTGCGATAATCAAACCGATTTTACTGTTGATAATTAGGAACATTTCACTGAAATATACCTCGTATTAGACAATTTCAAGATCACTGAGAACGCTACTCAGGTTAGTACTCACCAATCTCAACCACACGTTCGATTTCATAATCTGGTTCTTCTCATTCTGAAAAAAGCAAAGAGAAAATTCAATTACATTGAAAAATTGATAGCACTAAAACAGAAGGTATAATTACATGCTGTTAAAGATATACTATGGACACGTAGGTCAAAATAAAATTTAATCAAAATGCAATTACGCCAGAATGTTAAGTCACAAGAGCAGGCTCGCTGGTAGGACGTTTTAAGGCAAACCCTTTTAAGAAATTCGTTTGGACTGCCATTGAAGTTCACTGGATTCTGGTGCCCGTCTGTTGTGCAAGCTTCGCTTGAAGCTCTACAAATGAGGAACGAGTTTCAGTTTTTATTTTATTTTACTGCACGAATACTTTTATACAAACATTACTAATTCAAAGTAATGCGTTCATTAGTATGTCTTTCAAAATGGCATTCTTTATGCCTATGGAAATCAAGATATTGATGAAAAAATCAGGAACAATGATCATTCAAAATAAGGGCTTTAGATCCGTCAACTACAAGAGGGCTCATTAGGCATAGTGCTGAGATTTGGTGTCGCTATGATCCATGATTTGTTTTCACGATTTGGTTTACTTAAGTGAATCAAAACAAAACGAGTACTATTTAGTATCGTTGCGTAGCTTCGATTATTTTGAAATAAAAAGGGATTTACATCTAGCGTTACAAAAATGTGCTATTCCAAATCATTTCACGAAACGACTAAGGAAAGATGAGTTACACTAATCTAAGCCTCTGTTAACCCATTGTCTACTGACAGTGATTCTCAGTACCGCTACCAATCGTTGTGTCCAAAGCAAACAATATTAACCTGTTAACCGTCAGTGTCCAGTTATCTGTCCCTGGTGGCTTGCATTGTCACTGTCCACTTAGCTAGCTCAAGCTAAGCATTTCCTAATCGCATCTGTCCATATAAGTAGTCGCATGAATTTTTTATCTATCTATGATGGTCAGTGTCCACATATAAGCTCCATACAAAACAACTGAAAGCACTGTTTAAAGTGACTGTGTGGATACGCCGGGGCCACACCGCAGTCACGGTCAACTGGTTAACATTGTCAACTGTGAATGCAACTATAGATAGAATTACTCTTAATACGCAAAAGGTTAAACTTGAAATTACAGCAATGAGTAGCACCCAGTACTTACCACGTTGATGAGCTGGATGAACGCTAAGCCGAAAGCCACGTCGACTCTGTGAGTCATATTCTCGACAGGTCTGATGAGCTTATTGTAGCCTCGAAACAGGTCTCTGACAAGCCTCTCCTCATCCTCACTGCCACACACTGCAACACGAAATCCAAACCGTGAGAATAATAAAAAATTGTTCCATCAAACGTTTCGTGTACACAATTAACGAGAGAACTAATACATTTTATAAACCCTTTCGAGAAGAACTGGTTCACAGTTTAAAGTCGCTGCACTCCAGGGAAACATAAAAAGTTCTTCACCACGTCTGAATAAGTTGAAGAAGCAATTAGTAATAGGAGTTGCTCTTAAAAACAACTCACTGACAAGAAATTGAGATTTTAATCAGTGATTTCGGATCCAGTGTTTCATTTCAGTCGGAATAATTCCCAGCAGTAAATTTGACACGACTGGAAAGTAGAATTTAAGTGAGTAGTGCTAGTGTAATACTAGTTTTAATTAAAGAAAATGTTTTACCAACGTACTTCAACAGTTAACGATACTGAAATTCATGAGTACAGAACATATTTTGAATTAGATTGTTACTAAATTAAAATCAAATTTCATTAATGGTTCATGAGAACACAGACCAACACAAGGGTTTTTGTGGAAATCACGTGAACAAAAGTTCAACTGTGAAGAAATAAAGGAGTCTGCGCTAGTTTTTCTTTATTAAAGAAATGCACAAGATTTGCTCAAACATTTATTAACATCAACTAAACATACTAGCTTCTATCTAATATCCTTAACATTTTTGTGAATACTAAGCGCAAATATTCATGGAAACATTTTCAAGGAGCTTATGTACACAGCCTGTCATCACAAAGCTCCTTTCATCAGCAGATTAAGCATGGAGTTAAAACATAATTCTTTGAAGGATCATAAAAGTAAAAATATGAATGCACTGTTTTTCTTCCACAGATTAGCATGAAAATTTGAGCACATGCACTTACAGAAGCTCCAACAATTAGTTTCACACGAGATAAATTCAATTTCATCAGGTCATCGATAGAATATATTTTCTTGTGCACTATAACTCGTACGATGAGTATATAAAGCATGGGCTGGAAAATATGCTGAAATATAATTAAAGAGGTTCAGCCATATTAGAACGTAAAATCTGGCAGTCCACATTTCTTCTTTCTCAAATTATGTTCACGCAACATGCCATCATGTTTGGTGGCTTCTGATGCATTTCACTGCATTTATTTCCTATTAATTACCATGCAAGTTGTTCTTAGTCTCGAGGTTCCTCAGCTTAATCACTATTCAAATGGACGATCATTTTTAATTGGTCTCCAGAACCATTTACGAGGATGACAGTTTTCATTTTTCAATGCTATAACAACATAAGAATTCATTACTTCAAGACAACGGCTCACAGAATGTCTGCTTTCAGATAACTGAGTTATTTTTTGCAGGTCAATAAACCTTTCCCCATTTTTCCATGTGAAATATAATTCGCTTAAGTCATTTCTATGAGCGAGTGCTTAATTACGTTATATCTTGTCTTGTCCTAGGATCCGTAGTCAAGAAACCAAAACATTCAAATACACTACATAAGTACACCAACATGCCATCCAACCAAAACATCCAAGTGAAGAACTAACATACACCAACATGCCATCCAACCAAAACATCCAAGTGAAGAACTAACGTACACCAACATGCCATCCAACCAAAACA
>VCRD01000009.1:651556-683940 GCA_006783055.1 Trinorchestia longiramus
CGTACACCAACATGCCATCCAACCAAAACATCCAAGTGAAGAACTAACGTACACCAACATGCCATCCAACTAAAACAACCAAGTGATGAACTAACATACACCAACATGCCATCCAACTAAAACAACCAAGTGATGAACTAACGTACACCAACATGCCATCCAACCAAAACAACCAAGTGAAGAACTAACATACACCAACATGCCATCCAACCAAAACAACCAAGTGAAGAACTAACGTACACCAACAAGCCATCACATTGATGATAACAACCTATTTTAGGCGCAGGACTGAAGTTCCTGCAATTCATAATTTCGCTCACAATAGTCAAGGAGGAGCTCGTCTTAACAGAGTTTCAAAAGAGTCCTTGAAACTTTTCTGGGAACACAAGCGTGGGCCTTCACAAAGTCTTAATAAAGGTGTTTACAGCAATTAAATTGAAGGGCATCCTTGTTTTGTTCGAAAAGCTTCTTTCGGTGTTCTGAATTCGGAAAAAAACTTATAATTAGTCAACACTTTAATATCCATTCCGACTGTTGAGGACAGTTCTGAACTTAGCCAGTTTTATTTTACATTTGGTCGGATTTTTAATAGTTCCTGTCTAGTTTTACTCTGTTTGTTGACTGTAATGATATTATTGTTCAATATGGTTGCTTATCTTAGTACGCTATTGTCTAGTCATATCTTGAGAACCATCCAACTATAACACTAGTGAAAGTACAGAAGAGATTACCAGACGAATCGTAACTCAAAATTTTATTAGTAAAATTCATAAATGTGGGTAAAATCTATCACACATTTCATTTCTACATGTTTCTAGTGCTCCAAATAACTGGATAAAAAAAGCCAAACTTTAAAAGAATGGATATTCATATTAGAGTCCACAACGTTTTCAGTACGAGTGATTTCCTCAAAGGCTCATAGAAGCTATAACAACGTACTGAAATATTTGAATTCAAGCTTTTGTACTTGTCCCAGGCCTTCGTGCACTGCTATTTTAAAACTTTAGGTTTCGATTATGTATGTCCGACCATTTTGGAGAGTGGCAACTACGAATATTTATTTCCAGCATGATGTAAGCCACTGCCTGATAAAATGCTTTTAATCATATTTTCTGGTGCCCAAACCTGTCCAATGAATTATGTATAATATTTAAAAGACGATAAATCATTTGTTTTTGTAATAAATTGGTAACTGGATGACACAAACTCGCTAATCTGTCACAGGATTCATTAATTTGGGTACTTCATGGGTACATAGTGCACAACACTGTACATGTTCTGAACTGATGTTCTTAATGAGCACTTGCTTACCACAATTTCTGTATTCTATAAATTCATTAATTTTATGGAGCTGCGTATATGTTTAAAGGGTCTTTAAGTTTTATGGGGCTTTCAGTTTTGCATCGAGTCTTATGGGCTCCTGCCTGCCAACCTGAAATAAAATCCCCTGATTCATGCCCACACTTAAATAATAGAATAAAATGACCTCATTTGTGCCCACACTTAAGACTACTATAGAAGTAACCAATGGTTTCACGAGCCCCCAGGCGTTTGGTTTCTTTTGTTGAATGCTAATAGCATTCACAGAAGTGGCTGTTACTTCTGTGGTATAGGGAATAATCCATCAAGCCTTATGATCCATGCATGAGCGTGATTATGCAGCTACAGCTTCAAGCTCTAGCGAAATAGATGAAATCTGTATGATCATAATCATTTTCAGTTTCATATTCTGACGGTAATCACTAAAATATGGACCAAAACTTCAATTTTAAAAAGTGCACGAAAGTGGTATTTTTTGTCCTACTATCTAAAGAGGGATTTCATTTTTGTATTTTTTACAGTCACTTAGTGAAAGCATGAATAATTCATGAAAAATATTCCCATTAACATACACTGGTAAAGCTGCAAACTTAAGACGACAAACATTACTCAACTCTTCACCACACTCTTTTCAAGACCTTCTTGAAATTTTTCTTCTATGCATTTCAAGGGAAACCAAAATGTTGAAATGAAACACTTCTAAACATATTTAATTTCCAATGATCGACACTGTATCATCATAATCACTTTAAAATGTACTGTTCTAGAACATTCTAAAGTAAATTATCACAACCCAAGACTCATAAACGCATTGAATCGTCATTTTACGGATTTTCTCATAACAGAATTGTTATTTTAAGTTTTACTGAATCCGTATTTTCCTTTACTCTCGTCAATTTCCTTTCGATATCTTGATGGAGCTTTCAAATGAACTCCAATTACACTCAGCTCCAAAGGATTCGCTGAAACGATACATTTGAAGCTGAACCTCTAACAACAATCAATCGCTCAGTCCACTACAGCATCGTGTCCAAAACTGCTTGATGCCAAATTTGGCTTCAGAGCAACCATAAAGAAACGCAAAGGCTTCCAGATCTACGACTCTCGGAACGAATATCAGCAGCAGTTTCTGAGAGAACACGATTTAAAACCTCTTTTAAAAAGTTCCCCGTCGTTGTTATTTGTTTTCGTGAAAATTAGATGTTTCCTCTGTACTTGTTAATCACTAATATTTGTTCTTAGTACCAATCTTCCTTTCACACAATAAGCTGATGGCATAGAACCAACAATGGTAAGAACCTCTGCGAAAGCGAAGTAAGCACGGTCGATTTAGAGATACGAGGCTTAGTTTACCACTTCAAAACACATTTGGTTAACGTACAGAGTGGTCTCTTCAAGGTTAACATGTAAAAGCTTTAATTTATCATTTCAGAACGCATCTGACTAACGTGCAGAGTGTGTCTCTTTGAAACTAAATCTTAAAGAAACCCATTTGGCTGACATGCACAATGTTTCTCTTTCGCTAGACGTGCGTCACTGGAGTGAGCCGCTCTCTTTGTGTATGAGTTCCAGCGTCATCTTTATGATGTGGGAAATTTAATTTCAGAGCTTAAATGTATACTGTTTATTTTGAGGCTGTTGTGTGTATCTTCCCACCTGGATGAGATGTGCTAAACGTTGCTGTTTTACGACTCAAACTTCGAAATTGGTGATTGAAACAAGATTACTTGTAATGAATTTTAGCGCAGTAATTATTAACTTTAATGCCCTGACCGATGTACACAAGATAGTTAAGTTTCCTAACACAATGAACGAAATATTTGTTCATGTGAAGAAATCGGTTTGTTTCCACATTCCTTTTTTAAGACATAATTCCCCCCATACCGTTTCAATTCATTTAGTATTGCAAATACAACTCAAGTTAATTCATATTAATATTTAGCATATATCATAGTAGATCAATATAACAATGATTCATTGTTCTGTTGATCAATGACGCAAACAAAACATATAGCCAACACCTGTTAGAAGTTTATTTTACTCCACTAATCAATTTTACAGTAATTTAAAAGATACACAGCCGTTTCTATTTCTGTTTGCCTAGATTGTAATACTGGTTTATATTGGGTTCTAAATCTGTTATTTTTACGCATAGCAGTACATGAACCCCTACTTTCATTCCTTCTTAGCTTATATTCTGACATTCCTATTTAATTCATCTGGTCTTATTAGTATTAGTACATTTCGAACTCTCTATTCTGGATTTCCTCCTGACTGAAGTTCAGCGGCCTATGCGAACAACTTCTTACTGTTTTACTGAAAATATTCATCAGTTTTGTTTCAAAACTTTCTTGTATCGAACTGCAAGACTAGGGCAATTCTTTTAGTAATCTTCTTCATAAATTACGGGTAAAACTAATTTCAGTCCAATCCCATGAAATTACCATGCCAGAAGGCGAAACATTTGAAGCACAGAGGGAATTTATCCCGCATTTATCTCTTTCTGTATTTTAATTACTTAATTATCACTATTATTCAATTAATTAATCCTATTTAAGTTATAGTAATTATTTTGAATTAAGCCAATCCACTTACTGCTACTTTACAATGATAAAGCACTTTTTTAAATTTTTCAACGAAAACTAGTCGATTCACCAATGAACTTTAGTTAATTTTAAAGAAACAGGTTAAATGTACAATAGGGAGTCTGTTAGTTGATATTCAGCAATTTGTTGGTTAAATGTTCTCCAATGATAAGTTATGATTTATTTACTATTCGTGGTTAAGCAATCGATAAACCTGTGAATAAGACAGAATTGTGCATTTATATAACATTTGTTAATCGTCAAATTGGACACTCTCTGTTTATTTAAATTGATTGTAATTTTCTACAGTGAACGTTCATCTACGTACTAGTTCTTCCAACCCATATCATCAATCGGTCTTACACTTTAAAATTTCAGCTAATTTGAGTAACATGTTTCCAGAAACATTAAACGTCATTCTCTTCTTGAGATTTTCTCCTTCCCCCAATGGCTTCAGATATCATGAAAAAATGGAACATTAATAAATTGTCCCACATGCATTCAAACAGCATAGAACTCATTACCAATCCTGCCTTTATACAATTTGGCTCTTCCGTGTACCTGTTGCAGGCATTTCGATTAGGTTCAAGCAGGACAAAGACGTAGGAGTCTAATTAATTTCAAGAGCATTTAGCTTCCAAATTACAACTTTAGTTCTAGTCGAATCCGACCTTGTCACGGGTCCAACACGAGGCTGCAGTCATCGATATTAATCTGACCACCAATATAACTCGACATTGATACATTAAAATAAATAACTTCCATTTGAGGCAATTAATTCCTTCGAGAGAGTCATAACTCTGGAATAGAGCAAGAAGGTTTGTCACTCCTACTACGCTGTAGGTGTTAATTGGTTCCATGATACACAGCTAAAGTTGTAAACAAGCTTGCAAAACATCGAAACCAATCATGTGTATTTTATTGAAGCAATTAAAGTTCACCAATCTTTAAAGGAATAGTTCACAGATGCTTAGCCTATAAATATTGAAAACGTTTAGCTAAGTGTTTTTTGTTATTGAAAATACTATAAAGAAAAAATCTGAAATTTTAAAATAATAAATAGGCTCATCATGATGTAGTGACAACCTCACAGAACGCGTTGGTGCAGCTGTATGATTTTATGTGTGCTGTACATATTTCATTTTGAAAACTTTAGAATAGAAAACAATCCTTCAACATTCCTTGACGATTACATTGAGTTTATGCGCGTTCTTCTGATTCTGGACAATTCATTTATGAAAAACATTTTGCAAATTTGCAATATTTAGATCATGGATCTAATAGGGTGTTGATTTGAAGAAAATTGTAAGCAGCTGTGTTCATAGAACACAAGGTTTTTCTTTATGAGTGTAAAGTATACGAAAGAAGGCCTGTTACATAAAGAAATATCAGCAGATTTTTGCAATCGAGGTATAGCTGACATTTTGCAATACATTTTATTGAAGATCCCTTACGGAAAAACGCAACCCTCGAACTGAGTCTCGTTTCTTGCCAATTAGGCAGCTCACCAACACATTTTATATCTTTACCACAAGGTCCAAGAAAAACTTATAAAGTGAAACTAAGTAAAACATTGAACTGAGTGCTGGACTTGAGTTTCATTGAGGAAAATATTGCATTTCTTAGAGGATGTAGGAAAAAATTAACAGGAAAATTAAACAGAAAGCTCTCGGGAAGTTTCACGTATCATTACTTCATACCAAACATTTCCAAAGTTATGAGAAAATAACTTACTTTACCAACCGTCTTTGAAATCCCTTAGCAGGAACTGAGCATAGGACAGCCATGTTACATGGACCCACTCACCAGGAAGAGAAAATTAAAAATTGTGCCTTCCGAATTCATTTAAGGTTCCAGCAAGTTTGTAATGGCGGATATTATGATCAGGATTGCGGATGTGATGATATTGGCTCGAGGATATGGGATTGGTGCAGCGATATTCGGTATCTTGAGTCCTTCAAGAAATGGAAAAAATTATTCAAAGACCTCAATAATGTTTTAAAAATGCAATGTTGAGTATTGTATGCACAATAAAACACTGTTTTTTGTTAAATCAAATATACTTATAGAATACTTGTAGTGAATGGATAAAGAGCAAACAAAAGATATTTATTCATGTAATTAGTACAACAGGCAATGGAAAAGCTTTCTATTCAATCGAAGAAAAAGTCTTATTAACAACAAATGATGAAATTAGCACTCAAAATCATCCACTTTTTTAACCTTCAGCAATGCAAACTCAAAGATTACTTGACTGTAGGTGATGTGCAGGCTTTTATTGGATGTTTCCAGCCGCCTGTTTCTCCATTTGCTTTTGCAGTATCTCGCTAACATGTAAGATTTTATAGACAAGTCCTCATCAATCACATTTCAAAACGCATGCGCAGGCTTCAAATACGAGTTATATTTTCAACTCTTACGTATGATTTTAGCTCATCTTCTCGATCCTACTTGAAATGAGCAATTTCTTTGTTTGTAAAACTTACACGATACAAAACACAACACATGTCCAGATGCAAACAACAATTAGAACTTTTTTCCATGCATATGGTAGAGGTGGAAATAACAAACTAGATTTGGAGAAGATTTTCAGATTAATTCCACACGAGCAAAACAATCATCGTACACTTAACTAATGGCCTAGGAATCAAAAGCATGTATTTTTCTTCTATATTAGACAAGTAGAAGTGGATCCGACTCGCTGATAGTGCAGATCAACATTACCACACAATGAAAATATTTTACTCTCTCATCAAGTAGATGTGACTCCTACTAACTGCTAAAATCAGTATAAGTTTCTGCCCAATAAGAATACAACCTCGTTAATCATGTGGATGGGAATCCTACTCAGCAGTAAAATAGATAAACTTTACCGCCGAGTTTGAAACTTCATGTCACAATCTATTCTCTGCCTGCTGACACACGTCTCCTTCTCCCTGGAGTGACGATGAAACACAATCATAAAAAGATTTTACGGTTATCCGACAACTTTTAATCAAAGGAAGTGCTCTGTAAGATACTACGCGTGAGCAGACAAGTTATGGCTTTGTGTTTTTAGGACATAAAGAGAAGCTTTCTTGTATATTTGATGCAGGATTTTGGTAGTTCGTTTGTTGGACAAAAGATAAGCTTACTTTGTATTTTAGTTTTGAGTTACTGCTACACTCACATGCAAGCATAAGTGATGTATGCTTACAGCTTCTTGCATGTGCAACTGTCGCACAGGTACTCTTAATTAAGCTGTGTACGAACAAGCATGACGAGGACGTGCTTAGCCTCTTAGGCTGCAGAAACGGTTATATATTTCAACGACATAAGCGCATGGATTTTCCTCTTTGCGATATTAGGTAACAGCTAGATGGTTATATGAATATGAATTAGCTTCACAAATCCATTCGAAAGAATTGGCAAACCCGCAAACTAGTTCGCCATTTTTCGATTTGCGAACACCAGTAAATTCACAGTGGAGCGCTTTATGGGCAGCTGAGCACAGATTTGCATGTATAGATCCTAGCCCGGAATTGAAATGTGAAGGTTTTTTCAAGTCTATAAACTGAAATTGTAGCAAAGATTTCGGTTTAGATCTGTTCTGGAAAACAGTCGTCTGCTTCAGAGATCCGATACTTAGACTTGTCACCCAGATTTGTCACGCCAATTTTTCAAGCAGATTTAACAGGTCAGCTTCCTTGGTTTATGAGAACGCCGTGATTCTTGAACGTCTGGTAAACTTTGGTTTTCTGACAGTGAAAGGCGAGTGTCGGAGTGTTCAAAAGTGATTTCCAGAGTGTTGAAATGTGATTGTCGGACTGTTAAAAGCTCATTGCCAAGAGTGTTGATTGAATGGATTAAATCACGTTCCATTATATTTGTCTTCAGTATCTAAAATGAGTTTTAATGAACAAATTTTCGATTCCGACATTTAGCCGGTACTTGAACGTCCTCTACATAGAGTCAATTTTAGACAGTTCTAATGTTCATTAGAACATTGGATACTTTTTTCTGACAACAGTTGACTTCTCTGCAAATGAATACTTTTGAAATAAATCATGGCAAGTTTTAATGTAGATTCTGGACAACCTAAGTTCAGCTATACATATATAACATAACATTTGTTTCTGAGAAAAACATAGACTTGCTTCATCTGAAAATTAATAAGAAATTCATCATAGATGAAAACTGGTGATTCGGTAATTATATTTACTACCATCTAATTCACGCATGCCTGACATCTCTTCTCTTCTTCCTTATCATCTACTGTATAGTGTCAAATCACAAGAAAACATTCTTGGTATTGACATAGTTCTATGAATTGCTCGCAAAGTTCAAGCTGTTACATATACAGAATTGAGAAACTCGACAAAAATTGTACGTCCTCAAATAACTCGTTCGGAACCAGTTCTTCCAAAAACCCCTAACTTCCTGCAACACATTTTTTCTAAAAACCTCTGAGCTCCTGCAATCCATTTCTTGTAAGGGCGACAGAATTTCTTCTAAGTTTTTAAGATCTTGCGAAATATTAAAGCTGCATTTTAACGACTGTTCAAATCATGGTTATTTCCTGGAAATAATTATTCCTTACGTTTGTATCATAGAAAATTACAATTACAAACAATTACAACAATGACAGCAATTATAGCAGTTACAATTAATTTCATTTTCAAACAAGTCGTTTTTGCAACAGAAGTCTAAATACTAATAAATATATACTGACATTCTGTAAAGCTTAGTTATAACATATTTCTCAATTATTTTAATGTAATTATATTCTCCTTCTATCATATTATTAGAATTGTCACGAGAAAATATTCTGGCAAGAAGGTATCAATCCTTGCAAGATTGTAGCGCCGAGCACCAGAAAAAGATTTTTCTGCCGGAATGCTGCACAAAATCTTCTGACCACAATTCGTTTCGATGATCTTGTAATAAGCTCTCTGTAACTCCGAAAGCTGGTCATTGAAATACATACATTTTCTGCTTTAAAGTGAGTGATCTGTCCTAATTCAGACTCATTGGCCATCACAGTTTGATATATGTTTCAAATCAGTGTCTCATAGAAAATCTCCTCATTTGCAATTTGGAAAGGAATGAGTTCATTCAATTCTAATTAGAAGTTAATTGGTATGAACAAATGGTTCAAGTACCAGGCACAATATTCTGGACCATAATTCGTTTTGTTTGTGAATCTGAAAAGCAACTCAAATATTTGAGCCAACAAGTGTACTGAAACGAAACAACGTTTGCTACATTAAAGTCACAGGCAATAACTTAAGAAGTGTCACCTCCGGTCCTGGTAAATGTGTTTATTGAGACCTGTGATCGGGCCCATAAATCACGTTGTATTTTATAGCAACAGAGGCTCTGCGTAGCTTGATGAAGAGAAGCAGTTTACACATTAGTTTACGCTCTACCAAGCACTGCTGAGACGCCAGTTCCAGCTACCGGCGCCAAAACGTCAGAACATTAGGAGTAAAAGGAGAAATGTGTTCTACACCGTCTTTTTCATTTCAAATTCTTCAATGTTAAGATATTGTTGAAGTTTATTACGTGTTCAAATTCTGAGAAAATTGCTAATCAATAACATTATCAAATTTTTCGGAATTTTAACATGCAATAAACTTTTGCAATTTTTCCGTTACTTTCGAATGCTTATGAGCATAAATGAGTTTTTGACCACGCCTATAATTTGAGAGCATCTTCTTTTGTAAAGAATTTATACCCGTGGTAATTGAACGTGAGAAGCTTCATAACCCAGTAAAAAATCTAAGCAGAAAATAATGAAGTAAAAATAATTAACGTGAGCTTCTTGAAAACTGACAATTTTACTTCATAAAATTGCATTTTAAATCACGTATCTCCTGAAGACGTGTTGGCTCAAAATAAAATTTGCACCTCAACTCTAAAGCTCTAAATCAAGACCTGATTTTTTGGCAATTTTCAAGCTTCAAGACACGTACATTTACACAAGCACGTACGTTAATACGAACCTGTCTGGTGCATAATTCCTAACGCACTTTTAGCGAGAAGCGTACACAATATGTCGAACAAACAGTACACATGATGTGAGTTGCATGTACGTGTGGGAGTACGTCTCACTCAAATGAAAACGTTCACTCAAGACAAGCTCGTAAAACTTTTAATCTAGTTGATGTTGCTGAACATTTTGCCAAATCTAGATTTTTGAAAGCGTTTCAATGAAAAGTCTGAGTTTTTTGCCTAAAATGACTTGAATATTGTTGTGCTACGTAATTATCACAAGCACCTGAATTCAACTGTTTCAAAAAATATCTGAGCAAAGTAAATTTGCATGCCTGTGTTGCATGCACTTTGAAATTCCTTTTCTAAAACACACTCGACTCAATTTTTAGGGTGTAAAATAGTTTTTCCCCGACCAAACGCATTTCCCAGAGTCTGCAGAAATTCAGATTTCATCAGCATACTAAAGGAAGCAAAACACAATCGCAAAGCTTCCATATATCGTATGGCCCGAACGTTCATGTCAGATGAAACAATGTAATTTCTCCCATCTTTCCCAGTAATCGCGATTAAAATTCGAAATGACACTGCCACTATTAGATCGATTTAACTTTACTCATAATAATTAGTTAAATCCACTTGACTGAGAACAATTGAGTACTTGGAGCCTGATCTTCATGGAGAGGTCTGATGAGAAAGATGAAACAGACGCTAAATGCTCTCGAGTTCAAGGTAGCTGGAAAGGCAAGCCTGGAGCCCGCCTTTGAAGCCGATGATCAAAGTTTGTAGACTTTTCTCTATATAAAAATGTCTTCTCGGAAAAATGTAACATATTTGATAAGAGACTTGCCGTCAGCAGCCTAGATGAAGGGGCTGAATCTGCTGATACCGAACAGCTGCATTACAACTTAATTTTGGTGTGTCATTTCAAAGACACTTTAACTTGATACTTAAAATAGAAACATTTTTCTATTAATTCGCTTGATGAGACTGAAAATAAATTCTATTATGAAAACTATTTTAAAAATATCACATTCAAAGGTCATGTCAGAAATAATTAAGCTACGGTACAGCTATTATTGCATAAAGCATTAAATGGAACACTGTAAAATTACAGCTATATACACTGTAAATCTAGCGTCTGCAGTTCAAAGGAGACCTATAGCTGGTAACTATGTTTTACATGTTCGACTGATCCTCTATCCATTAGTCCTTGCAGTGGTCGGACATAAAAAAAATATAATCAACCTTCCAGAATATCTTGTGTATTACAGCGACTTCTCTCCTAGAGTTCATGCAGTGGCTGTCCTTCTAACGCTAGGTCAGCCTCGTGTTTTCTGCTGCAAATTACAATGTCGTTTTCACTTCAAGTTTTCCCTCAGGGCAGTCCTCCGGAGCTGAGAATCATTCCCTTTCTTTACAGGGACAGCCTCCACTTCTTCTATTCAGGACTCGCCGCATTTGCGTTGAGAAAAAAAATGTCAAGATTTTTCGAACAGTCGTCTGAAACAAATTTTTTTGTACCGGCCTAAAACGCTCATATTTTTCCAAAGAATAAATGCATACTCATGAACCAAATAGTTTGCGCTTTTGAAGAGTGTACTTTTTCTGTAAAAATATACAATTTTCTTTGACATTTTATGTTTGTTCATACACTGTTACGCAATACCACTGCTGCAAGTAGATGCAGAGCAACGTGTTGTGAGCGACAATTTGATGGGTCTAAAAAATTCACAGAAGCTAAGAGAAACACCATGTCGCTGTCGAGATTTTGATTGTCTGCATTCATTATTGTCTATTTCTGTGCTACGTAGCAAGTCTCTCTACGTTTGTTGGGGCATTAGTTTTAATTCATGCGCTTAAGTCCCTTTTTCTGTTTTATCAACATGTGTAGTCCATGAATAAAAACCTGTAAAATAATTCAACAAGATATTGAAATTTATCACCATATTGAGCAAGTTCCAGCTCAAACGGATGATATCGTCCCTAAAGCTGAGTGCATATCTTGCAGTCAAACTTATTAACTACAGCCTATACAACTTTAAAATTTAAACAACTGACCCTCGGAAACAACATTGAATTGATTTCAAGATCCTTTTAAGCCTAGTGTAGTTAAATCAGTGGTTTCCAAACTGTGGTACGCGTACCACTAGTGGTACGCGAGGGCCTTCCAGATGGTAAGCGAACACTTTCGGGGTCATGAACAATTTTTATTTTGTTATATTTTACTTCACAAAATGTTTACTGCCTAACATAGGGTAATCTGGCAACGATTTGTAGTTAGCAAATCTTAGTTGATTTGCGTGTTCTACTCGTACAATTATGGAAATAAAGTGATATCTCATCGAATTTAGTTTCTCTGGAACCAGGTGGTACGCGGCGACTGTACGGGACCTCCAAGTGGTACTTGATCACAAAAAGTTTGGGAACCACTGAGTTAATTGATAAACTTGTGCAACATAAAATATTTATTAAGCCTAAATGTCCGCACGGCAAGACAGCAACCGTGCTGTCTGTAATCTGTAATTCTGTAATAATTCACGATCACTTCAAATCACAGTGAAATAACGAAGTACTGCTCTAATCTCAGTAAACTGTGTCTTGTTTGTGTGCTAGATGTTACTGTAAGACGTTATTTTACAGAAAAAATAGTTTTTAACTTTAACTCAAATGATGCTATTGAAAAAGAAAGAGTTTGAAATTCATATCATTTTCATATTTTATATAATGACGTTACATGTTAAAAACGTCTAATAATTTGATATATTAGATAGATTGGAAAACAATTTGAATGAAGTTCAGTGTGGTTTTAGTGAAAAATTGTCAAATTTCAAACACAAATTTCAAACACATAATTTTTTTTACCATTCCTTGACCGAGTATATTTTTCAAAAGAATGATACACAGTATTGTCAATACAACTGTGTGTGTGTTGTTAATTTAGAACGACTTCTCAGAATTTTTAAAGTTCTTATTCCTCAGTCTCCATATTATGCATTAAACACGCTAATTTAATAGCGAAATTCCAACATTTTGGACAGAAATATTTCCTCCAGAGCATGCGTTATTTCTTTCGTCACTATGCGTACTCCTCCTCGCTACATAAATTTTAAATAAATTGCAGCATTTTTACAGGTTTCACAGTGTCGACTGATTTGAATCACGGTAGATCTTTTCAACAAGTCTGGCAGTTTTTAATTAATATATTTTAAATTTTTTTTCCAAAGATATCTGGAAAAACACTGAAAGAACGATAACATTTATTGATGATTAAAATTTTTTTATCCAAGATGAAAAGAAAGCCGCCTTTAAGCTCTCTTTTGAATATAGTTCAAAACCTTGAAGAACATGTGTTCCTAAACGGGGAAAATAAACAGATTCAGGGGAGAAGAAATTCACAGGCCAAATCGTTTATTAATGGCTATTAAAGAACACATTCTCAAAGTATCATACATATTCCAGGCGAATAATTTTGGTAAAGAGACCTGTTATGCAAAGCAGAAGTATATAGACATCAAGAATGAGCATAATTACATAATAAAAGTCGTTTATAAAATAGCTGTAGCTACCGCCAAGAATGAAACAAAAAAGAACTATAATATGTTATGATACCATGACTTGAAAATTCGACATAAAGAAAGAATATATTCACTATTCAATATTAAGTATTCTGGGAATATATTCACTATTCAATACTGACTATTCTGAGAACACATTCACGATTCAATATTCAATATTCTGAGAATCTATTCTCTATTCGATTTCAGTACGTAAAGATACCATGAATTCATTATTTTGTTGCAGCCCAATACATCTTCGTAAAAGGGTTTTCCATCATTGCATTAAATTGCACAAACATCTGAGACACCAATGAACTGAAAAACTTACGAGCAGTTCAAGCTGTTGTGAGCAAGACACTACAACAACTATTTAGTATTCAGCACAACTGAACAGGATAAAAATGGAGAGAGATGTCCAAGATCCCTTCTCCTTTGAGGTAGTTAACTTACATAAAAACTTATAATTATTTTCTTATATTATTAGAGATTACAGCTGTATTACTTCAGAAAGTAGTGAGAATAATATTGGGTTCAGTTCATCCACTTCGTTTAGTTCAAAGCGAAATTCAAATTCCCCGGTCACCAGAACCCTATTCTTTAGCGCGTGAATATTGTTAATCAATTTCACAAACTACCGAGGAGGTTCAGGGATGATTTAGGTGTACATGTCATTAAGTTGCCATTGATGAGATTATAAAATCATTACCAGTAACTGCATGGATATTTCTGACTCAAATTTCTAGACATCAACACGGTTTTTTATTTTCAATTAATTTTCCAGGTGTGGACTTATGGAGTTGAATTCCATTCCCAATTGAAAAACTGTTCCTTAATGATGATTAAAGGTTATATATAAAAATACACTGTCACATAAACTCAGTTGGCGTAATATAGACATGAAGAGCGAGAAATTAAAGTAGAACACGCATGCATGCCTTCACAATCCCATAGATGTAGCGAGATTATAATGGTCGTAAAACTTCCATTAAAGCAGACATACAGGGTGTCCATAAAGCTTCTTTAATATTTCAAAAATTTATTACAAATACAATTAATAAGATATGTTATTCAAATGTGTTTGATTGTATTCAGTGTTTGATGAAGTTTTTAATCCCATTTTGCGTTTGTGTGTTTCAGGGATCCTGTTTGTGAAAGAGGTGTTGTTCAGATTTTGTGAAAGACTTATAAGAGGCTTTATAGACACCCTGTGTACGGCATTTCAGATGATTAAGACATGCTCTGGTAAACAGAAATTTATGAAGATGCTAAGAAAAATCTCAAGGAGAAAACACACGTGTTCTGAAATATATCATGCTAATTGCGAGTGCTTAAAAAATTGAGCCTTGCTTGTCAAATAAATAATTAAGCCAGATGTATAATAATAATTTGAAATAAATCATTAAGCCAGGAATATAATAATAATTTCAAATAAATCACCAAGCCAGGAATACAATAATAATTTCGAATAAATCATTAAAAAATGACTATAATAATAATATCAAAGAAATGACTTCAACCGAGGCTGCAGAAATAACTCAGTTGGTAAGTTTGTTGTAAAAAATCTATGTGAAATCACGAACTTTGACTGAATGATAAATATAAACTTATTCTTGATGGGCATAATAAATTTGTTCATAAAAAGGAAATAGAACAAACCTGTTTTGGAAACGCTGAAAAGAAGTAGACAACTCGTCAGCAAAATAGATGTCCCGGCCGCCATCTTGAAATTGTGTTTCCCTATGCTAGGCTTGGCCGAGTTGAAGGTATAAGAAATATTTTTAATATACCTCTACTACAATATCATCGCTTCCTCATACCATAACTTATTCTTTCTGCTCTTAATCGGCATTATTTAAAGATCCAAAAAGCACGTCTGTTCCATTCACTCTGGTTTGTTTCTTGGAGGACGATATACATATTTTCTGTTCACGAAAATTTTAAAGGGTTTGCTTTTTGTTTGGACGACATTTTTTCGAATTGTGAAAATAAATAATGCTCGATTGGAGCAAAAGAGCAGCAGCACGTCCGCACCTGAGTACGGTTATCTGGCAACTGCAGCGATGACTGCGCAGACGCCCTTATATCGACTCTGACACACCGACACACGGCACCGACACACCAATGAGGGCACTGACACACTGATACCAAGGCACTAACACAAGAGCAACAACACAAAAGTACTAACACAAGAGCACTGACACAAAAGCACCGACACACGAGCACCGACACAAGACCACCGACACAAGACCACCGACACAAGAGCACCGACACAAGAACACTGACACACATTAGGACAACGACACAAGGCACGTGTAGAGAGATGTAAGACAATTCTACACCATAAATCACAACACAATGAAGAAAAACACCGATTTGCTAACAAAAGTTCATCTACAACAACATAGCCGTCAGTTTTAATAAACTTTTGCGAATTTTTATTACAGCGATATTGCAAATTTTAAGTAAGAATTTTTGCTTATTTTTCCTCGGGAAAAATTCCATTAGAGTGAAGTGGTTGACATCAATGTAACCAATGCATAAAATTATTTTC
The DNA here is from genome assembly GCA_006783055.1 of Trinorchestia longiramus. Taxonomy (NCBI): domain Eukaryota; kingdom Metazoa; phylum Arthropoda; class Malacostraca; order Amphipoda; family Talitridae; genus Trinorchestia; species Trinorchestia longiramus. Next base: position 667,546 of record VCRD01000009.1, read on the forward strand.
CTGGTTCAATCCAGCCGCTCACCCTCCCATCCAGCAGGTCACCCTCACATCCAGCCGCTCACCCTCACATCCAGCAGGTCACCCTCACATCCAGCCGCTCACCCTCACATCCAGCAGCTCACCCTCACATCCAGCAACTAAGTATTCTAAGGAACATTGAGTAACGCACACCAAAAATACAGCACACGAAAATGTGCCTGTGACGCACACGAGTTTTGTTATCTCTTTTAATGTATGCAAATCAGTGTAATACATTGAAGAGTCATCATACAATATAGTTACTAATTGATGCTTTTGCAGTCACAATCACGAATATGTTAGGCTAAGTACAAAATATACGTGACCGAATAATTATTTTATCTAATAAGTTTCGAATTATTTTAATACGATACATGTTATTTTGTTTGTTGTTAAATCTGAAACTAGAAACTCACTTAAGTTATGATTTTACTGCCAATCTCTTCATTTATGAAAAGTGACTCTCACGTTGACACATTTTGATGAAGCAATACAAATGCAGCATAACTTCCTACTGAGGACGGTTTGTTTTAAAAATACTGCCGCCCCGTCTCACTAAAATCTCTTCAATACTGTCAAATTCGAATAGTTTCAAGAACTGGCCTGACTCTTCAGAATAAATCAAATTCGGGACGTCATCTGATTGGCATCAGGGAACTCAGATATGATCATTTCTTTCCACGGGGCATCTAAAAATTCGACTGATATTTATCCTGGACACGAGGGAATGTATGCGGAGCTCCATCATGTTGAAAAGCGAAACCCGTAATAGGTATAGCATTCATCATGGAGGCAGTAAATAGTAGTGCAATAAAAACTTGTATAAATGTACATACTTAAAATTTTAAATTTTAATGCATACAAAATTATAAATTTTGTTCAAATTGATTAAATTCAATGAGATTTTGTCATTTTATCGAGTTATTAATGTACATGAAACTTGATATGTCATATCTGAGGTTTTGTTTCGCTAAGGTATTGAATATAATTGAAATACACACACTGGTCTTAGAGGAGCTGAGAATTCTGATCTGTATTATGTACATAAAAACCTCTCTGAAATTGGAGGGTAAAAATTCAAATGTTTTACAAAATACTTCATTCACGTTAACAACATTACTAAATTCAGCAAATATCTACAATCCAATTAATCACTACAAAGTTCTTTATGAAAACTATTGTCCAGTTTGAACGTTAAACCTTTTCATATTTTCTAACTGAGATTCAAAAATCCAGAATTTTCCGTACAGATGAGATTGCGGACGATGACTTGGTTCATTAGATTGTATTTGAATTGCCTGAATTACCTTGAGCGAATCATGCTGAAAACAAAAACACGAGTCAAATTATTCATCTGACCTACATTGAATGTTCCGTTGGCTCTTATTAATTATCAGTGAGTTACTGATTTTCCAAATTAATTTTCGTTAGCCTTTTAACCTTATTTCATTACCTGTCACTGTTGATTGTTTGGTGCATGTTTATCGAAAAGTGTACCTTGCAATAACCACTCTAGTCTTAAATGCAAAATCTGTTTCAAAAATATTATCAATTTATACAGTATATATTGCTATTTAACTTTATAGCAGCTTGTAAACAAGCTTTTTTAAAACATTGAAAAGTGCAACGAAAAACCGGGAATTTTTATTTTATTTTAATATTTGGCTCCCTACATCGAAGCTTGTTCTTTGAATGAAAAAGCCCTCATGCCCCCACGGTCTGCCAAACAATGTAAAAGTCAGGCATTTTGTGAGAGAAATCTAAAGCTGTAAACTGCACAGTCTGCAGTCCCATGTTTATTCAATTCTTTCACGTAAACAAACTAAAATTCCTGTGCTTCAAATTCACTCATAAAAATCCAGTGGAAAATTAATGGATAGCAGTTCTCACGTGTTTTCGATATTTCATATAGGAAAACCATAGAAAAAATATCAGATTGCTGTGCATGGAAAATTGGCAAGTCAAAATAGAAACAAACAAAACCATAGAGAGACTTTCACTCAGAATTGTGTATTTTTTTACAAACTGCTGAAATGAAAAACTCTACGGATTTATTGAACATTATTTCATTTACTTCGAAAACTGTCATCTCAGGTATGATTGTTTGGCGCTGCGTAGCAAAGGTTGATGAGCGTTCAGTAGAATATGTCACTCTCGAAATATATACTTGTAACTGTTGCTTTTATACAAGTATTTTAAATTGTTTGCTCCATAACGACATGAAATAATTTGTAAATTGAAACCCGTTAATTTTAAATCAATGGAGTTTCCTTTATTGTGTTCATCATTCAGCTCGGTCCACCATAATTATTGTTTCATATGTACACAGAATTTTAAAAAGCACTTAATTAGGGACTATAATGTTCACACTAAGTCTTCCTGTAGTTCTTGTCATATGAGAATAGCCTGTTTGTCTGTCCTCCGAATCTAAAGGCATGGAAAAATTGGAACTCAACCAAAAAAAAAAGTTCACGTAATATCGAACTCATTTTTTTTATGAAGTGGTGTTTTCGTTCATGGTCTTCTCTCAGTCAGCGTATAATATTTTCATTATCTGTCAAGGGTGTTTGAGGCCCTAATACATGGTAATATCGATGGAAAATTCGAATCCTTGGCTAGGTGTCTAATTTAAATGAAAACTCAAATCATATACATTTTCAAAACCAGTATTGTATGCTTTTGCATGTTGATCTTAATTTCTTTCTCTCTCTAGCAAATTCGCAGTGTGCTGCTGCGTCAGGGTATTCTTCCAAACGAAGTGCTCAAATATTTTGTTTCAAAGTCCTGTGTTGCAAAGAGCATCTAGGTGAACTAGACCCTGAGGAGATGATATAAAATATTTCTTTTGATTTATGAGAGATTTCACCAAATGAATTTTTGATTCTTCTGAAAGCTAAACTCTATATTAAACTGATACCATAGTTCCAACCTATTATACCTATTTTTCAAATTGAAATCTACTCGGAGATACACTGACCTCATACAAAGTATACTTTCATAAAATTTGCAGGTGAGTGACGCATGAATACCATAAATGGATACTGAAACGAATTCAAACAAATTCAGCGATTTTTATTGAAAATTTGAAGTACAAGAATGAGACCGCAATCGGAGATATAAATCTTCGTTGAGACTCACTAGACAACAAATGAAGCTTCCGAATGTCCGTCCACTGGGCTACGTTTAACCTACCGATCGAGACACAGCGTCTCCGTCATATACACTTTGTGAGAAAGTCGCTGGTTTCCTGCTTTTAGACAACTAGTCATGGGATACTAGCATGCCCACCTCTACGTCTCAACGCTACTCTTAGTGCGTACTCAAAAACATGTCGCTATGTTTTGAGGTATCACTCTGCTCATTGGTCAAGGAACCACACGTTTGAGCTACGACTTTGGTTTTGGATAATAAAAGTAGTGTGTACTAAGAAGGAGGGGAAATTATCATTCAAGGCGGGATACACATATTGTTTTAGACTATAATTGAGGCAAGCTGAACAGGTTTTTAAAAGAGCTCAGACGTCTGTGAATATAAGTATTTGAATAACAGGATCATGGCTCTTTACAGTTCTGTGGGACACAAAATTTTCTTTATATTTCCACATTTTTCACAACGTCAGTTACTGACCTTCGACGGATGGCGTATTAGAAAAGAAAATAAGTTTTTATAGCAGAAAACAGATTATTTAGTTGCCAATGGTACACGTTTTTCACATAATGGGTAATTTTGTGAAAGAAGCGCTTAATGTTTACCGGTAACAGAAATAAAAATTTTTGTACGGAAATATATAACAACATTTTGTGAACAAAATTACTGAATTAATATATTTGCGAGGAAAATTTTCACAAGACCGGATAATTGATAATCGAAAATAAAATTCGTAACTTTCACAAAAAAATCTCGAAAAATAATTTGTCATTAGGTATTAGTGTAATTTGACGTTTCAGATGACGGTGCAACTTCAAGTTGTGAAATCAAAATAAAATTGTGCCAGTAAAAGATAATTTTTGTGTGTTAAGTGAAACGTCATTCAGTAATTAGCAACTTAAAGCGACAACGTCTTTCTTCACGGAGTAGAGAGGCAAAACTGACGTAAAATGGGATTCATTAAAATTAAACAGAAACTATGCTCATTTTTCCACCTTTATGGTTTGAAGATAACATCCCTGAAGCATATGCTATTCTTATTATAATTGCAATCATACGTTTGTTCAGAAAACGTGAAAAAACAGTCAATTACTTTTCAAAAGCACTAAAAAAATATGAAAGCACTTTTTGGAAAAGATAAGAAGTGAAGTAGAAACTAAAAGTGATTGGAATCTTTTCCTCCAATGACCTCACAAACCAACCGTCTAAGCTCAAACACAAGTTTGCCTGAGCAGCCAAGAGCCAATGAGCAACTGTTGACTCTCCAGTTCACGTCTGGTGGTAATTTTTCGGCACATGACAAATTTACATTCCAGCGTCATTCCAAAACAGTCCTGATGAATTTGACTTCACTCCCAGCAGATAATAAGACGGTGTGTACTGATATGGTTTTACAAGCAACATCCATTGAACGGAGCTATTAGAGGAAAACTAAATGTACATGTTGCCATACATTCGAAGGATGTTACCTCTGGAGCCAACATAGACGCGACCGTCCTTTACACCGCAAGAGTTTGATCAAATCCATGAGGAAAAATTTTAATGCAACTAGTCAGCCTAGGCAGGAGCTCGCTGCAGCCCCGTCACTCAACGCGTTATTGCTACACAAAAGCCGCTCCTTAATATACTACAGCTCAGAGATGTCGCTGCAGTGTCTACTACTTTGAGCAAATTCAGTTGCGCGTTCGAGCCCATAAGCTTTTTGTTCAGTGAGTGCTTCAATGTAGAGGAATCGAACGCCAGAGGACCCGTGACGTTGAATATAAATGAACCTCGAAGTTTGTGAGCTACAGGAAGTGGTGAAATGAAGGTAAAGACTAAGCAGAAAGGTTTCCTTAATATATATACCAAATTTTTCCTGAAAACAGCACAACTTCACAGCTGAAATCGTAGACAGGTTGATAAAAATAACCACCAGATACGAAGAACACGATAATCAATGCTACGACTCTAGAGGCTTCCTTTAATTTGGTTGATGTCGAAAACTTTAAAAGATTTTTAAAACTATGACCCAAGAAATATTGATTCTCTTACCTTCTGAATATTGATCTGAGAGCAAACTTTATAGATAACAAACTCAATTTTTGTTAACAATATATAAATTTTATTACTGATATAATAGATATTTGAATTTGTAAATAAAATTTCTATGCACTTCAAAACAGTCCAGATTCAATGCTTTCATATAACATTAATAGAAGAGAGATATTGAACAAGTTTTAACGAGCTATATTTTTTAGATAGAGTGGTTATTTTTGATACACAACGAGCGTAAGAACAACTATCATTGACGCGACCAACGTTCAAGGCTTCTAGGCATAGAAATAACTTTGACAAATTCACAAGTTTCGCTGAATGGTGCGAAGTATTCGCTGCATTCTTCGTATCAAATGCGTAGAAAAAAGCATATGACCGGTAAATTTTAAGAATACCTATAGCTATTATAGTCTATCGTAAGATGAAAGTTTTATTATGATTATGAACTCGAAGAGATAACTTAAGAATCCTAAACGAGGTGTAACAACTACTTAGAAACATGTAGAGTATAGGAGGACAGGGCGAACGAGGGAGGATCTTTGTTAAACGTGTTCAAACCAACAGATTTTTACACTCAAAAAGTCACGATAATTCATCTTATGAAAATTACCGCCACTTAAACATCCTTCACAAAATCAATTGTACAACAGCAACAACAACAGAAAACTTTTCACTCCATATAAATGATGCATATAGTATCTATCAATATATATATATTCATATATTCATAAGGTCAGGTGAGCTCACGTCTGTTCTGCCTCTATCTATGTAACAGTAATTATCTATGTAACACTAGGCCATTATGAAGGAGATTGTCTGTAGGGATATAGAAAAGATGTTTACCTTTGTAAACTTGCTTGGCAATGTAAGGGGAACAGGGTTAGATTGGCTAATTATGATCGTATTGCCACAAGCGCTGGTTTCAGAAAACCATGGTTTGTTAATCAATACATTTATACATTTGAAGCTAGTAAGAAATACCGAAATCATTTATGCACTCAATTTCAAAATCCATCTCCCCTGAAAGTTGTTTTAATTCGTAATTAAATAAAATTGCATTTTTATTTAAAATAACTAGATCATGCTCAATTGCACAACTTAGTAAACTTTCAAAACACTACTTCTTGATAATTTTGATCACTTTGGAATTTAGTCTGATCCTTTTTTACTATACGTAACTGAAACTTGGGTAAATTTACTAAGTTAGCATGATGAACAATTTCGTTCATTTATTAAAATTTGTTCAAATTTGGTTCGGTAAATTTTGAAACAGAATTCACACCGGAATGATATCTCTGATCTTTTTTTCATATTTTTGAACGGGAGTTACTTCCCAGTGCAGTACAAAGCAATTCTGCTGTGAGAAAACCAGTCATAAACAAACAAAATTCAACGAATTTGTTTCGAAGCCAAGCTTCCCATCGTGACGATGAAAATTCCTTAATTTGGGACACCTTCGCAAGATCCACACCAGCCATAATGCACTACATTAAGCCGTTCAAAGCGTATGTAATTCGTATAAGCTTTTTATATCAATTTTATCGTAATCCACTTAGAGGTGCACGAATTATTCTACTGTTCAAACGCAGTGAACCTTTTTAATTTTTATTCATTTAATAGTTTTCTCATAATTATGCTGTCATAAACTTAGGAACACACAACTCTTCATGAACGAATTCTTTATCGCAAGACAAGCTTTCATTCAACCAATGTCACTTATTTCTATAGCAGCGTTCGAGGAGAAAATCTTAAGGTTCTGCAAAGATCTAACGCATTTTCACATCTAATAGCGACAACGACCTTCCAGAAAATTGAAAAAACAACATCTTGTTATTTTCTAGCACGAGTTAAGTGGTCACCTGGCATCATCTAGCGATTAACTATACATGTATAAAAGTCTTAATACACAGAGATATTGTCTGTCTCCTTGGCTTGAAAGACTAATACTGTGGAACTGGCACGCAGCTCAGGCGAAGTCTATATTAGGAGGACCCTGTTATCGACAGCTAGCAACGCTTGACGTACAAAGTCTTAGAGAACCGAACTCGGTAATCGAATGAAATGGAGGAAGCTGCTAAAGGGGGGCTGAGTATAACTCTTTAGATATGAGAGTAGCTTACACGTTAGATATTTTTATTGCATTGTGACTTAAAACTCATCGCTAAAGGCCTAAGACAAAGGATGAAATCTATGCTATAATGGACAATATAGAAGCTGTAAGTCTATGATAATATGGACCTAAGGTATTAAAAACTCTGAGCAAAGTGAACAAATTACTAAGGAGTAATCTCAACACTCCAGAACTGTCAACGAAAGGAGCTGAAAACACAACACAAATTATCACGGTGTAACCTGCGTGCCTTGCAGAGGAATAACTTTCCTCAATTTTTTAAAAATTTTTGAGATGGAGCCATTTTTGCTCTGTACCGAATGACCTCAACTATGGAGAGGAAATGAATAAATCTTCTGGACGATGTTGCACTTTCCTTATCTCATTTCCTGAGGCAAAATGCATCATATTGTACACTTTCTACAATTAATAATATGATTTGAATAATTTTTGCCATTCATTAACTCTCAGATGGATTCATGATTCAGAAATAGGCATTTTCAACGGGGCATAAATTAATAAATAATGTAAAGAAGTATTCATAGCTTTAGAACTTTTAGAACGATGCTTGTTCAGTAATTTCATTTGAATCTTGGAACAACCACACTTAATCACTTGGGCCTCGCTGAGGTAAACTATTTAATGGAAACCATTTGGATTGACTTTCATCGAACTCCAAGTTATGTAAACATCCTCGAATTAGCCCAGGTTTCAAATACAAACAGAAACCCTTTAGCCAAATTCATTTCAAACAGTCGAAAAAAAGGCATAACTCAAATTGGAGTCCGTAACTTCATTGAACAATTCTATTTACTAAAATAGATGGGCACACATTTGTGTACAGCTCAAACCTTCGAACCTTGAGCAAAGTCCTGCTGTGATGAAGAAAGCAGTTTACAGACAACCACACACTGCTTTCATTTGCTTCGGAGAACATATTTTTCACTTTCTTAGGCATCATTGAATTAAAAAATTATTTCAGTGATCAAAAAAGTTCTCATCGAAAATTATTTTGGAAATCGAGTGAATTTCAAAAGTTTTACGGTGGCTGAAAGGTATGTATCTTAATTTTTTCCCCTATTGCCTGTCTGCTCTGAAGTACACTTTATTGAACTTTTCCGTGCAGGAGAGTAACTATATTTATGTCTATTTTTTACGTTATCTACATATGTCTTCACTTCACCAATATTATTCACAGTAATAAATCGAAAAAATCATTATAAATTGTTCAATATGACTTGAGAAATAGTTGTTATTTCTGCCCTTTGATGATATGGATGATATTAAACAGTTTTTTTGGTTACACCAACAAGCCCTTATCGAGAAGGGACGTTGTTTCACATGAACTATAAATTTTTAGGATATGAATAGGGCGTAATTATCTATCGGAAACGTACAAAGGTCGGTTGAGCTACTGAATGGGGATTTTATTGACAGTGATAGAAATTATTTTTCTCTTAATCCTTACGCAGGAATCTGGGCTCGAAGTCCAGTTCACAACAGAAATAGTTTAAAGATGATGTCGGTGGAGAATCATCTTTGGATAAGGCCAGTCTGTTGGTTAAGAAAAGCCATTTCGGTACTACCATCATAAATTGCCTCAGTAAGAAGGATCCCAGCATCCAGGAGACTTGAAATTTCTAAACTAAAATCACTAAAAATGTTCTTAAATTATAACAAATATTTTTACTTCACGTATGAATAAAAAAATACAAACTCTAATTGCAATCCAGAATAAAAACATCAAATTGCTAAAAAAACATAACTTCAGGATCGTATATCTAACAGAAAATATTATTTTTCCTATACCAAAGGAACTCAAAACCGCCCTCGTCCTACGAGTGCGGGCATAGGTGTTCTACAAACAAATGTGAAACCTAGTCTATTCTACTAGGTGTCTACCTGACTAATGTTGGACCGTATTCATTCTACAGAATTTCTGCCTAGCAAACGTTGAGCCCCATCATCGCTGCTGGGTTTCTGTGCAACAAGCGTTGAACTCTATCATCGCTGCTGGGTTTCTGTCCAACAAGCGTTGAACTCTATCATCGCTGTTGGGTTTCTGTCCAACAAGCTTTGAACTCTATCGTCGCTGCTGGGTTTCTGTCCAACGAACGTTGAACCCTATCATCGCTGTTGGGTTTCTGTCAAACGAACGTTGAACCCTATCATCGCTGTTGGGTTTCTGTCCAACGAACGTTGAACCCTATCATCGCTGTTGGGTTTCTGTTCAACAAGCGTTGAACCCTATCATCGCTGTTGGGTTTCTGTTCAACAAGCGTTGAACCCTATCATTGCTGTTGGGTTTCTATCCAACTAAAGTTGAACCTCATCATCGCGACTGGGATTCTGCTCAACACATACAGGACCCCATAAGATCCATAAAGGTCTTGACCCATTGCATTTGAACACGATCTATTCAATAAAGTTCCTCGTCCTTAAAAAACGTTCTCCATAATCATTTTGTTTGGTTTTAGCCTAATAACTGTAGAGCAACTATGTTCTACAGGATTTCGTACCAACAAATTTAGAATCCCTTAAATTCTTTGTTGTTTCTGGCCAAGATATGTAGATCCCAATCCGCACTCCTATGATCAAGGGCGATGAATTATTGTATAAAATATCACATTTGATAAGTTTCAATTTTAACAAATGTGTGTTGAAACCAAGAAAAACCATAATCTGCTGAAGAGAGAAGAACTTCTTACTGGGGCTCATTATTATGGAACCATTATGTGAGGCGCCGAAAGGAGCACGGCTACAGTGGCTGTGACCGTGAACAGAGTGAACACGATGAGGCACATACGATCCACCACCATGGCAGCAAATTTCCAGTCATTCGTAACCTGCAATTAATTAAAACAATTACCAGTTTGTTTCTAATTTATAACCTTCACATACACAGTGAAGAAAAACTGGTTATTTTCAATTTTCAATTCATAATCAATGCCGGAAATGTCCAGTTGTAAGTCACCTGTAAAAAATGGGAACAGAGTGAATGAATTTAGGTGTTTCAACGAGATATTAAACAAGAAGAACCATGCAAGTCGATCATACAATAGATGAGTTCATTAAAGGAACCATGTGCAGAAAATATTGGAAGGGTTCGTTGAAAGACCATGAACCATGCACGACCAATTGCGAGGGGCTCTTTAAAAAGCTATAAAAAGAAGAAGAAGATTGAGATATGAAAAGAGACATCTTACTGGGGCTCATTATTATGGAACCATTATGTGAGGAGCCGAGAGGAGCACGGCTACAGTGGCTGTCACTGTGAAGAGAGTGAAGACTATGAGGCACATACGATCCACAACCATTGCAGCAAATAACCAGTCGTTCGTGACCTGCAACAAAAACAAACCAAATTCCTTTCAAATTCTAAGTTCTATGTGCTACTTGCCATGCACACCCAACTAAAAACGAGTTTATAATTACTTGTACTTGAACGATTAAACAGGCACTACGTTTTTAATGACAGCAACAGGGATGTCCGATGTTGATCGGGGTGGTTACTATGTCATTTTAATAAACAGTGAATTTTAAACCAGGTTTGAGTAGCCATGGTAAAATTGAATGTTAATTTTGCCCCATTGTTAAAATGTGTCGCAGTGCTCTCTGTTTGGATGGAATTAAGGAACATGCACACAAAAATACAGGCAAAACTTTCTATTGTACACCAAGAATTAGGATGAGAAGTTAACGCTCTTCTTTATTATTTCAGAGTTAGAATTTGTTTGATATCCGTTTCCATAATCGACAGAAATTTTCCCTAAAGGGTCTAGGATCAAAGAAAATAGTGTGATGAACAAAAGTCTACGGTTTAAAACTTTAGGCCTAGTACAAGTGATTTAACTTCATTTCTCTTATTAAGACAATAATTATGTTGATGGAAGTTAGTGTATGTAACTCCATTCAATAGCAGTGACAAGCAAAAGAGCTGTGAGGAGTACCTGTGGTATTCATACGTGGTATTCATACGTGATATTCATACATGGTATTAATACATGGTATTCATACGTGGTATCACCTGTGGTATTTATATAAGTTGAAAATACCTTAAAAAGTCCTTAGACAACTACGTAAGTAGACTAACACTCGTTACACAAGCAGTGCTTGCTACAGTGAAAAATTATGCACTTTCCATCAAATAATTATTAAAGTAATAAAGCTATTCGTCCTGAATTACAAATTTTTACAATATCTAATGTTTGTTTCTCAATTACAATTCCTAATCTTTGCTTCTAATGAACTCTGTAGCTGCAGAACATAATTTTATCCCTCCTACAGAATTGGTCATCATTCTATGGAATTTTTTAAAGAGTAATGCCAAAACGCCTTTCATTTTACTGAGACACAAAACAAGTAGGAATTATAACAATAAATTCCCATTACTTGAGTAACTAGAGTTCAAGATCCGATTTCACTAGGAATTTTATTCTTGCACGCTATCATATTGGAAATATAACTTAACAATTTTTGCTACTTGACAAGAACGCATTTTTCATATTTACCGCTTTTCAATAACATTTCTTTTGTCAATCATGTTCAATACGATTTTTTGTTTCACTTTGTGATGTAGAAAAGAATTATTTCAAGTCTTTACTCATGCTTTATTTTTTAGAAACGAAATTTAGTCATGGATTTAGATAGCTACAATAAAAGACAATCCAATTTTTCATATACGTAAAAAGTGTAATAACAAAAATTTAGGAAATGTTTCAGAGGTGGGAATTTTAAGACACGTATTTCGCTAACAATGTCATGAGATTCAATGTTGCGAGTTTTTCTTATGTATTTAGATAGTAAAAATTTAACTATTACTTTTTAATTAACGATTCAAGTTATCAAAGTAATAAAGACTACTAGCTCAACCAAGCTTTCAAGGTGCCAAAAAATATAACAGCTACAAGCTTATCCAACGGTGTTAAGTACTGGAAAGTGAATTACAAGTCACTAAGCCGATGATTCATGACTCCTAAATGTTCAAAAACCAGTTTTTCATTTATAAATCCCCACGTTAAGCTTTAAGTTACTCAAACCAGGTGCTCTACCAGCACATGTGCTCGCACATCACCAGTAATAATGAACACATCATCTGTGTAGTGACGATAATATTTGACCTCCCAGAATATTCATAACAGCCAGGAAACACAAATGTACAGTGCATGCAGTAACACGGGTGGATCTTTAGATCACATTTGACGTGCTCAGCGAGGATTTTGGGAAGGGTGTTGTACTTTTCAGATCACTCGGATCAAAACTTCCAACTACAAGGATAACAACCAACAACCAAGTTAAACGTGTGTGTGAGGTCCAGGTATGAAGCACGTACCTCCATTTCTTCGTCATCCTTCCTGAGTTTGTCAGTGATAACTTTAATTTCCTTTAGGATAAGATTGAGCTCTCTTGTGCATTGGGACATGCACGTGTGTACGAGGTGCGAATCGTCCACAGAGTGCCCAGAATGCGGGATGCGAATAATGCCGCTGCCTGCAGACGTGCTGTTGTTGGTGTTGTGGCCGGGGTGAGGCAGCGTGTGGGCTCTGAAGTCATCGTCTATGTCTAACACGTTGGCGAGCAGCGACTTGGACGACCGTTCCTGGAACGAAGGAGGGCACTGTGATCGAGATGAAATCTGCACAGAATTCAGTGATGTTTTCAAATGGAAATATGGATATTATAAAACTAAATATGCGTTTAATGAAGTTATGACAAATTTTTCTCTAATGAATAATAAAAAAAATATGAATTGCTAAACTGTACTTAGTGATTACGCTGCATGTTGTAAACTTGTAAAAAAAGATATTCTCATATGGAAACTTTTCAACATATTTTCATTTAGCATAATTTTCGAGTGAAATAAATAAGCTTTCTCCCATGAGTTACATTAGTTTGGTCACACGAGTCACGCTAGTGTTTCTGATGAGTTATATTAGTTAAGTAATATTTGTTATGTCCCATTTGTTATGCTAGTCATGCCTCAAGAATGGCACTTGCTGTGTTACATGAGTTGTCCTGGCCCAATTGGATGGCTAGGAATATAAAAAAATACCAAATAAAATGAATTCTCAGATTTTCAAGCCCAATTCGTGACCCGATGTTTCATAGGTTTCAAATTATTGACACAATTACATAATTTTAGCGAATATCGTTCATTATTCCAGCTATATTTAATGAAAAAAAAAACCGAAAAATTTGTGCTTACTATTCTCAGTGATAAAGCTGTATATACTAAGATTTGTGATAGTTTAAAAATTTTCAAACATTTCGTTTGGTTTTTCAATAAGATCTGTCTCTGAATGAACCGAATAGGTTTTTAAGTACCTGATAACTGTCAATTTTCGTAGGAGAATAAAACACATACAATATTAATTTCTTAGGTCAAAAATAAAACATTACCTTTGCATTTTAGTTTCTACTTTTTGTCCCCTTAAATATCAAGTGAATGAATATTCATTAGGTACCAGAAGCAAGTCTAACGATGGAATAATCTCCATTAGTTCCACGATAAAATATCTTGAAAGTCATAAGTGTTCCCTAATTCCCCTTCATAAACATATGAAAATAAAAAAAATTAACCTTGAAATATTGAAAAGCCGATGTTAGAGCGTTGGGATGCCGGTTCATCTCAAATTGTTAAGTGCTCGAATTTTTCCTAAATTCAGGAAAATCAAAAACCATTGATACTTTCTAGCAGCTCTGTTGATGATGGTTAAGCTACGCTCAACAGAATTAAAAGGCAGATTTCTAGCTAAAAGTAGCATTTATTCTATTGGATGTTTTGTTCTAGAGAAGTGGACTTGCTGCTTTGTAACTATTACACTTTCAGTTCGAAAGATCCGTACATTTCAATGCCCTTTCTCCCAGAGTTCTGATTGCAAAACCTCTATTTTCATTTCTGTACAAATAACCTCGTTCAGGAAAACATCAGTGAGCTCCAGCTGCTCTTGGATGATAAATAACTAGAATCCCTTCAATCCCAAATACGAAAATATGCTAACATTGATAAGAAAATATATCTAGATAAAATATCTCACCTTCAGCTCAAGTTCTTTCATTTTATTGTTCATCATGATAGTCTTCCTGGTAATTTTTTCTCCGGGGCGATGCATTCTTAGAACCCAAGGAAGCCACTGCAGAAACATACTCCTCACCTGCTCACAGAAATATCATGCAACTGGCGATGTTGATACAAAGGTTGTTAAAGTAAATAATGATATGCACTGATTTTCAATGCGCCTTTATTTAGACCATCGGTTTTATTGAAAACATTGATCTGGTAAATTGAAAAACATCGCAGAGTAATTATTTCTTTTACGCAATGCACGAAAAGAAAATTCTTTTCGTACGCAATGGAAAAAGTGATACAAGTTCAACAATAGTATAATAGGGTCAAAAACATTACGATTCATTTAGTAATGTGGCAAATGATCTTTCATGCGTATGATGAAAATGATAACAATATATATATATATATACATATATATATATATATATATATACGAAAAATTGTAAAAATAACTATAACAAAAATGATTACAAATACGAGTATAATCGTAGGTGAATATGTGATGTCGTAGAAAATTCTATTCAGCTTTCATACTAAAAACAAAGATTGTCGAAAGAGTGTTACAGCAGGTATACTCCATCGTATTAATAAAAACCCCTAGTTCATACAAATAGCTATATTAGGTATAAAACTTAAGAGTTTCAACCAAAACTACAAGCAGTTTGTTTCACCACAGACTACGACTAGTAATCTACTCAGCAAAATATCGTCATGTTATAGTTGTTACATTAGTAAATTTATTTATTTTTTCTGAGAGTTTTAGCAATAAATAATTACGAGATATATTTACAGCGTTTCATACTGCTCCTATGGATGTTTTCTTGGTTATATTTCGCCAGAGATTCTGCATGTACATAAGCACGTGACTTAGCTGAAACTCATACTTAAACTTACTTTGAGTGAAGTGCGTGTACGTGACTGAACTAGCTTACGTGATTGGGGTGTACGAGCATGATTGATGCCTTTACTTTAGGTGGCATGGGACTTAAGTAGCAGCCTCAGAATAAGCCAAACGGTTCGTTACTATTGCCTTATTTTATTCTATTCTTTTCTAATCTTTTCTATTCTTTTCTATTATTTTCTGTTATTTTCTATTCTTTTCTATTATTTTCTATTCCTTTCTATTCCAATATATTCCATTCTTTCCCATTCTATTCCATTCTTTTCCATTCTTTTCCATTCTATTCCATTCTATTTCATTTTATTTCATTCTATTCCATTCTATTCCATTCTATTCCATTCTGTTCCATTCTGTTCCATTCTGTTCCATTCTTTTCCATTCTATTCCATTCAATTCCATTCTATTCCATTCAATTCCATTCTATTCCAATCTATTCCATTCTATTCTATTCTATTCTATTCTTCACGACGTATTTGGATTTTAATAGAGCAAAAATCAGTGGAGGAATCGTATAACTCAAGTACTAGTATTTGTTTCAGCAGAGAAACAATTACGAGTGTCTTGCAGTCAACCCATATTATTAAAATACCGTGAAATATCCGCGATGGTATAGCAGCCATTATAATATAATTATAATAGGGTGCATTGATCATAATTATCAGTTGGATCTTACACGTACGCGTCTAGGTCTCTTAAAAGACTATCAGTGGGACCTTGTACCTTCTGTTCTACGTCACCAGGTCCTGCAGGATATAGCACTGCAAGTCCTACGTGTCCAGGTCCGTAGAAACTCGCACTTGCAGATCTACGTGTCCAGGTCCCGTAGAATCTCGGACTTGTAGATCTACGTGTCCAGGTCCCGTAGAATCTCGCACCTGCAGATCTACGTGTCCAGGTCCCGTAGAACCTCACACCTGCAGATCTACGTGTCCAGGTTTCGTAAATTATCAAAAGGATCTCGCAGCACAGCGCTACGCGTTAGAGTAACCATGCGGAACGCCTGACAGACGTGTAATCGATTTAAAGCTCAGCAGTGCGCGGTGCGCGACGTCCGCAGGATCACTTTAAAGACGATCTGTTGTTGAGGACTCCCACTTCTGCCCCTCTCAGTCC
>VCRD01000009.1:684130-748983 GCA_006783055.1 Trinorchestia longiramus
TCTTTCTCGGCTTTTAGTCCGATCCTCTCTTCTTTCCTTCTTCACAGCCTCGTAGCTCTCTCCAATCCTCAGGTGCAAAAAATGAGTCTTTCTAAATGTAGCACCTCAGCCAGAGTTCTTGGAAAGAATGCCTTAGAAGCGATGCTGTGCAGCGCCAGCAATAAACTTTTACGGCTTTGTTGAGATCGTCCTTCAGTTGATTTTCGTTGCGCCGCCAAGCTCTAGGTTCGTATTTATTATTGCTTCAAAATGAGTTTTTCACAAGGTATTGAAGATCGTAGCTTCTTGTTATGCGTCAATTAAACTAACTTGCTTAGAAAATTAATCGTATAATCTGTGCAAAATTCAGATTTCACTCCTATGGGAATCAATTCAATAATTTATTTCGTTGATTGTAATAAATACGCAGGCACCCTACAATTTTGAGTAGAATGTAGAAATGGCAATTAGCACACGCGGGTACAATATGTATAACATGACATAGCGAACGCAAAAGCCCTTTTTTCTATGAAAAACTCACCGCTGGAAATTTGATTTTTACTGAGCTGGTGAAATAGTTCTAACTAACTAGACCCTCAATATACATATGTGAACATAACCCGTCTCTAGACCAAATATAACAGATTATGTTCTAACTAACTAGACCATCAATGTACATACGTCTTCAGCTCCTAGACCAGATTTAAAAAAGTATAATATCCTTCAGCAAATCCTCTACAACGTCCAAAATGTGATTTCCATTAACATTGTTCCATGAATTAGATGCAAGATACAATGAGTTTCGTAAACAATAGAACTGGCCATGGAAGTGCGAATAAAACAATGGAACCAAAAGCGTTTTCTTTTCATAATTCTGAATGATGGATTCACGTCTAATTATTGAAGGCTTATAAATTTTTAAAACGCATTTGTCGTATACTGCAACGCAGGAGTAAAACTGAGACTTTTTAAAACTTAAATAAAACTAAAAATTCCCAGATATTGTTGAACCTGTGATGATATAGTCCGGACTTAAAACACTTCTTGCTGCTGAATTATTTTGAATATTTAAATAGACTAATAAGTCGCTGTCGTTGTAATGCGCCATAGTTTCGCTCCTCACACTTCTTTCTCATACTATCAAAAAGAAAGTATGTATACAACACACATTTTTTTAGCATTTAACGCGTAAAGAAAGCACCTTGCCTTTGGGTACACCTTTCACACAACTACTCTTGCCAAAAGCATTGTTGGATCCGCAGAAATGCAGCTGACGACTGAAAGTGACAGAAACTTAGACTTACCATAGGCGACATTTCGTGCGTGTCAGCAGAGCGATGATGGTAGTTGAGGATGAGGATGGTGCTGACAACGCTCGAAGCGACCATGAACATGATGCAGTTGAAGTAGGTGCCTGCATCAACGCGATGGTCCGGATAGAAAACCATGTTAGACAACCAGGAAGCGAAATTTGATTTAGCAACTTGGACACATCGAGAGCGAATTCAATTTGGATAAAATTCTCACGAATCCGAACTTAGAAAAAATCTCTTATTCTCTTCTAACATTTATCAGTATATAATGGAAACAGTACTTACACAAACAGCTAGCAGATGTCATGTGCGAAGAACTTCTATTAAACATAAGCGTATGAGAGAAAAACATAGCACAACACAAAGACGATGAACGTAGATGGTACGAAGCAGCAGTGCAGTGTACGAGAGCAGTGCAAAGCTTGACACAATTTTGCACGCACGTCCTTAATGCTACTGTAGGAAAGCGAGGGGTTCACATTGCATTCAATACTGATGACACTGTACAGTTCAGTTAGGGAAACACGACAACATGCAACAAGAAGTTACGATGCACAAAGTAGAATTTGAGGTAAATCCTACAACTATCACCCTATTCAGCCAGTCTTCTTAAGTGAATGGTATCTTATTGCTCACTAACTTAAATTTGAGCCTTAACTTTGAAGACATAGCTGATGAATACTGGAAAATATTATCTATGAATTTATTTACCCTAATGTAGGTTCTCGATGTGTCGAAGCTGCTATTCTTAGTTGCTTAAATATTATAGCTAGCAGCTTATGATTAAATCAAAATACTGTGCATGCATACAAGCTCGGTCATGTAGAAGCTCATGCAATTTATTAGGAGGAACATTGTCTTGATATTTAGTGTCGGAATGAAAGAGACACATGTATCATTTCACTATGGTACTACAAAAGCAACATTATAAAGGTTTCAAATAGTCTGTTTTCATAGCCATGATATGAAAGGTTCTATTAATTTCGGGAATTGAAGATTTGGAACCATTGGCTATGTATACATATAATTCTCAGAATTTTATTCCAAGGAATAATATGGAGGAAAATTCATGCACTATTTTTACGAGCAAAATGTCATATAATATTAGGGCAGGAATTTTGATTGGACATTAATTTTCTAAGGTACTTTTGAATTTTTAGCGGGAAAGTCCCATTTAAGGCAAAAGAAAATTTATTTCTGCCATAAATCATCATGATTAACGAAGAAAATCACGATTTTTCATTATCATAACTTTTCGCCTTTACAGTTCAAAGAATTAGTTCTAGAAAACTTCCACAAGTTTTATATTGAATCCGATGATAATTAAGTTTACATCGGGGAATTCTGGGTATTTATGCTGCACTGAGCATAACAGGAAGAATTTAAAGTCGGGGAAGGAGGCTGTTTATTAGGACTAATAAAAGGGTCGCTAAAGGGATCGAAACGATGCAGGTTTTGATATAATTATAGACAGAAGGTTTCAAATTCATGTATTTGATACCAGTTAAATATTTAGGTTAATAATAACGTTAGACAACTTTAAGTTCAGCCATCGATACTTGGAGGCCAGTGAAGGAGAGTCTCAGAGTTTGATTTCATTTGAACGGTTTATAAAATTTTAACGTAGTAATACGTTACGGTTAACCTTCAGTTTTCAGTTTTATGTTAAATAATGAAGATAGATTGTTTTACATGTTTAGCAGTTCTGGTGTATGTACGTGAGCCAGCAGTGAAACTTATTGTCATATATATATATATGTATATATATATAGTTACAATTAAAAATAATATATTATGCCTTGATGATTTATGGATGGAAAATACAAATGAATCCGTATGGGGCGGGTGATGTGTTATTTGTTTATTTTTTTATGTTTTAAAAGTATGTTCAAATTTTCTGTGTTACACACTCTGAAGACGATGTTGTCCACACACACGAGTTAGTTATTCTGACTATTTAGCACAAAATGTTATCTATAACTTATTAGAGGGCGTTCAGGTTTGCCGGGGGACTTATTGGGGCAAACCCTCCGGCCATCAGTATGAATGTGAATGAAACCTAGGCCGCGAAAATCTGCAAAAAACAACCTGGAATGAGTTCCGATTGAGCTCCGTCATATCGCAATAATAGCAAAAAACATGCTTTTTCAGCGAGGGTGTTGCTGCCATCACGTACTGAGTCCTACACAAAATTTCGAAATTTTTCTCACCTTTTAATTTTGAAGGAAAATTCGATAATAGAATAAGCGAATTGAGTTTTTGAGTGAAAGTGACAGCTGCAGCACGTCTGCTAGATTTTTCCTGAAAAAGTACCCGTGTTAACGAGAAAAAAAAAGTCGGGATGCAGGAAGCATATCACAAATGTATAGCACTCATGACACTGAAGAAATTACGCTCGATGTTGCAAGATGAGATTGCAAGGACAAAAAATTCTTGATACTCTTTCGTAATCTCTGGATTTGAGGTGAAATCTGTTGGTATTCATCCTCTAACACACTTTAGTTGATGAATCATTGCTTGCACTCGTTAATTAATGAACCATCGCAAGAATTCTTTAATTAATGAATGGAGTAAAAAGATATTGGCGTAGTGCTGACTCATGCTTAGCGTTCCTCGTGGAGAGATTGTTATGGCGTTCGCATGCATCACAGCAAACGTTACTTCCAACAGTAACTTCCTTGCAAATTTGAAAGCCAATAAACGGTATTGATCGCCGCCATACTCCAGACGGGGGAAAATGTGCACAAAACCAATGGGAAAGAAATTCCGAACACAAAAAAATGTGGTGCATGGAGGCATCAAAAAGGACTCAGGTTGGACACTCTCATGTCCCTAAAGTGGGAAGCAGTTCAAGAAAGCCTTAGATGAAAACTATTAAATTAGTATCAAGATAAAACAAAGTCACCGAAATTTTAGAAAATAAACATAAGGAACCAAAAGTGAACACCACATTACAAAATGCGACAACAGAGGGACGCCACACATCACCATCATCTGTATACTTCTCAAACATTGATTTATGTATACTTTGATGTATACTTCTCAACCATTAATTTACGTATACTTGGATGTATACTTCTCAACCATTGATTGTTCAAATTGAATTTACCGAAAATGAGTATTAGGCTTACGCAGCCATCAACATATTTACACCATTTCTAATAAATTGCAAAGATCGCGCGCAAAAGAAAACTTCTTAGCTGGAATGAAGCGCTTGCACATTGTGATAGAAACCTGGCGCTACCGACGGGTATACTGGGCAGAGAGCTGCAGGAAGCAAGGAGTGATAGTGGTCTCAGGCATAGTATAGATAGGAATATGTAATCTCAGTGCTCTGTTGCGCTGCACTAAGTTCAAAAAGTATGATGCCTTTAATGACGGAAATCATCCAGTGTCATAGAAGAAGGAAGGAGATTTATGGCAGAGGAAAGGGCAATCTATGCGGTGAAAATCGAGCGCCCATGACCTTTTCATTCGCTATAGGTGTCAAATGCTTTCAAGAAACGGCCAATCAAAAAGATGAATATACGAGTATGCAATCTTGGAATGATCGAGCTAGCAAAGTAAGAGAAAAGGAAGAAGTTGTGCAAGTACCTAGAAGCGGTAGCTCTGAAGACTGAGGCAAGGTTTCGTTCACCATTTCAGAGAAGAAACACATTGCGAGAAGCACCGTCACACCTGCGCAAATATCATCGTATCAACCATGCACGAACTCTGGCTTGCTAGCTCAGGGAATCTACCCTGGATACATTGATGTAGTTACCAAAACTGGGATCGTCCGCCCAACATTAATTCATCTATGGAAAAAATTTGGGGAGTTTTTACGGTTTCGTAGATTTTGATCTTTTGGGTCAGCTCATATTTTTGACAATAATGCCCGGCACCTTAGCAAAACTCTTGAATTTTTAAAATTTGTAAAATCACGGTACTTATTCGTTTGTATTTTAACAAGACTTTAGACTTCAGTGTGGAGTTCATAACCCCTGTTGAGACATCGGATTTAACTTGAATTATAGAAAGTTCAGGAAGAACTGATGGTGTTGTGAGATTCCATCTTAATGGCAACGAAAAAAATACGAATGTATCGTACTTTCTAAAAAAAACAAATTATTTATTCTTTGCATCCTGGATGAGCGATAGAAACCTGGGGAAATTGCTACGCTGAGTATTTAATTTGGAGCAAACAAGCTTCTTTCGCACCTCAAGTAGTGGCAGTACGTACATTAAAAAACAGTTCTGACTTGACCTTTTTTCATATGTTGAGAATTTACAGATCTTAAAGTCGAGTTTTTTTTTAAAACTCGTGAACAAAAATTAGCAGAAAAAGGTCCATGAAAAGAACTGTCTCTACAAACTTGAAACCAGCCATTGAAACGATTCGTAATTTAAAGACTTCAAATTAACATCGGTGCTTAACAAAAGAACACAAGAGTGAACAGTGAATTTTACAAGGTAAATAATTTCAATTGTAGATACATATACAAAACTTAAAATATTTTACTACCATTATGAGAAGTATTTCGTATTTATTGTGGTAAAATCTGTCTACAAATCTATTAAAAATCTTTTTCCATTTGTTGTTTTAGTTTTTGATTTGACATAACAATGACGATGCGTCTATGACGTAATCAGATTCTTTCCTATTAAGAAATGTTTACCTGAATTTATATAGCCTATTTAATATACTCTAGAAAATAAACTTTCCGTACTCGCTTTCATAATGAAGAATATTTTGTTAGAGATACACGATTTGTATTAGGTCAAGAATGAGATAAAATAATGCGTATTTTTTGTTTCTCGATGAAAAAAAATTGACTTTCCTTTGTACAACTAAGATTTAATTTCTAGAAGACTAACCAGATTTTGCATTTCAAAAACTCGTTTCATGGGAATAGAAAATAATTGTAAATATTTTCAAACTATCCTTCTGCTTGCTATCCACGTTTTAAAATCAACTTTTATGTTACGATTTTACGTCGATTAATAATTTAAATAACTATATCTATCAATGCTTGGAAGCTCACAAAAGATGGTAAATGCGTGACTCTCTCAATCAGTTGAATGCGAACAAATTAAGCCGCACAGAACGAAAATAATTACTGCTCCTCGAACGATGCTGGGAAGAAATAAATGTCTACAATTAAGTTATCAATTAACTGATTACTAATCGATTCGTGGGCAAGAACAAATTATCTGAGCATCGACGATTGATGGACATTTAATGGCGAGTAGACATGATGTCGAGTGCATTTTGCTATGAAACATAGTGCTTCTTGCACAAGCTCAAGAATAATGTGATAACAAACATCGACTTAATTTGTTTAGAGGAGCAGGACGAAATAATTAGTAATAATAATAATAGCATTATCATCGCAGGAACAGTGGGCATCCCGATAACGACACAAAGAGACCAATATTTAAATGAGAGGTTTACATCGAACAGGGCAAGAAATATCATCAAACCCAAAGTTAGAATGAAGAGTTATAGGTACAGAGTGAAAGAGTGAACCAGAGATAGGCAATAAAATAGAAACAAACGAGCAACGAAGACAGATCGAGAGAAAGAAAAAGAGAGAAATTGTTGGCTTTGTCGTAGCATATGTTACGATGAAAGATGGAAGTATAGTGTTGAAGTTTATTTTGAATTGGCTAACCTAACAGGGGCACTGCATCGGACGTCTGAGGCAGGGTGTTGTTCACCAGCTCAGAGAACACGCATAGGGATAGCAGAACAGCGACACCTGTTCGCAAGAAACCAAGCCAGTACTTCGTAATTTATTCAAAAGAGTTTAGGTTTGTCAATAGTTGGCTAGAACAGGTATGGTGATGGTCGAACAATTACAAGCCAGTACTTCGTAATTAATTCAAAAGAGTTTAGGTTTGTCAATAGTTTGCTAGAACAGGTATGGTGATGGTCGAACAATTACAAGCCAGTACTTCGTAATTAATTCAAAAGAGTTTAGGTTTGTCAATAGTTTGCTAGAACAGGTATGGTGATGGTCGAACAATTACAATAGTTCAAAGAGAGGCGATTTCTCAGTTAATTAAATTTTTTTGTTTTGAGTGTATCAGCTTGTACAGATACTTCTTTTTCACGAATTAATTACTCCAAGAAGTAAATGTTTCAATTTAGACATCAATAAGTTCATTTTATTATTTAGTATCTTTTAATCAAAACTATATTTGAATTTTTCCCGAGCACCAACTCCAAATTACAATTTCCTTTCCACACAGGAGTTAATTTTTCAAAGTCGTTTTTAGCCTTATAAAAAAGATTTCTTGCCTTTTATTTAGTGTAATGGATAGTAAATTGATGCGTAGAAGCCAAGAAAACACGAGGATGGATGTAGAAATATGTGCGATTTGGTCCACATTAATCGCATAATAAGTAAAATTTCAGTGGCCAGTTTTTAGTCGAAACTATTCATTTCCTTTGAAGCTTTCACTGCTCTCTGGTCCAAAGAATTATCTACGAAGATAATTTCAAGCATTTGGGATGCGGGCAACGTTAAAAATTGTTCCTAACGAAATTTACGACAGAAAAAATTAATATTTCCGGAAAAGATCATTCTTTGTTAAAAGAAACAAGCACAGGATTAATTAGAAATTGAAAAGTACCAACAGCTTATTTAAAGCTCCTCTATGTAAATGTATATCAAATAGAACATAAAATCATTGAAAATATGTATCTCAACTTATTCTACTTTCCTTAACCTATTAAAAATCAACAGTTTATTTATCAGCATGTAAGAAATATACTTCATTAAGCATCATCAAACAACAGTTATCCATAATTGGTCTTATTTACTTATTTATAGCTTTTAAAAACTTAAGAAAAGCGCAGGGAATTGACAAAAAGACAAATTTAACGAAGAAAATTAAAAACAAATAAAAAAGTAACGTTCGTGTAAGGGGATAAAGAACCTTTCAGGTGTAAAATAATTAGTGTCCTCGCAGCGATATTTAAAGAGATTTCGCATTGATTTTATTCAGTTAAAAAAATGATATTATCTTATATTCTGCATTTTCAATTTGTCTGTAATAAATTAGTTGCCGAACATATTTAGAGACGGAATGTTTTAGAAAAGTGGTCGAACACCCAGAGGAAGCAGAAGATACGCATACGCAAGACAAAGAATAGTACGATAAGCTCTTAATTGTGACAACGCTAAAAATAATCGAGCATTTTGCAAAACACACAACACTACGCAATGTACGCCTAAGTTAGAAGTGTGTCTTGACCAGACGTTAGGTATTCTTTTAACCGACGGGGGTGTTCTTTCGGAATTACTATCATTTGTTTTAATTTTACTTTAAAGTTAACCTGACAGAATACCACCAATTGGCTACGGGGTACTAACACGCAAATTGCAGGCGCACGAATTTTTTGCACACATTAAGAACAAACGCCGAACGGAAGTTTTGTTCATGGGTCAAAATGATCGGATATAGGAACGAGGAGTTCGCAAAGTGGAGAGCGTACAGCTGGTGGTAGCAGAACACGTACAGCAGCAACACACGATCATGGCACGACTTGTATGAAGCGATGCACGTCACTGCATCACAGTCTTTCGGGACAAAAAGTATATTTTCAAAAAATATACTGCGGATAAAGCTTCAACTTTTCGTAGTTTTAGTGTAAGAATCATTGGCTTACGGATGATTTTCCTCTAGAATTGTTGGGCCTTCTACATCCGTTTATTTCATTTGTTGTAGTGAATATGCTTTGCAGAGAACTTTTATCGTAAAAAATATTAATTTTACGGAATCTCAATTTAATACCGTGTTATACTCACAATACTGAAGAAAAATTGGAGAGCAACTTCAATGTACTTTGCAGTAGAATGAAAAGGCGTTGTTCAGGTTAAATTACTTATCATATTTTAAATTTTGGCCGTTTCTAGGCTTTGTCTATGCCTGAAAACAGATTGGTTTACTTTTTGCCCCGACTTAGCTGACGTTGCTCGAGAGATGCTGTAGTGACACCTAATCAACACGTCACTAAACACCACCTGCAGTAATTTTAATAATTGAACGACTGTTTTCAAACTTGCCCCTATATCACGTTTAAAGACTCTTCAGTATGTAGAGCCTCAACTACAGCACTACTGGTCAAAAATAGAAGTTATCAAAGCTCAAATTTCTTACCTACAACTTTCACGAAAAGTTAATCAATTCACTCACTCAATGGTAATATATTTGATTATTGAAAATTGTAGGTTTGTAAGTACTCACAGCCTAGGAGAATGTAAAGTTCAAATTTTACATCAAAATTTTAAACGCTTTCTGATACGGAGCAAATTTGAAATCAATCGAAGAATTATCGTGAAATGGAATGGTATTTGTAGTAGACAAGGCAGTGCTTCCCAAAACTTGTGAAGACATCTTTACTAGCTAAGACCCATCTGATCTCTTCATCAAATTTGAAATATTTCAATATTCATTTGGAGAATATTGTATTTGTATATTTTTTCACAAAAATGTATGTGTTGATACATCCATAATCGAATATTTTTAATGTTTCATTGCAATAACTGCCCAATCTGAGCGACAATATAGAGTCGCTTTGAAAGGTAGTCGAGAAAATGGCTTGAGAAGCACTGGCTTGCGTTGATGTAGATAACATGGGTGATGTAGATGAAGCAGGTGATGTAGATGACGAAGGTAGTTGACCGGACGGTGCAAGTGACGATGTACCTAAGACGGGCATGGCGTCTGACACTTGAGGAAGGGTCTCGGCCACGAGGTTGTGAAACACTGTCAACGACAGCAGGATTGTTACTCCTGCAGGGATAAGAAATCATGTGAGAAACTTGTTTTCTTCGCTGTCAATTTGACTTAACAAGTAGCTTCAAATGACTTTTTTGGATCAGTTAGTGAGTTTGGTTTAGGTCAAGTGGAGTTAAGATGGCAGATGAGTGCTTTGTGGAGGTCGGCTTAAGTTAAGTTTTAGAGTAACGGTGATCGGTGAATGGAAGTGAGGGCTACCTGTGTATGAATAAAAAATGAAAATCAAAGACTGGCTTTTTAAAATATAGGTTTTATGTGAGTAAAAATAATATAAAATACTACGTTTCACTTTGTGATTACTAGTATAATGTTCGAGTTCTGTTGGTTCACACTTGGGAGTCAGAAGTCTTATTTCACTCGATAAATTCACCTGCTTTACGTCGCTGATGGAAGCTTCCACATTTTGCTAGAGTTAGCTACCTGTAAGTGTTAGGGAAGAAGTAGAAAGGTTACAGAGTTTTGAGTTTAGGTGATGTTACAGGAAGAATTGTATGTAATACGCATTCGAATTCGATGATGAACAATGATGTATTCGGTGCAAATGTTAAATTTGCTGACATCGAGGGATTTGAGAGAGGTAACGTCAATAGGGAAACTACTACAGAATTGCACCCATGAGGTGTAACGCCAAATCATTCATTGGAATCATGATGTGAGTAACAGAACTTTTGCACTAAGTGGTTAAACTTAACACCTCACGTATGTGCATCTGTTCAGGTTTGTTTATTCAGATGTAACTGTTCATGGGTTCGTGTTCACACGTACCTGTTCAAGCGTACCTGTTCAAGCGCGTTTGTGCTTCTGTGGCTGTTCAAAAGCTTGTGATTTGAACGTGCAAGACCCACTTAAAAAAGCGAAGGAGGGCTCCAGGTGAGAGCCTCTTCCACCATACTAAATTAACTACTAAACAGGCACTAAATGCGGTATTAAACACACATAAATTGTTGTGTTCCAGTGAAGCATGATGGCACGCATAAAAAAGAAACTCTTTTCAAGATAAACCAAGAATAGTAATGTAATATATACTACCGATCTTTACGTGCTTTCATGGAAATGGATCAGCTTTCAAAAACGTTTAGTCTGCAAGAATTATCAGGCCACAGAACGTGAGTATATGAGGACAAGATCTCGATCAGCATTGTCATGTTGCTCGAAATAATAGTCGTTCATTTTTTGCAAGTTTGAGAGTTTTTTAAAAGTCCAATCATGTTATTAGAAAAGTGTGTTGTTACACTGCTCAAGAGTAACATGAATTTTTTTACACAAATTTGTGTTATATATGAGTACTTTGAAAACAATCATGATAATTTTGAGTTCGAAATTTAATCTTCGTCTTTTATTTGAGTTTTATCTTAATTTGTTATTATTATCTTCATTGCTGAATTATTAAGATTCTTTTTTGCGAGAAGAAACTTACAGTAATAACACATTTATCAAGAAATAGTATTTCTCTTCTGTCACAATGTAAACAACCTTAACAAAGATTTAATTTCTTGATCCTCATTTGTATTCGTACAAGTTTAAGTTGACTC
Organism: Trinorchestia longiramus; assembly: GCA_006783055.1. Taxonomy (NCBI): domain Eukaryota; kingdom Metazoa; phylum Arthropoda; class Malacostraca; order Amphipoda; family Talitridae; genus Trinorchestia; species Trinorchestia longiramus. The sequence goes on from VCRD01000009.1 coordinate 695,745, forward strand.
AATTATGTACACGCATAACAATGAGCAGTATAATTTTTAAATGGCTTATATTTAGCATCAATAATATTTTGAGTAAATTGTGTTGAAAAAAATATAAACAGTGAAATGTATATTTTACCAATTTTTCAAGCGCAACTATCAAGTAGAACCTTATAAATAAACTGTTATTGTTTTGCCTCTGCAAACTGCTGAGTGAAGAAGTAAATGAACGTATCTGTAGGGGTAATAAGGAAATGTATTAGTTTGAGCTAACATTTTCATTTCTAGTGCATAGTGAAAATGTCAAAAATAAAAGAAAAAAGTGATAACGGTAGATTTCTCATAAAATGTAAAATATTGGAGTGTTCTAGTTTTTTGTTCGTCATGAACATGTGAATGGAAATGTACTGGTTCTGTTTGTGTATTTCAAATTAATTAAAAACATGGAACTGCAGTCTTCTAAAGTATTCAAACGTAAGTGTATGTAAGGATGTTTCTTTTAAATTTTCCATGTCACTGTAATGAGATCCTTTACGCAGAATTAATAATAAGATGAATGTATGTCTTGATAGTTAGTTAAGGAAAATACATGATAAGTATTAATATACAGCAACACGGGCGAAAAGCTCGAGGCTGATCACCACTTCATCGATGGCTTAGTCTTATTTTTGTCCGGAATGTGGAGACTGCATTTTTAAGCCAAAAACTGATGAACAAATAAAGCGATATTTCAAATCAAAGTGAAAAATTTCTTAATCCTTTGTGATGTTTGCTGCAGTTTTTTGTATTTAAATGATGTAGTGTTTGATTATCATGAAACTTGTCCCTATTTATGAAATCATTCAAACAGAATGATATGATTTATGTCTTGAAACGGTTTCTACCATACAGAAATTCCACTGATAAGAGACATCGTACAGTTTTATTTTCAGTTATCCAAAATATTCAGTCCACGAAAACTGCGTCCAACTTTCCTCACGTTGGGCCAAAATTGCGCCCCAGCAAGAACAAAAACTCTCGATAGATTTCATCGTCTAGATGATAATCTAATTTCGGCATGATTGCGTCACTTGCATTGCACCAGTTTCTTATTTATAATTAAGTTAGAAAATCAGTTTTAGATCGTAGGGTAGGATGAATTCGTAAGAGACTTCTCTGATGTATATCTCCTGCTCGTGGAATTATGTATATCTCTTCTAGCGCACGTATTCGTTATTCTCAATTAAGGTACGCTACATCAGAAATAAATTTGATCAATCAACTTTCAAAGACAATCCCTCCTTATCCAAGTAAAGAGTGACTTCACTGTTCGATTTTTCTACATTTTTCCTAGGTCCTCTGGAGAATGAGGGAAGTCGCCGTGGAAGCATCGGATAGTAAAGCAACGTTTTGTGTGAGGAGCAAATAAGAAGTCAGGCTCGAGAGACAGTACTACATGCATCAGAAAAACACACATTCAACCAATGGCAGAAAACGTGATTCTCTAAAAACAAAACACAGGTTTGCGATCCAACTTACATCAAAAACATGAAAAACAATTACTGAGAACGAGCTCTAGAACATCAGCACAATGAGTTAACAAATGTCTTCAAAAACGTAATTAAGATAAATATTTTCCAGGTTTTAACTTATACATGAAACCCCTAGAAAAATGGAGTGATTACCTAGAAGTGGTACCGCATCACTTGTGGTGGGCATGGTATCGTTTACCATGTTTGAGAATACGGTCAATGAGAGTAAGATGGTTACGCCTGGAAGATTAACATCAAAATAAAAGAATATCAATCATATCAGAAAAAAACAGTGGTTGCATTGTTCAAACTAAGATAAATATTGACTGTGAAAGTACAATACTAAAGCAGTGCAGAACAAGTGTGAGTGAACGTTGAAAAAATCATAATAACGTAAAGGATCTCGAGTGTTTTTAAATAGGAAGATGCCATCTCTGAACAAACGGAGTGAATCGTCAGACGTAAAAATGCCAAGCAAGGCAGCATAATATCTACTATAGATAGATGGTGAAATGGCACATACGAGCATAGTATTCGTACCTATTAATGGCACGGATTCGCTTGTAGTTGGCATGGTGCCCGTAACCATGTCTAGGAACACAGTGAGGGATAGAAGGACGGTCACGCCTACGAAAAAACAACAGTCAACCCAAAAAATTAAAGGAAAATATAGGGAGACAGTAGATTAATATCGCAATAATTGGTATCAGATCTCATTCTACTGCTCATTCCGTTCAAATTAAAACCATAAGCGAATTTGCAAGCAAAAAATAAGGGTAAATGGATCAAATAAAATTCATCAGCATCTACTTGAAGTAAAGAAAAACCACAGCCTTGAGTGCAGTTATCAAGTCGACATGATTTTCAAGAAATGAAAGGCAAAACGTTCATGGGTCCAATTTAACTGTACAGTGATGGATTAAGTTAGAAAACGCAAGCATAGTTATAAAAGATGATATATTTAATCTGGGGCAATTAGTTAGGATCATTGTTTACACTATTCAGAAACCAGTCGTTCGAACACGTTCGCAATGACGGAGTTACCGGTCCCTTTATCTGATCCTTTATAATCTTCCCAAAACTAAGGTTTAATTTGAATTGAAATCGAAAAAACACCTTAGAATTGCATACTTTTCTGGGAAAATTTCTTTTAATTGCTTGATAGCTTCTAGACAATGAATAAGAAACTTCAAGACATAATGAATAGATCGATCAGAATGAACGTTTGGGTTGAAAACAAGGAAGGGATGTACGCAATAATAATGGGATGGATTCTGAGCTTTTTATTGAGAGGCAAAACAAACTCTTCATTCTTTGGGTGATTGCTGATCACGTTGGTAAGTTAAACGAAGATTCATGAAAGCAAAATTGAAGAGGGAAAGGGACACAAAAAAGGTAAATATTGGCGTGTCATTGTTCATTAGGGTAGAGTGTAGAGCGACCGAAGAAGTTATTTATCGAAAGTATTCTCTATAGAATTATTTATTTAAGTATTTGGAGTTTACTTACAAGCGAGGATTTAATGTGTAGGAATGGCATGCGATTGAGCAAAAGAATGCCAGCCATTTCACCATCGTTCTCTTTTTAGAAGTATTATTCAAGACTCACAAAATGAGCTTGGCTCGCAAAAATTTAAGTTCAAATTCGACTGGTTGGTTTTAGAAACATGATTCAATGAATTAGTCTCCATGATTAGCTTTTGACCCGAAAATAAATAAAAGTAAAAATATTATTGTATTATTCATATTACAAAAAATAAAAATAAAATGAATGAGCATCGTAAACCTGAAAAAATTGCACTGTAGTAGTTAAATCATGTTAAGCCTCATAATTCTATATTTATGGCTCGCCTAATTTTACATAGAAATTATATAAAGAGAGTCAATGAGCACCATTAATTTGATTTCAGAATAACATATATTACTCTTATAAAATTTTAACGAAAAATATTGCAAGATATATTCATAAAATGAACAGTGTATCTAGCTTTTTCAATATCAACGCTACATTTTCATATTACATTTTTTATTTCAAAAGAACAAACTAGGTATTCTATACAATGCTGAGCAGCCGCACTCCAGTCTGCGAGAACGCGGGAAAGCTTATTTCACGAAAACACATTGAAATTTACAGTTTAACCACATGATAAAGTTGGTTCAGTAGTCTTCGTGCACATTACTTCTGTTAAATTTGCAGCCATTAAAAAGTTTTACTTTCATATCAACTTAAAATCGTCTTAGGTAGAAACGCAAGTGAAATATTGACTTGGATATGAAATTTGCCTCAGTGAAGACTTCGTTCTACACGCTTTCGTTGGTTTTGGATCCCCGCGTTACCGCTGAGGTGCGCAACTACACACGCTGGTTGTTACGAGATTTCTAATGGAATAAAGTTACTTGCGTATCAGATAAGTGTAGCTGGAAGCATATGCATGCAAACCTATCAAAGGTTGCCACGAAATTCAATGGAAGCACATCTAGTGCAAATCAAGTGAAAAAAACATTCAAAAAAATATACTTCAAAGAATCGAAAAGAAATACACCCTCAATGAAATAAATTAGTTTTTCAAGTTAATAACACCAAACATTTTCGAATGAATGATACGAAAAAGAAGGGGAAGGATAAGAGGAAGATATAGAAAAAGAATGAATAGAACAAAACTAAACTTAGTACAGCTGAGATACTACCTAGATATTAACTGAAATTCTCCATAGGAAAGTTGCTAGGAGACCCGGCTTCAACATTTATTAAGGTAATTTGATTTATTTCGTCGTTTCCACGTTAGAAACAACGGTACTAAGTTTGGTGATTAAAAAATCATCATGTAGGATTCAATTTCAAGTCATTCTAATTAAAACGATTTATGTATTTAATCAATAGTCTGTTTTTGCAGGCGATAATAATGTTTATCATAATTATCGGTCGCAGTGAAAGCAAATTACTTATTTGATTTCCGACTATACATAAAAAATGTTTGTTTAGGATAAGTTGTTTTTCCAACCTCAGCATTAATATCTACAAGTCAAACATTATTTTAGACGTTTTTACTTATAAGTCAAAAAAATTGCTGCGGTCAATATGTAAATTGCAAAATTTCCCATTTAGGTCAGCATACGATGTAACAAATCTCCACAGGTTTGTTAATTCCTGCTTTCAAATTTCATGACGATTGCCATTGTTTTAAAGCTTTCTGTCCGATTATTCTCGCTACAGTTTTCAGGTTTAAAGATTCGACGCTCTGGGCAATCAAACGAATGCCTTTGTCTTTTCCATTCTCTCTTTCCGTTTGAGAACATTACTTCGTTACCTTCTTATTTACGCGATGCGCTAGAAATTAAACACGATTTATTGTAGAGCCACAAGTACAGCCGCTGTTTGTTTCGTTAGTGAAGGTAGGAGGAAGTATTTATGTGGCACAGACAGATATTGTTTCCAGATGAATATTCTGTGATACAGATAGATGTTCTGTGATACAGATAGATTTTCAGTGATACAGATAGATGTTCTGTGATACAGATAAATGTTCAGTGATACAGATAGATGTTCAGTGATACAAAAAGATGTTCTGTGATACAGATAGATGTTCTGTGATACAGATAAATGTTCAGTGATACAAATAGATTTGCTGTGAGACAGATGCCTATAAAAATTCTCCCGTGATCCTAATTGGTGATAATTAAAAGATCGTCCATAATCAAGGTATGCAGCAATTCAAGTAATGAATTACATTTCAAATTACATTACTTAATCAATGGAATTAATATCAAATTACATTTAATTACTAAGCAAATTACATTTCATTCCGGTAATTTTAAAATTTACTGTATACCTTGAGGAAAATGAACGATCTTTGTTTCAGCAAATAATTGTGATGAAAACAACTGTTGATTAACAGTAAAAATTGTGGTGCTTTGTGTGATCGTTTGTCAACTTGAGATTTCTGCGTGGGGTGGTTCCTAAAATGTTTCATTGTGTGCATGTACGGGGTTGGTTGCATTCATTAATTCACTCATGAATAAAAATAAATCAAATTAAAAGATAATTTTGTAGAGAGTAGTATCTGAAATTTCTGTTTGTTAATTCAAACGAAATAAACAAAACTAATACAAACTGAACTTCCCAGGGAAAAGATCGGGCCACGCAGTTTTGAACGTAAGAAAATAAATGCATGACAAGGATTGTAGAAAATAATAGGTCGTTAGGTTATCATGAAATGCATGAAATGTTTCTTCAGTGATTGAGATGGATGTGAATAACTAAAGTCTGCATGATGATATGAATGGGACCTGGATGAATACACACATGTTCCCATCTACTCAAAATAAACCTAGCAGACCTTGAGGTAGCTACATAATGAGCTTACTTTGTTCATTCTACCAACAATGCTAATTTTCTGAACGTACATCTGAAATCATGAGAACTCTCTTCACCAGAAAGCCTTTCTCGTAGCTAAGCCTAAAGTCGGATTCATTTAAAGATTCAGAATACAAGCATCTCATTAGAGTACAATTCCGAAAGGACAGAACATTTAATTAGATACGGAAATTTACACAGGCAAGAGACTTTAGTAGCCAGGTCATTCCCATAAACATTTCGTGGGGCACGCATATAGTAAAGAAAAGGGCATTAAAGCGCCATCATTTTACCGATGAGTGGAACAGACTCCGAGGTTGTGGGTGTTGTTGCCGAGACCATATTGAGGAAGAGCGTTAGGGACAGCAGGATTGTGATCTCTGCATATACACACCATACGTTAAAAAACTTGCATTTGGTTGCTAGAATCAAATCCACAAGCCATAATTTTGTAGTTGTAAAGTTATACTGTAATTCTGAGTAGGCTTACCGCTTCCATTGAGTTTGCTGCTAAAAAATTGAACGCTCCTTCTCTGATCAAATTATACGATGATACAACAATTGACGCTACGTCGAGCGTAAAGGCTGCCTGGCTTACGTCAATCTAATGGCTGTTTTGACACTTTAATTAAGCTTATAGTCAGCATTGTCTGCTTGAATTACGTTTCACATAAATATATAGTCTGATTAAATGACACCACTCACGACGCCAGTATCCGCATGATTAATGTTAGTTACAGTTTGATTTCATTTGATGCGTACCCATGAACAAACTGTGTATTTAATCATGATGAAAATGAGCAGTTTCCTGAAATGTAAATTGTACATTATGATCCATCTAAATAATTGACTATGGATCCTTTATCACGTCTAAATTGATAAATTGATTCACATTTCGTATTCTTCGAATTGCCAGTAAAAATTATCTTCATCCGACGACCTACTGTGAAACAAACTTGCAGTCCAGCACACTTTGCAGACTATGTAATTGTCAAGTGATCAGCGAATGCAAATAGAGATAATTATAAATTTTGGTAAACTTTAGTCTGACCAACTTTTTCTCCATTGTACTGGATTTTTAAGGCTCTTCTTATCAGATTGATTATATTGCAAAAGCAAATCTAATTAAAATCAGAGATATAACTCTAAAAACGTATAGCAAAAGCTGTCTGCTACACGGCTTAAATTTTATTCTTGTTTTATAAATTTATTCTCATTTAAAATTCTGGTCTGTTAACTTTCGGTAATTTCAGTGCAGGGGAAACATAATTTACACTGAATTACTTATTTTTCTGCTTTCGCTGCGATTACGCTATATGGTATGAATACATAGTTTCACATACCAGGGTCACAAAGAAGCGAGCTTCAATTGCGATTTTTAAATTATGATCCAAAGGAAGCAACCACACAGTAGCAGTTAGAATAACACTTAACAGTACTTTGAAGGTCATTTGAAATATGTTTTAGTGACTACAAAAGCAGTGAAATAATCATCAAAACAAAACATGATGACAAATGCAATATAACTTGGGTCAACGTTGAACACATGTCAAAAACAACGATATGACCCGTAAAATCTGTCTCAAGTGAAAGATTGTCAGAATTAATTTCAATAAATATATTATATAATTTACTGTAAAAGATCAACCGACTCATATATGTATATATTTTTAAAATGTATGATATTGAAAAACAAATTTATATATCATGATAAAAACATCGGCGAAACCATAATATTTTTTGCTACCTTTATTTAGAGACATCGGTGTTTTCCTTAAAGTAAGTCTATACGAAACATTTATATTCAAACTTGAAAAAAGTCAAGAAAAGTATTTTATCAAGTAAGGTAGATTAAAGGGAGGACCAAAGTTCTAACAGCAATTGTTCTAAAAAATACCGTAAAAATTAAACACAAAAACAAGACCGAATACAAAGTTTTTTACACCGATTTATAACTGGGTGATCGGGAGAAATGAAAGGTTTTCAAATAAACTGCAGTGCCGTCGTATTATCTACGAAAGTCTTAAAATGATTTTGATGCAATCATATTGCAGAATACGGTGACTGACTCACAATAATTACTTCAATAAATAAGAAAGCAGCTTAATTTTTTTAACAGGTAAAATGAACACGTGGAACTCAGTACTGAAAATTTTACAAGATATCAGAAAGGGTAAACGTTATACTTAGTATCTCATGAGTATTCGTTTCGAGACACGTAGTTAGGAAACTAGTGTTATTAATACCGGGGTAAAACTTTGAAGTGTCCAAAGAAATACACAGGTGGTGGAATGGGGTTAGGATTATTTTTTCGTCATTATTATCATGAATTTCAAAACAAAAGACACTCAGCCAAAACAGCTTATGCACCTGACACCCATTGAAGGCGAAGGCGACCAATGCTCCTATACATAACAGCAATGAAACACAGGGCTCCTAGCTACTACTCCACGGTATTAAATCACAAATAAAAGCTTTTTAAAATGAAAAGGACTACGTTATTTTTTCTAGAATCAAACGTGAAAAAACGTAAAATATTCCAAGCTCAAGATAGATAAAACAAAGCGATAGCAGGTACTGTGAAAAAATGGTTAATAAATTGAAAGACAGACATGGAGGAGAAGCAATTGCAGTTGCATAAGTGTGAAAAGGCTCTATGGTGTTTGTTAGCGTCATGCACATATAACGAAGCCATTATATAGTAGCACTTCGACTAGAAATATAGTCAACACAGCAACCTTTATTTGAGTGCTTCTCGAAGTGAAGAAGAAATACCCTGCTTCTGCTATTGGATGAGAACCCAAATCCAAACAGGAAACGGAGGATATTCCTCTCTTAAATCCGACAGACTCACGCGCTCCAGCGTCATTTTCAACATGTTTTTAAGTTTAGGGATTGAGATTGTGGGGGAGACGCAAAATCTCTGACTGCACTTTTCAGTGATAGTTAACTGATATTTAGTGGTCATTCGATTTTAATCTCAAGAGGTTAGAAGAAATGAAAAGTTATAATTGAGTTCATATTGAAAATTGGTAAATTTTCTTACGTTTGTAACAACATTCAAGAGTCACTGCAAGAAAGATATTTTACATCGGGGAGGTAACACTGATGGCTTTGCTTTTGAATAACAACAATACCTTGTAATAAATGAAAAGTTACGACGTAAATGACCCTTAATTCTTATTAGAAAAATGAAAATAAAAATAAGAATTTAAAAGTTGGGAAAAATATTCGAAGTCAATTTCCTGGAAAGAGCCAAAATGGGAAGAAAAAGTGGTATAGAAGTTTTAGAAGTCAGTTTAGAGCATGTTTTATTGCAAGTGACGCATATCTTCCTATATTCTTATGGGCATTTGGGACTACGAAGGGTACGTATATACTGCCCCCATATTTACACGGTAGTCTTCCCGTGGTTGAAGCACGCCGAGCTGATCCGAAGCATCGCGCAAAATAACGCACAGCGGTTACGAACCGGTCTTCTCTTAATCGTTGTAGGAGTTACAAAACTTGTTATATTTAGAAAATGGCTATTAAGGAAATGAAGGGCATCATGGTTATTTATTGTTGAGTATTTTACGTCTGTTAGATATTTAGTTATGCTCTAATGTTCCATATCGGTGGCCTCGAAGTGGTCGAACGCTAAAGTATTTTGGATTTTAAAATGCGTGAAGCTCCGACTAAAGTGAAATGCAAGTCCGCTTGTTTGGTGTCAAGTGTGTCAATTTTTGTGTTAAAGTTAGATTGGATGATTCCTGAGCTTAAAAGCTAGTTATTATTTACAAGTTAAATTTTAGCTTACTCCAAGTCATTGTTAAAATTTTTAGTGTATTATATATTTCCATATTGGTATAACATTCAAATATGAATCATTATGTGCAGCTCTTCAAAACAGCTTCGAACCTTAAATTTTTACATATATATATATAATGATTCTATGTCTCATATATCTGCATGTCTAAAATATAATGTTATATCATTGAATTTTAGATAAGACATCAGATAGGAAAGTCAAATCATCCAAAAGTTAAAATGTATCATGTGTCATAAGTAAGTCCATGACATGTAGTGATCAACTCTCCTACCTAAAGTGAGTTTTTCTCCAGTGGCAGGAGGTAAGGCAAACCCCAGCAAAGTCATACTGCTTATCAGGACACAGGGGAGTACGAGGTTGAACAAGTAATAGAGAGTTCGACGTCGGATGATCACAGTGAAGGTTATGTCCACGTAAGGCTGAGGACAGCATTGGTAGTTCAGAACGTTGCGTACGCCGGGCAAACCTGCAAAACAATCAAGTGCTAGCAAGAACACATTACTGTGTAGTGAAAAGCCCGCTCTGTTTTCCGGCTCTTTCGGAGAGGCCAAGAGATGTCGGTGATGACTTTCTCTGGTAGTGTTTAGAACCGCATATGGCAAGCTTCAACGACGATATCGATCGGGAATACAAAACATGGAAAAGTGTGATTTATGAATGGAGCGGGGACTTGTATTTCGTGTAATTCTACATTGGTGTTAGAACCAGAAATATTGAGATGTAGATGTCCGCTCATTTGAACTCGGGTTCAATTTTCAGAGTGAATACAACAACGCGAAAACGCAAAATAAACAAAAACCGCACGCGTTAAAATAACATAAGAAGCGTTCTACGTTTCTACATTTCCCAAGGATCAGACACAAAACTTCATTCACATATCGGAAGGCTGCGAAACTCATCCTGCAAAAAACGGATCTAAGGTTCGTTCAAAAGGCTTCCGTAGATCGGTGTTACCTGCCCATCTGTTCAACTTCATTTAAACGTGTACGGATGTTACAAAAATTTTCAAATACTGTGAGCTGTTCCTCAATTAATAGCTTTCTCATTTCTTTCTCCACTTTTTTATTTGAAAGAGATACAGATCATTTCGATGAGCAGACAAATGGTAAATCGGAATCCGAAAGAGAGGCAAGCATATCGAAGTTGCCTCATCTGAAGGTCATTGCGCTACTCCATCAATCAAGGTGGGGAGCGGGATGTGTCAAAGCAGAAAAGTGTTCTAGCACCAGAAAATAAACTTAACAAAACAAACAAGTCCAGAGAACGGAAGATGTAACGCAGTACATAAAAGGTGTAACGAATGAACAAATATACGATAACGTCTTGAAGAGCTAATACAAAATCTGAAGAAAGAATAATCGAAAGCAGCGGGTCATTACACAGATGTGTTTAGAGTAGTAAATCGGTATATTTAGCACAGGTTAATTTGGAAAGCGCATCTTTACCTAATGAAAGTTTCTCTCCGCAGGCTGGTGGGAGGGTAAAGCCCAGAACTGCCATGGACGCGATCAGCACGCACGGCAGAATAAGATTGCAGAAATAGTAAAGCGTTCGCCGCCTTATCATTATTTCGAAAGTAACGTCTACATAGGGTTCAGGACAACATTGGTAGTAAATGGCGTTACGCTTCCCTGGGCAACCTAAAAAAGGAAGAAATCAACAAGTTCAGTGGCACACAATTATTTCTAGCCTCGTTCTGATGCATCAAGTTTCATAAACTGCAATTTGTAATACAATTACTTAAGAATGATAGCAAAATGATAACTATTTTCTAAGTTATAGATATAGAAGAGCATATTTTTTATATAATCAACCAACTGAAGTATGCAGTAGGTATTTAACGCGTCTCTTTCATAAACGTCATTGTAGGTGGAAGCTTACAAGTTTGAGCTTCTCTAAATTATCTTAATTATCGTCAACACTTCTACCTCAAACTCACGATGAAACTGAACAAATTAAGTTCACAGCTTAGCAAATACTCCTAGTAAATATTTCAACTCTAACGATATTAAATACCTGTCAACACATTAACCAGTTAGTACAACATCGGAAATAGATATCAAGATGATATACAGCTGAAACAAAACGTGTACGTACCGTGGAGAACTTGGTCAAAATCGCCACTTACCTATGAGGTCCCACTCCCCATTTTTGATAAAGTCACTGAGATCACCTCCCTTCTCGTCCTGCATTTGCAGGTCCAGCTGCACAAATAAAAAGGTATCCTTTAGTTACCAAGTGTATAGTACATTTCAGCCTAATTCACCTCATGTTGAATTTTAAACGAGCACATTTTAATGAAATTGGGTGCAATTCAGTTAGGGATATTTAACTTCAATCGATATCTGTTTTCAAACCTAAAGAAATAAAGTTATCCGCTTAAGAATCAGTATTTTTTGGTGTACCATTTACCGAAAATCATTTTTTTTAACAAGATTCAAACAGGTATGATGTCAGGGTTTGATCATTTCCCTATGAACTTACCTGCCACCCTGAATGGGTCCACGAGCCGAACTTCATTTTGCACTTTTGATCGTCAAACGGGAACCAAGTGATGTCGATCTTGCACGTAGACTTAAATATGCCCGGTGGGATGTACAGACAATTTCCATTGCTCGACACCACCACTTTGGTTTGGTAGGTACCGTCAAAACCCTCATCGGCGCTGCAACACATTAGTGATGATAAACCTTCTGAAGTCGTGGATAAGGGAGAAAGTTTCATTAACGAAACGAAGTCTAAATTAAAATATACCGGAGCACGGCCTTATGGTCACAACGTGTTAGGCACACATTCTTATTTACATTGGGCAAAAAGTGAAAAATATTTGAATTAACGCTTTACGAAAGTGACGAAGTCCGCCTACCTATTGTACATGAGCACGTCGGGCTTCCATATTTTGTAGGGAGGGATGCGCAGATCCGTTACGTTACCGTAATCCGACTCGTTCCACTGCAGATTGACATCGTTCCATTCCTTCAGATTTTAACCGTATAGCAACGTCGGCAGTGTTTGAAAGATGCAGGTACCAGAGAGGAGGTTTATGTATGGGTAGATTCACAAAATTTCCAAGCTCATTTGAAGTTTGTTTTCGAGCGAGTGAGATTTTTAGGTGGTTTGGGCAATGTCCAGCGAATAATAGGAAGCACGTGCAGTAAAGGGAGGATGGTCAGTGGAATAAAGTACCAAGAGTGAAGAGATCAGAGTTGAAGTGCAAGAACGGCCGCATGAAAATGTAAAGAAATAAAGTAAGTAGGCAATCGAGGGAAATTAAAAGAAGGAAAAAAGCAGGAATTAAATCAGAATGAAGATGATTTTAAACCAGTTGACGGAGAAGATAGTTTTGGGAGAGTATGAGTAATACAAGTAAATTGAGAAGATACGTGGGTAATCCGGGAATGTTTTGTGTGAAAAAGACCGAAGGAAAAACACTACGTTAGTACAGCCGAAAGAGCTTTGTTTCTTCAATCACAACTATGATGCTCGTATTAGCCAGTATTTTTCAGATATTTCAATATAACCAATTATGTCATCAATCAGTGGTAATACCTTACGTAATTATGAGGGTAATGTACAAAATATGGATGCACGTAGAAAGGTGATAAGCCATGCAAATTTCGAAAGTAATAAAGACTAAGGAACACAGATTTGATCTCTACATTTATCAAATGTTACAAGGCTGGAAGAGCACTGGAAATAAGGATCCAGACGTCGGAAGTAACCTTCCATGAATGAATTCGATGTTCGAAATTCAATAAGCACGAAATAATCTTCGTGTTAGCTCAAACGATCTTATACACACGAAAACCATTATTGATTAAAATTGATCTGATATGTTAATGAAAATACACATATCAAGATGTTACACATCCATCACAACTCTACAAGCCCTATTACACTTGCATGTAATGTCTCTACCAGATAACCTTCCACCGTAAAAACAACAATTACCTGGATGGTATATCGAGCAGTGAAATTTTCATCGTTGTGATTCTAAAAAAAAGAATTCAGTAGTCTTTTGACTGGTACCAGCTTGCTTCAGGACGCAAAGTCTCCCAATAATTAAATTAAATCAAAATATTTTTAGAGTATTTCCCGCGACGATTTTACTTTAGAATTGTTTTGAAATTATTCGCAAAAGATTACGTTCGACTTCTTGATCGTTATTTCCTTGAAAGAAAATCCGGGCGTTAGTCATCGCAATGAGTGAAAAACGACCAACTATGAAATATTTGCATTCCGTGCGAACAACTGAAGAGAAGATGATGAAAGCGGAGACAGGGGAAAGAGTTAGGAAAAAATCAACAGTCTTCTGAAATTCAACTTGCTTTGGTATGGAGCGGAATGCAAGACTAACTGCCCAGTCACTACGCAAATGACTTTTAAAGTAAAAGGGTGGTCATCCACATGATTTAGGATTGCTTCATATAGAAAGCATAATGAGAACAACGGATAAGTTAATTACGGTCTGAGTTTACGGACGATACAGTGCAAACGATTAGTTATCGTTAAGCCACATGCATTGATAATTAATTTTTCTGCGTTCATGATTAAGTGCGGAAAGTAAGGTTTGGAATAAAATGGAACGTTCGTCTTTCCAATACAGGAAAACTCAGGTTCATAGAAAACGCATAAAAATTAGATTTTCGAGGATAAACTAAGCTGTCCTTTAAACAACTTACCCCGAAGTAATTTAGACTCAATTTCTTTATTTATGTCAAAACCTTGATTCAGAAATTAAGTGGAACGGGAAATTAATGCAAAGTATTTACGGCAAAATTTTGAAATTATTTAGCACACAACTTTATTTATCCTCGCTGTGTTAGGTTAGGAATAGTCATGACTTACCAATTTTAACCATGTGTTTGTTATTAGGAGTTGATTCTTCTCATCCTTAAAGCAATAGAAAGAAAGTATATTGTGATGTCGATTTCACTGTCTCGTGATAGGTACGGCTACACTCGGCAACATGTACATCAATCGATACATTAGAAACAGATGGCTTCTCTAAATCAACCTCAAAATAAATTTGAACAAAAATCGTGCCTTGAAAACTTAAAATAAGAATGAAAGTGAAGTCTATAGCGCAACAGCTAGAGCATCAAAATAATGAAAAAAGAAACTGAATAATTCTTCAGGATGGCATCCAAAAACTTAATACCCATGAAAAGCCTCTGATTTGTGCATGCTGAAGGGACTACGCTTGATGAGAAGCATAAAGTGAGTCAAACAAAGTCATCCGTGTTGATAAGTAATATGAAATAATATGAATGAAGCGCTCTCTCATCAAGAAAGTCCACTTGATATATATGTGAACCACAAACTGCTATAGCTTTCTTACATATGGTAGAGAAAAAAGAACGAAGTTGTGTGAGTATGTCAAGCCGTATGTTTCCACGTACATACACAGGACGTTAAAGCTTCAGAAAGAGAGAACGCTTTACCGAGGATCACTTTTCTTAATATTTTATTCTGCTTCCATAAGTTTAAAAATCCAGATGTCTGAATCTGGTTGTGAAATTTAAGGTTGTTAAATTTCCTCACGTCATTTTGAACCTTACGAAAGTGATTCACGACAACACCGTTCTCTCAAACGACCGTAGTTGCTTCTCTGACACTCGAGAGTACGTATTTTTTGCGTACACATGGTTCATTTTTGTAACAACTGCTCCACTTGCACACAAGTCGAATAGCTGCAATGAACTTACCGAATGCCAGGACATTTTTAGCGATCTTGAAAAGTGAGCAATTTCTACACAGAGCTTCAATACTTATTGGCAAATTGCGAACAGATGCGTATAACACTTAAAAACTCGAAAATAAGTAGAGGCAGACAGTGAGACAATATATAATACATAACCACTGAGAGACACACGACGCACAAAAGATATGGATATAAAATTACGTTCCTAAACACAGAGATGCAAGATCATATGCTTGTTAAAAAGACAGAGCAAAATTCTGTGGGCATTCTGCATGAGAATTACAAACTCGGAAGGGTCACCAGGCAGGATGTCATCATCTGAAACTAAAAAGCCTACTTGACTATGAGAGTAGAATCACACATGAGACGAAAAATGTAAAACTTTTGCTTCTTCATAGACTTAATGGAAGTTGACACTTCTTCACGATATTCAAGAATATCGAAAAACCTTTCAATAATATTGTTTCATCAAGACTTAGTCTTTCCGCAGCATTGAGGGAAACATTTGAAAATTTTTTGACTTATGCTTGAAGGCAAAGTGAGAGTTTATCTTCAGAAATATAATTATCATATATTAGTGAAAAATAATTAGAAGCATGAATATCATACATGTACACGGGTGGACTGATCAATGAATGCATTATTATGAGAGATTTTACAGAAGTTCCACGATGTAAAACAGGTATGATAAAAAAAATTTCATGATTCAATCAAAAATTTTGTTTGCTCTCTCTGAGAAACTTTGATATCTTACATAACATTAATAAATATATACGATCTCAAAGTTCAAAATTCCTCTACATCAGATCTACGTCGAAAAGTTTGTCAAAGAAATTGACGAAATTTGGAAAGATCATGCTACCCGATTTATTTATCATTAAGAAAGTACACAATTTAGAGTGAAATCGCAATTAGCCATTCAAGAAGATGTCCGAATGAGAGAGTCAGCAACTAGGGTGTTTGTTCAAGATCAGCATGACTGAAGAACATAAACCTATTATTATATAGAGACTCATTCAAACCCATTGGTCCTGCACAGGTCACCACTTACCATGTTTAACCAAACGTTTGTTGTTAGTATTTGGTTCTTTTCATCCTAAAACAAGAAGGCATATGTAGCTATACAATTGTAAGTCAGGCAAAGCTAAAATACGTATTACAGCACTCTATTGCTTAAAATATTAAGCTTACATTATATCTAAAAAAGTTGTCATTATAATGAAACGCTTCTATTATGTTGAACTTGGCAATTATTTGCATACTGTTTAAAGAAAAGAGTAAACACAGAAGAAATTTTACATATCATAAGAATAGAGTTAGCTGCTCAATTCACAGTCTCTGTACGGTGAAATATTTAAATTTACTCCTGTTTAGTAAGACTTTATGACTACATTAAAATAGAAATCATTCAGTCAGCAAGCAGGCAGGCATGCACAGCATAATCTCAGAAAAAATAAAAGCAACTGAATAACCAAGCAGTAAAATAAAATTTACGGTGAGTTCCTAACCACCCATTAATTATGATCACATTTGAAAATTATGGTCGGAATAGTTATATAAATCCTCACTTGAAAAGTAAAACTTCACTGAGTATTGTCCTGTCAGATTGAAAATGATTGAAAGAAATTAACGCCGCGGTATCAGTTATTTTTACGCGGCGTCTTTTTCTTCAACGAATTTTTTATTCCCAACTTGAGTGACAGTCTTAAGTTAGTTGTTTTAATTAGAGTCTATAAATCATTATGTGTAAATTTAAAAGAGAACATTACAAAAATTTACAAAAAAATTGCGTCCTTAAAAATTTTATTTTCTTTGTGCTCACCATTCCGAGCATGAAACTGTTTTTGTCACAAGCTGCAATCGCTATCACATTTCAATGATAAAAAATTCGATTTCATTTACTTTACATCTTTCTCAATTACTTGTCATTACTTGTCCGTGTAATTTGGTTCAAAAATGGTAACCTACTTTTTGTACATCCTCACACATCAATCAAATTAATTCATGTTCGTCCTCAAATTTGAAGGGTGAAAAATAACATTTTGATTATACGAGGACTTGTCATGCACTATCGCCTCTAAAAACGAAATGTCTGAAAAAATCACCACCAACGAAAACTTGGGCATGCGTTAAGCAAGGCTATTTATACAAGCATAACAAGCAATTCTCTTTCTTTTTACTGAATCGGAAAAGTATGATGCATAAATGAAGGTTTAGAAAGTTATTATTTCAAAAGCTTTGAATTAGAGTATACAGACCAAACGTCGCCGCTGACCCAAACAGATGATTTGACGGGATTTTGTTTCTTTGTTTGGTATTGAGGGAAAATCCCGCGAGTTGGACGTGTTTGAATTATTATTGTCAAGTGAAGAGCAATGAATCGTGAGAATACGATGAGAAAGAATCTATAATAGTTATTAACCGTGACTTCACATTCAGTGAACTAATTAACAAAGGGGTTTCTTGTTAAAAACTGATTAAGATTGGACCATCATAGAAATTATGATAGTTAGTCCTCTTGAAAAATTGTGAAAGAATTAACCAAATCGTCGTATATGGAATTTTTGAAACGATCTTCAAACGTACACTGGTCAAAAAGCAGTATTTTAAAGGAAGTTAAGCTGTGAAAGACTCAACAGGGGAAATTTTGAAGATGAAATGTTGAAATGTGAAATGATTTATGTATTGTTTGGAATGTACGAGTATTAAGACCAACGTTTTTATGGACATGCTAAGTACCCCCGCTGCCTCCTCCCTGTCCGTAAAGATGCGCATTTTAAACGCAAACGACCCCTTAATGCCGAAGGAAAAGCTCTCAGATTAAAAATTGGGCTCTGCTTTCTAGCATTTGACTCCCTTGTTCATTACAATCAATTACCGAGACATTATGATCTCTCTCTTCTAGAAGAGGATTCCTAGTTTGAGGAAACTGCCATTTTGAATTAATATGCAAGTCTTTCTAATTCTACAAAGGCATATTGGTTTACGACTTAAATCAACTACAGGACGCTTAATATTGAACTTGGTGGTCTTCTTCTCATATTAAAAGTATGCAGGGTAGCTTCAAGGCTAAGCGAAACACAGTTATCACCTAGCATTAAATTCAGAGACCCGACGTCAGTGTCAGCAGCACCTCCAAGAATGCGTAAATTAATTAGTCCCTTTTTCATTTGTTAATAATTTCCTTAGCAAAGCATTCGACGAATTACTCTTTTGTATCGAGATCATTTAAATTATTCCTAAGGGTATCTATGTAGAAACTTTAATACAACTTGCTTTTTTCATTAAACTCTCAACTACAATCGATTTTTAAAAAGATCGAAAATTGGAACAAATATTTAAGAATCCAACTCTTTCCCCATTCGAAACCAATTATAAACTGCAATCACAGACCAACAATATGTGGAAAATGATGCGTACGGAGATTTTTTGACGCTAAGATGTTTTTTACAAACCAGTTAAATTCTCTTTAAAAGCTTGTGAGAGTTTGCTTGAACAATACATTGAATAAAAGGAATGAATTCTCTGCTGTATCGTAAACAATTAGGACTTCCCAAAAATAATTGTTGAGGTTCTTTTCATCTCAGAAGATGGTTAAACACAAATTTGAAAGGATTATTGATTTTGTTTTAGGAGTACAATAATTTAATACGGCATCATTGTTGTCATAATTGACTCACGTTAAAAGTAATCATGATAACAAGAAATAAAAATATCGTCTAGCAATGTCATCAATAATAATTATTTCCTGATCGTGTAATGGAGAAGACGCATTTTTAATTAAGTGTTGCTACCAAATCAATTTTATTAATCGTTGATTAATGAGCGTTACTTAGCTCAAAATATAATGTGATTCTCAAATATATTGAATATTCCTATCAAGTTTATTTCATTCGGTTATTTTTTTTTTATCTCTTAACTATTAGGAGATTATTCTTGTACGGTTATTTTATGAATTTATTGTACATTTAATTTAACAGAATAACAGCGAAACCTAGAATATTTTGATAGCTTCCTTGTAACCGCTTTTAATCTTAAATTTCTGTGCTGAAGTTTTAAAACTTTCAAACTTGAGAGTTTTATACTCTATTACTGTATACCAAGAATAAAACTCGAAGTTTTTCCTACACGAAAAATATCAAATTCAGAAATTCATAGAAGACAAAAAAATATTTTCCCAGTTAGGTATTGTATCATGGAAAAATTATCTTTTATTTCACACACGATGCTTCGAATTCTTGAACGAAAAATCTTTACGATGTATAACTGAGGTAAATGGGACATTACAAAAATCTAGCCGTTTCCTCCCATAAGATTTATATAATTCTCAGTAAGTACATATTGAGCGTTAAGACGATGTAGATTTGCTCAAAAAGTCACAAAAACAAAAGACGCTGAGCCACATCTGACGGCGAGTGTTGAACTCTCATATGAAGCTCTACGAGTTAATCTTTTCCTTTTGACCTACTGCTAACCACGTGGCAGTCCGAAAAGATCAAATTTGAATGTGCCACCAGATTTACAAGTGTAAAAACCCAGTTCTGTGACATCTATCATAAGAAAATATTGCTATGAAAGTCAGTTAATACAGCTCTTATTCACAAAAAGAAAGTTATGTTCTGCCATATACGTGATAAAGCCTTTTTCTGTGGAAGTGGCAGCATGACAAGGAAGCCAAAAGCTATGCTGTGCCTGTGAGCTTTTCCGAGGGCATTGAGAAAAGTCGCTGCTGTGTTGGTTTAGGGGCGACACTCGGGGCCCAAAGTCTCAGTTCTTTTTAGTTAAAAGTCGTCGGTTTATGAGCGGTTATTCGATTTAACGAAGCTTTTAGGAAGGAAACCCTACTGAACAAAAATCGGTCTTAAATTAAAGACATTAAACGAGTTTAGTTAGGAAACTTGATTGCAACGTGACTACTGGCATGATCGTTATTTAATCATACTTATGAAGCAAATTAGGTCTTCGGTATTCAAAAATAATAACGGGGAATAGTGAGAGCAACTTTTAAAATAATTACGTAATCCTAAATAAAATGGAGACCTCTCAAATGAGGGCCTCAAGACATCAAAGTACATTCAAGCTACTCTACACATCTACGGTTTTTATCTTAGTTTAATTTAGGTCATTAAAGTGGGCGTGATGTTGACAACAAAAGTTTCATAATAGCATGAGCAGCTTAGTTGTTCTATGAAAAGCTCAGCTGGTTGTGGTGAAGTACGTCAGTCTATGCACTATGAATTCCATCTACATTTTGCAGCACACACATTCATGCTTCCAAACATTTGATCTGGCAACATTTCATTAATAGTAATATCTTCAACTACTCACATAATCCATTTCATTTCACAGCTCAAGAATGTGCTTGAATGTGAAAGCATAATTCTTTGTTAGGATGTGCTCTTCAATGTGAATGCATAATTCTTTATTAGAATGTGCACTTGAAAGTGACAGCATAATTCTTTGTTAGGATGTGCACTTGAATGTGAATACATAATTCTTTATTAGAATGTGCTCTTGAATGTGAGTGCTTAATGCTCTATTGAAATGGATTCAACGATGGATATCCATTTTCAATTGGTGAAATTGACGAGTAGAAGATGGTAGGTGAACAGACTGAGGCACTAGACCTGCGCCAGCGCTGCTTGTCTCAAGTTCGGTATCGGTTCAACTGTACTGTCTTACTTAGAATTAGAATGTCTTAAGCTATTACTGTAAAAAATATCTTTTTTTTCCTCTTCGTCAAGCTTGAAGGTATATTGTGTTAGCCAATTCGATTTTGCGTTTTAATTTTCGTAAGTTCTAAATGTCGATTGTCCCGAAGTCCACTAACATGACGCGATTTCCCCTAAATGTGCGCAAAGTTTGTCTCTAATTGAACTGAATTCTTGAATGATTGTCATTGAATTTGCATTGCCAATTAAATGCCTGTTTGCACATAGTTTTCTTAACATTTCAGTGACGATTACTTTATGTTTTCGAAACCTTGAAAATATTCAAGAATTATTTTCTTCACAACTGAATTCGTTCAAAAGCTTCTAATCGTTTTATTTCGTTTTCAATTTTTTTTTTAATTTTACAGAGTTTTTTCCAAGCTTCGAATAATTTTAAAAGTTTCTCAGTCTTTGGGTTTTTTCAGCAATTGTAACACTGAATGTAGAGTTTCCTGAAGGGTGACACTGGCCTTTCATCAATGGTACCAATACGAGTCATGAAAATTTAATTTTTAGTGAAATAGGTCATCAGTCTACAACATTTGTAGTTCTGAATCAAAAGGCGATATTCAAATATCATATAGCAATATTTTTTTATTGAAGTTTAAAGCTTGTTACTTCTTTGGAGTGCAAGTGCAAATTAGTCATAGTATTTTACCAATAACTGAAGCAAAAATTCGTGTGCCCCTGTGTAATTACATGAAGTCCAAATTAATGGACAAGACGTAAATGAAAATCCTTTCGAACGAAATTGAAAAATCTGCTCACATATTTTTCGATACATACATCGAGGAGGTCTATGTTTTACCAGACGGTGGCGTTTCTTAGAGGGCCCAACATTACTTTTTTTCGTATTATCATTGAATTTCTCGAAGTCACCACCGTTTTAGTCTCTAATCAAGCGTTAATTTACGTCAAAGTGTTTCATTTTGAGACAGTTAATAGTCGGTTTACCCTTCTATTTCCACTGAGATAATACGTCATTTGCGTTGCAATGTACCGTAGAAAGTCTCACGTCCACGTACCCGGACAACGTACTGTACCTACACGTCCGTCACGTCGTGCAATCAGTGTAAGTGTAAGTGTCCGTGACTCAAAAGTTGCGTCGGAGAAGCAGCGGGAAAACGTACCACGTCTATAATTTGTTGTAGAGTAATGCCGAAGGACACCTGAACTGGATCGCTTTCGTTAGCGACAGGACGTTCGAGAGGGTTGTAGCTGCCGAGCAGGTCGCTTAGCAGACGCCTCTCGTGCTGACCGGCCTCACAACCTGCACCAGAACAAACCAAAACGTCAGAGTTGGTACATGTGGTAGTGGTATCTTGAAGCCAAAAATGAATGATAGTACACACACATTAATGCACATTAAACAAACTGTTTGTCTCCACATTAAAGTGAAACGATGTAACTTACAATAACAAACAAGCTGTTTGCCTCCACATTAATGTGCGATGTTGCAAGTTATAATAACAAAAAGCTGATTGCCTGCACATTAAGGTGTAACATTGTAACTTATAATGACAAACAATCTGTTTACCTTCATATTGACACGCAAAGTGAGCTAGTCAAGATATATCATTTTAGGTACAAATGCTTCAGTGAACACATTCAGGAATACACCAGGTGTATTTGAAAACATCAGATGCACCTAAACACATCAGATGTACCTGAAATACCTGAATGTGCGTTTCCTACTTAAGAAAAGAGGTCCAATGAGGCTGTGCATCGCTAATGAGCTTCTAATGGGACGCGCTCTCTGATGATGATGGATTTTCATTGAGTCTATTCCACTTCTTTCAGTCCATAATAAAGTGCATGCTTCATCCAAACTTGAATTGTGGCATTTTAATTTTGGTGTGGACAAAATTAAGGCAAGACATGCATCTGAACAATAGTTTGTTGATGGTACGTCATATTCATGACACCCTAAAAGATGCTTTTCGTATTGTGTCCGTTTCAAGGCTTTTACCTGTTCTTTCCATTATTATGATCAATTTTATCGTAATCTTTGCTATTTAGCACATTTTATTGGAAACATCACCTTGTTAAGACAAGAAGTTAAGTTTAATGTGAACTAAAGGCGTTGGTTCTGCCTCTATAATAGTGCCACCGGCGCGCACGTACACCATGAGAGCCGGAATAGGTCAGTCTTCATCAAACCAATGAAGTTTCCTAAGTTGGAAAGCGATGATTCCAGCCGTGCAGTCGCATGGAAGAGGTCTGCAGTGAGCTCATTTATTCCTACTGCTGTTTTGCCACTCAAGTGTTGCAAACAAATGGAAAGAACGAGGCTGAAGATAAATTTTTTTCTTACTTAGCTGTTGTCTGACAACTTTTTAGTTTTTATTTCAATAGATGCGATAAATCCAAAAGGAGAAACTCATGGACACAATGCCAATTAGATTATGTAATAGACTATATAACAGATCTGCAAAATTTTAATATCAACGTTCTGACTAATGCTTCGGAATCTTTTTTCTCTGAGTGGTGAACTGCACATTTGTCTGACGAATATTAAGAAGACATTTTGAACTGGACCACCACAGGCGTTTGTTGATAACTCGTCTGTAGCCCCAGTTTTTCTGAGTGGAAAGTTAGGGCATATTCTGGTGAAGTTCTCTGAGCGCCGATATTGCGATGCCGGAGTCATTTTTTGGGTGAAGAGTCTTGGGCATCTGAAGCAGCTCTTAAAGCTGAATTTGCTGCAGTAGCATTTGCAAAAACCATATTTTCAGGAGTAGAATTTGCAAAAAACAACATCTTCAGGAGTAGCATTTACAAAAAACAACATTTTCAGCTGTAGCATTTGCAAAAAAAAACGACATTTTCAGCTGCAGCATTTACTAAAAGCACTTTCAGTTGTAGCATTTGCAAAAAAAAATTTCAACATTAGCATTTGCTAAAAACAACATTTTCAGTTGCAGCATTTTCTAAAAACAACATTTTTTGCAACAGTATTTGTAAAAAACATTTGATAATGAAGCATTTGTTATAAGCAACATTTGCTACAGTTACATTTACTAAAAATAGCAAATGTCGCTGTAACATTTGCTACTGCAGCAGGAGCTAAAAACAACATTTGCTATTGCAGCAGGAGCTGAAAACAACATTTGTTACTGCAGCAGGAGCTGAAAACAACATTTGCTACTGCAGCAGGAGCTGAAAACAACATTTGCTACTGCAGTAGGAGCTGAAAACAACATTTGCTACTGCAGTAGGAGCTGAAAACAACATTTGCTACTGCAGCAGGAGCTGAAAACAACATTTGTTACTGCAGCCGGAGCTGAAAACAACATTTGTTACTGCAGCAGGAGCTGAAAACAACATTTGCTACTGCAGCCGGAGCTGAAAACAACATTTGCTACTGCAGCAGGAGCTGAAAACAACATTTGCTGCCGTACAATTTGGTAAAATATATCTTGTCGTAACAATTGCAGGAAGCAATATTTGTTGGAACAGAATTTTACAAACACTTGATGCAGCCAAATGTGCTCCAAAGGTACTTGCTGCAGAGGATATTGCTGCAACAGGAGTGGTAGCAATATGTAGAGTTCCATGCATTATCGTCCAGGCTACATTTATAGCCAAGGATTTAGCAATAATATTAAGCATGGGAACCTCATCTTTTCAATGTAATTTTCACTTGTTGCATGCGTCTTACACCAAGTCTTGTTGCTACAGTTACATTGGAACACCAACATTTAGAGCAATGGCTTGTATGTAGTAGTGATCATTTTCCTGACTGTGACAACTGAAGCTGTTACGTTTTCGGCAGTAAAATCTGTTGCAGCTATTTTAGAGCCAGCTGTTGCAGCAGTGGTGATGGCAGCAGTAGTTATAGTAGCAGTGGTGATAGCAGTAGTAGTTATGGCAGCAGTAGTTATAGTAGCAGTAGTTATGGCAGCAGTAGTTATAGTAGCAGTAGTTATGGCAGCAGTAGTTATGGCAGCAGTAGTTATGGCAGCAGTAGTTATGGCAGCAGTAGTTATGGCAGCAGTAGTAGTAGTAGTCACTCTCCAGTGAGCTATGTTGCACAACCTATGCAGCACCACAACAGCACCACAACAGCACCACAACAGCACCACAACAGCACCACAACAGCACCACAACAGCACCACAACGGCTGGGCGCGGTTGATGCTTAGGAGTTTCACCTTTAAAGTTGCGGCCTCAGTGAGTATGCGTCCCACGGTGATGGTGGTGATGACGGTGGTGATGGTGGTGGTGGTGATGGTGGTGGTGATGGTGGTGGTGATGACGATGTTGATGGTGGTGGTGATGGTGACGATGATGTTGATGGTGATGAAGGTGATGACATTTGTGATGGTGGTAGTGATGACGGTGTAGATAGTGGTTATGACCATGGTGATTGGTGATAATGTTGGTGTTATTAATAAATAAAATAATTGTTTATGAACAACTTATTTATGAAAATGAAATTATTCATAACTAATGGTAGGGCTATTTTATTATTTGTTTCATTCATTTTGATGAATTAATTAGAATAAAACCTGGCGGCTATGGTGGTATTCAATATATGTATGTGTTGACTTTTATTTGAATGTGTGTCTGGAAACAAACGTTAATCAAGTAAAACTAATATACACAAAGCAGTAGTTATGCCATCAGATATGTATTGAACGGATATAATTTTTTGAATTTCCGTTCAATACATTTCTGCTGTCATAACTACTGCTTTGATGCTATTAGAAAAAAAAAATCATAAAGGTGTCAATCAGAAGATAAGATTATAACAGTACAAAATAACAGAAGCGAACAAAATTGTAACAAGGATGTTAAAAAGTTTAAAAGTTAATGATCAAAGTTATAGAGTGTAGCGTGTACGATGTTAGAGTCGTGGTGAGTGTAGCGTGTACGATGTTAGAGTCGTGGTGAGTGTAGCGTGTGCGATATTAGAGTCGTGGTGAGTGTAGCGTGTGCGATATTAGAGTCGTGGTGAGTGTAGACTGCTAAGTCATGTATTGATAAATATGCAGCTCTAACGGCAATGAAATATTGAAGGCATGTCAATAATGTGATCCTAAACATATGAAAGATTGTTTGTTAATGACAGCTTAAATCGTTTTCCCATTCGTTCAATACATTTTTTATTTCAATCACTCTGTATGGTGCATGATATTTTGTTTCATTTTAAACTTGCAATGAATTATTCCTACCGGAAATGCTTGAAGGTTCAACTTGACAGAAGTTACGTTGATTCTTCTTTTCATTCTAAAAATTTTATTCGTGTTGTATGTATCATCTTTCGTGTCAGATTCAGCTGCCCTGTGCACGTGGACATGTCAAAGTCGAATTTAAGAATGAAATTAACCTAAAAAATACTGAAATGCTGCAGCACAACTCAGCTAAACTGTATCCACTTTACCTTGCACTTATACTCTTATTCATTTCCATTAGAGCAAAAAATTCCTCTATACAATAACACACAGTTTCTTGCTTGCTTGCTTGCTTGCTTGCTTGGTCCGTCTCTCTGTGACGCTCTTAAGGATTTAGATAGGAGGATATTCGGTAGGGTGTACATGTACTGTAAGCATTGTATTGTAGATACCAAAGGCACATCTTTCAATGTGGAAACTCCTTCACAAAGCCCGCATCCACTGGCAAATCAAACAAAAAAATTCAGTAAGAGATTCGTGAATTTTCACGTGACCCATCATTTTACTTCTGAATATTATGTCGTGCTACAATTAAATTCCGAAATCTCGATTGTGTTTGTATAAAATAGATCAATCAAATGAGTGTTGATTCTTTCAAACTATTTACCGTTAAATAATCTTTCACTTGAAGTGTAAAACTAGTGTTGTTTATCTTCAGAGAAATCATGAGTATAAAATCTATGTTGCAAAATACTCCTAAAGTAAAAAATGTATATATTTGAGTAATTTTGTTGCATGGAGATGCAGCCTAACAGCACAAATATGGCATAAATATTAAATGTAAAATCCTAATTAAACTCTAACCACATCATGGCCTCTCAAGTACGTCTCTATTCCTGCAACAACCAATTTACTAAAAGTCTACGGACTTTAGTCATGACATTTAAGTTACTCTAATATCTGCTTGATCTCCTGAAATTTCTATAACAATAGGATTTACTTTCAGGCGGGTAAGAATAGCAATTCCTCTGACAAAAAAATAGCTAGTAGAACTTAATTCTATTGCTAACAAAATATTTTGAGAGTAGACTTACCCACATATACACATGTATGTATGTATGTATGTAGGTCACACTAGTCTGAAATAGTAGTCTGTAACTAAAAGTCACTGAATTACTGAAACCAAGATTCACTTTATTGTATTTTCCTAACTTTGTAAAAATTTGAAAAAGGAGATAGGTTATTCATTATTTAATGACCTCATGATTTAAGTTCCAGAGTTATTAATGGTTTGTTCAGATTCATACATCGTATAAACTCATTGAGACCAGTAAATTAATTTCAATGTGCTCAGTAAATTAGATTTAAGCTGCAGCTGACTTGTGTGCTCAATTCATTTGCTTGTTCTAATAATTACTTATAATTTCCCAGTTAAGCTGCCACTCATACACAATTTACATTGTTTTGCACCTATAGTTCCCTCTCATATTAAGTTATTAATTACTAAATGTTTCCAACGTTACCATAAAGGAAATTATTATACCTAAGTTTATCATCTTTTTCCATCAATAAGCATTGAAATCCTGAGGTGAGTTGCATTGTTCTACAACGTCTGATATGACGTGAGTCTTGAAGAGAATTTTGGTGTAAATCCTGACGTGAATTTCGGCATAAACCTTGACATGAATAAATAAACCCTAAGATGAATATAGACCCACCCTTTGACCACTTAATTTTGGTACTACGCCTTTATTATTTTAACGTATTACTTTTAAAAATATTTAATTAGGCTATAGATAGAATATTTTTCCCAGGAACGCTCAGATCATTTTGATGAAATACACCCAATGTATTTCATTAACTTATGCACAAGGTGTTATCTAAACCTACATCCTGAGTATTATATGAAGGTTTCAATTTTAACATAATAGTATTTTTATAGGTAATTCTTAGTTCTTTTAAAGAATTTATCACCTGGCATTGGAAAAAAAAACCAAATCAATGCAAGTTATTTCCCCAATTTTCTGCAGCTGGAAAAAATATCAGTTTGTCAAATGGAGGAACTTCAACGCAAGCAAGGATGGCAGTATTTAAACAGAAGTATTAATAACAGCAGAGCTATTGCTGACACCCTACTGGCAGTAGAGCTATTGCTGACACCCTACTGGCAGCAGAGCTATTGCTGACAGCACTACTGGCAGCAGAACTATTGCTGACAGTCACGTGACCGCTCAAAAGACTGCAGACTTTTTTCAGTTTTTTCTCTAACGATGAAATGTAATATCCTCCAATGAACATAAAATTCAAATCTACCTAAATTTCACCCAATATATGTGATGAAGATTGATATTTAGTCTCAATTAATTACGATTTTAAATCAGTCTGAATATAATTTAAAACGAGTCTTCCAATTTTCCGCACATAATTTTCTCTTCTTAACGCTTTTGTGCTCAGTTTTTCTAATACACAATTTCAGAAAGAGCCTTTTGAGAGAACTGAATTGGAAGAGACTGTCACTAAATTACCAGCCTTTTTCTCTTATTATAAACGTACGAACTAATTATTTTCAAAAGGCCTTGATGCATTCTAAACTTATTTTGTTAATTAGTTCGGCTTGAGCTGATTCCATTCGCACTCTGATTTGATATGTGAACTTTTGAGTGCAGGCATTCCACGAATTATTGAGTTGCAGCACAGTCCTGATCATCATCACAATTAGAAGCCGGCAGGCAGTGTGAAAACGCATGCGTTTTCTTCAGAGAAAGAGAAGGCTGTACCAAAGCAATCGACATATCACCTTTAAAAGTCCTCATAACTCTCAAAATGCTCTCCACCCCTTCTCTCTTCCTTCTCTCTTTGCCACTCATCCTCATATTTTCCCCATTTTTTCTACTCTCTTTACCAAGAATCATTCTTCAGGTCACTTTCTATCAGTACGTTATAGCACACAAGCTCCTAAATTCCAAAACTTAAAATTTACATAAAATATACAATAGTCAAAGTATATTTCCAATCAAATTTTGCCCACTGTAATGCAGCCGTATTTTCGTGAAGCCATGTAAAATTTCATCTCCAATGATTTTTTTAGTACGTACAACAAACACTAAAAATGATTTTTCAACTATTCCACCCCATACTATAGACTAACGATTGAATCGAACTCAATAAAAAATTAAAACGCTATGGCGCGAGGGAAACCTGTTCCACTTCGCAGATCATGCGAATGTCGTGAAAATTGGGTGTCCTGAAACTTTCAGTCAAATTCAGTGTAAGAATTACATCAACAATCAACAATCGAGCAAACATACCCAGTGTTCTCCATCAGACAATTGTGCACCGTTTTGTTTTGTGTATGATGTGTAAACATAACTAGTTGCATACATATACGAGTACAACATACATATATATTTACATATTAGTACCTAGTTTAAACATAAACAGTAAACTGAGTAAGATCAATTTTTAATTGGAGTTCATTTCTATATCAGTCAAAAAACTGTTTAATATCGAAAAAGAATCAACCCTAGCATATGCAAGGACGCATCTACAAGATGTATTTACTTGATCCAGAAATTCTATCGTTCGTTCCATATCTTATTGTTGACTCTAGATCTCTAATTCCTATAATATATTAATTTACTAAGAAATTTAACTTTTACGATTCGAAAATCAAGAATTGATAGCTGCAGTCAAGGTTTTAGGTGGTTTTATTTATTTTAACAAGGGTTCTCATACGAAGGCCAACCTGAACATTCTGAGTTCGAATAACTTCTTATGAGCAAAGTGGAATATAAACATAACTATAAATTTCAAATATTAATATAATTTTATGATAATGAGAAACACAATAATAAAGTATGAAAATAATGATGATTTAAATGTTAATTATATAAAAATTAATTATAATACATGTGAGGAGAATATTAAGACAACAACTAAGCGACAATATGAGGGAAACACTAAAAATTTATTATCATCATTATCATTATTACAGCGTTTGTATTCTTCTTCAACGTTATGACTATTATTATTATTATTATACTATTATGATTTTATTGTTAACAATAATATTATTAGTAATAGAAAAGTATAGAGCTATTATTATCGTTATTATCATCATCTTTCACCAAACTCAGTAAAATTAACTTTCCTGCACTGTAACAAAATCTTTTCGAAAGTGATAAAATTTCTAGACTCTGCGGTCTATTTATGCGCAATATTTACATTCCAAACACCAAAATGAATTCTGCTGGAAACCCTCTAGTCCCAAACCGTCCATGATCCTTGTCAGCCTGTAGAGCACGTAGGGCAAGCCAGCACGGCCGGCACCGCAAAAGAAGCATTTAGAGTAGCCCTCTCATCAAATTTGCAGTAATCGCTTGCTCTATTCCATCACAGCCCGGACCACAGAATCTCTAAAGGCTACTTAGGGTCCCTCGAGTTAATAAGAGACCGAAGTAGCCCGCTTGGAAGCCTGCACTGAAATTCGGAAGCGACTTGCAAGAATTTTAGGCTCGTCCGTTTAGCCGTAGAGGCAAACCAGCCTCGATATCTCTGCCTCAGCATCCCAATGACCGTCTTGTCATTTTCAGCATCCCATGCAGTAAATTCCTACACATTAACGTACAAATTGCAGCTTGAAAGGAAAAAACGACTTGGCTCACCAAATGGAACGTTAATACGTCATTATTGAGGTCAAGTATTTTAGAGAAGCTGTTGGCTTCTTACCGGTTATCACAGTTTAGCATGATCTGATCTTGTCATCGAGTTTTAATAGGAATGACTCTTGAAGTGTGATTCGGTGTACACAAGATGCAAAGAAACATGCAGGTTGTTCATGGAAAATTCTGGGTTATCGTAAAGTCAACCTTGATTTATGGAAACTAATTATTTTTTTAAATTTATACGGATAAAAAATTCATCGCACCTGGTAACTTTACAATTTCCTCTTGACAAAGGTAAATTAGTTGCTGTTATACTAAATATCATTTTAAATATCCTAATGTTATATTAGATATCCTAATTTCACTTATACGTAATAAATTTTAGGATATACAACTTGCTTCACCTCTAGAAATTTTACATTGCGTTTTTTCGTAACTTATTTGTTAAACCTCAATTTTTAGTATTACCATATGAAAAAAATATATAAACACTGCTGTAAAAGATTTTATTCGATGCTATAAACCCAAAGATGTACATTGTAGACACCAAGGCGATACGTCAACTGTCAGAAATTCGTCAACCAATTATAGTAATTCGTCTCTCCTCGTAAAACAGGTACATTGCATGCACGTATCTTGCTTATGTGTGTTACGTACGTGTGGTTGAGCCAAGTTTCGGTAGTAACCCGTGAATTTTACGTCAAAAGCTGTTCTGAAAAGTGGCAAAGGCAATCCGTAGACTTTGCCCTTGTGCTCTGCACGCTATGGTGAGCAGTTTTGGGTAGGAAATATTCAAATAGACGAGACTTTAAGAGACGAGTATAAGTCTGAAGAGAGGCACTGCCTTCCTCTGCTGCCGCTGCCTAGTGCAACAGTCAAGATGCTCTGAATAAATGAACGAGATTCCCCTTATGCGGATGTCGCAGTGCTGTTAGCTTTGCTGCAGCTGCTGCTGAAAACACGGTATTTTCTTAAGACTCTTTGCCGGTTCAGCATGAGCGTTTGTATGCAGCATCCCTGTGTTCAAAATTAACTGTTACTAAACAAGGTCAGAACTGTTACTAAAATCTTCTTTATGTTTTTTCTCCTATGTTGCAAGAAAATGAGTTCCTTAAATAGGCTGTTTTTATTACTGGAAACTGATTTTCTTATTGTCTTTGAAAATTTCTTGGTGATACATACATCGATTTGCATGCAATCGCTTCTGAGTAAAGCGCAATTCCCATAATGACTATAGCCCTTTCGAAAGTTTATTGACTTTATCTTACAAGCTCTTATCGAACGTAATCCATCAGTAGAAGCTTGAACAAAGAGTTGTCCCTCATACGTGCAATGAATTTACTTACATGAGAGTAAAATAAAAATTAGGGGAAAAACAGAAAACTCGTCATACTTTCTCAACATATTTTGAGAAATGAATTACATACAGACAAAGAACCTTGGCTGTACGGAATGTAGTTCCATTACATTATCATCAGAAACACATGAACGCTCGTGCGTGTACTGAATGTTGTTGTAACTCTGCCAGACGCTCCAACTCAGAAAAATACAAGTGAGAATTCAAGCTCTCTCTGATCCATTACTTCATGACTCTTAGCGCCAACTCAGATCATTCATACAGCTCATATTCCTTACAAGAGTGGTGACTCATTATGAATATTGTTATAATTGTTCCACTAGAGAACAATTACACTCCTCCTTAATCTAAAATTAAGGAAGTTGCAGGGAATGAGCTAGTCAAAGCGCAACAGCTTCACAAAATACTTTCCCTTTATTTGCAACAGTTACGGCACTTTAAGAAAAGTCCACGTACTTTCATTTCCTCATTCAACAGCGCTAAAAAATTACCCCGTGAAAATGTTTCATAGAAAGTCAGATACAAAATAAACCCCATCCTCAAGCAGTAATGAACTGCCAGAAGATGAGTAAGGAAAAATTGAAAATATGTAAATTCGAAATAAGGGTTAGCCGAATCTAGGAGTGTAATCTTAAACAGAATTTTAAGTAATATTTGTATACACTGTGTAAAATATGGATTAAGGAAAATCACCTTAACGATTTTAGTAAACCCTTTCAAATACAATTGGCGAATAGTCAACGTGAAAATAATGACAAGTTATATTCTTGAAAAATCTACAGAAAAATCTGTCGAATGATACTTCGAATTTTCCACCCCACGCTTATCCTATGAGAGAATGTCTTAGCAGCCGAAAAAACAATCATGCTGATGAAGCAAAATGACTACTTTTATCTCCAACCAGCCATAATTTGTCTCCAATAGCCTGTATATATATATAAAAAATCGGACAACACTAACTGCCCTAAGAGATATGTATCTCTAGAAGGTAGGTCATCGCCGAAAAAAATTGTAAAAATTTTTTTTTGCATAGTACCCTTTATCGTAATCATCCTATCATACTAACCATAAGAGAATAACTATTATTCATTTCTTCAAACTTTATTATAATGGTTTGAAGAAGCAAGTAGTTTTATTAAACTGAATATTTCTCACTTAAATTTTAATGTATCTATTTTGTATTCGAGAACAAAGCTTACAATTCCACATTTTTAAACGCACAACTTCCTTTTTTTCTTTTTAATTGTGTGCATAACACAAGCATCCAAATATTATTCTTAGTTTTTGCACTTCAAATCCATGCTGACCATATAAATCGCATTATATTGGGGAACACAATGTAAAAACATGAATTATCGCAACACAATAAATCATCTTTTTCCTGGCTGGTGTAATAATTTTCGAGATTACTCCATTAACGGACTCAAATGGTCCGCAAAACTCAAGACTCCATATCGCGTCCTGCAGACCACAGCAAAAAATGCAGTCGTCTGTCAGAACCGAGACTGCAGCTTGCGAACGTTGGTGCTGGTTGCAGAAACCTTACTATTGTTAGATCTAACACGGGCTTTGGCTATTGCTAGGTCCAACACGGGCTGTGGGTATTGTTAGGTCCAACACGGGCTGTGGTATTGCTTGGTCCAACACAGGCTGTGGGTATTGCTAGGTCCAATACGGGCTGTCGGTATTGCTAGGTCCAACACGGGCTGTTTGTATTGCTAGGTCCAACTCGGGCTGTAGGTATTGCTAGGTCCAACACGAGCTGTGGGTATTGCTAGGTACAATAAGGGCTTTCGGTGAACATGCATGGATATGAAGATCGCACCAATTTGTGCGTAGAAATTGAATTTCTTCCTGTAAACGTGAAACCTAATATTAAAGTCGTAAATTAGAGTTAAAATACTAACGTATTTACTGAAAGTGTATGTTGGAACTAAATGCATCGAATTATAAATATTACTACAAACCTTTTCAAGACTAATTACTCGAATTTACATAATTTTTAAATACGCCGTTAAAACTAACGGGAAAAGCAATTACGGTTTTATCGCTGGCATATGCCTGATGCAGGAGCTTGACCATCACTTTGCCTCCCTTTGTGAGGAATTTTATACCCAATTATATAATCAATATAAATAAAAATTCAATATTCATTCTGTAAAGATTTACATTTTGGTTTATTGTAATTAAGTGTTCTACGAATTTGTAATCAACTCAGTGTTTCTTAGTCTTAAGCAAGAATGAAGGATCAACATGAGAATAATTATATCTCAGCATAAATTTATACTGAAAATCTGTCGTTTGTTTGGTTTTGCAGTGTACATTGCAAGTTCAAAAACTTTTTCGGAAAATATACTCGTATAATTGTGTGTTCAGTGCAAAGTTACTTGATTTTTTTTTGCAGATTATCCACATCAGCATATGTTTTCCAAGCCCTCGCACAATTGGATATGAAATTTTCATATGCACTAAAATAATAAAAAGTTTTATTTTCAAATTATTGCGGATTTTCATATGGGGAATTAAAATTTCCTCACTATTAAAACTCTTGAGATAAAGTTATCAATTAGGTGTGTCTTTCATTCACGTTTGGTCAACTTTTCACGAAAAATTATTTCGTGAGGATATTATCAGTTAGAACTTACTTACTGCAGGGTCAACAGTAACCTTAATTTGGAGATTATCTGGTACTGCAGTCTCGAAATCATTGTTATTAGAGCATTCCATTCATCAAATCTAGAACTTGTGGCAATGTCCATAAATTAGGAAAACGCTCCGCCGGCTCCGCCTAGTGTCGGGAACCACAAACCCTGTAAACATCAGCGTGATGAATGAGACTTCCCGGGAGCCCAAGTCTCAAGTATTTCTGCGCTCAAGCAAATAGTGTTGCATCATAATGAAGGATTTCAGCAACCACAAGGAGCGTCAATGCCTACATGGGGGTGCTCCATTCCTTAAAGAAGTATTTATATTTCTTAATCATATGACCAAATAATAAATTGCACCGTTTTTAACTTTGTTCCATGAAAAACTGCATGAATCACTTATGAAATGGAGTTAGCTATGAAAAATATGTGGAACTTGTTCATTTAATTTGTATCACGAGTGTGAAACGTGTAGTTCTTCAAGCTTTATATACACGTTCGAGTATCATTTTGCCACATCACGCTAATCAACATCCATTCACAGAATGAACTGTTTAGTAATAGAATAGAAATTACAAAGCTAGAGACCCACCAGTTTTGTGAGTAAGAACTATCTTTCTTATTTTGCATTTTATAGCGTGACTGAGACTCCTCATCAAACTAAGAGCATACCTGTGCGTGATAAGCCGAATGCATGCGAATTAAATGCAGGCTTGTGGGAAACACTGGCACTTGCTTTAGGTGCAGCCCGCTTACAGTTACTAATGTCATAATGCAGGCATGAGTGACTTTTGAGATATAAGCCATTGAAAGCGCTGGCAGCTCAAAGGCCGAGAGAATTAGTTTGCACTTATGTCAAGTTCTATTGTGGCCTATCTCGTACTATACCTCGTACATGTGTACAGTTTTGTCTTAGACTTTGTCTCGCGATACTTTGTACACATGATAAGCACTATTGTGAACCATGTTGTACTGTATACCTCATACATTGAG
This sequence comes from Trinorchestia longiramus, assembly GCA_006783055.1. Lineage (NCBI taxonomy): Eukaryota > Metazoa > Arthropoda > Malacostraca > Amphipoda > Talitridae > Trinorchestia > Trinorchestia longiramus. The sequence continues at coordinate 731,589 of VCRD01000009.1, forward strand.
CTTGACAGAAGGATTTTGCAGGGTAAATATTTACACGGAGAAGGAAACAACCAAGACCCTGATCTGCCCCCAATGACTTTAAAGTGAAACTTTTATATTAGATGTTCCCTTTTTAATAACCAATACTTATACCTGGCGAAAAATCTCTAAGGTTCATTTGTTATCTTTCAGTCGGAGTTGTTCAAGGAACAGAAACGGTAATTTCTTAGTTCTATGTTTGAATACATTTAAGGCACCGCAGCAAAAATGTATGGCGATAAAATTTTTGACCAGAAGAAAATTTAAGAGCTTTGCGTGGAAAGTTGAGAAAGTTTGTTCGACACGATAATGCAAAACAAATTTGTTTCAATATCAAATTATAATATTCAATAGCACACCAACACTTCCTTTAGACAAAAGGAATGACATTTTCCATTATAGAAAAGGCAAATAAAGTTAAGAAAGTAATAGAAGCGCATCAGTAGACAAATTTCACAAGTCTCAAATATTGACATTGCATGAATATTTTAAATAAAAATATCTTTCAACTGCTCTTCGTTTTGTAGAAAGATACAGGCACACTTCATTAACTTGATGGCGAAACAATGTTTTTTTATTCTTTGAAAAAATACAATAATCGCCACATAGCATACACTCGCTATTTAAAATTAGAATTTCTGAAAAATGCCAGTCAAAATCTTTCTGAGGAATCATTGATCAGTCTCGAAAATCGTTATTCTTTTAATTCTTTGTGCCTCTCGTCGACCACGTCGAGCAAAGCTTGCGTTTTCGTCGTGAATATTAACGACCTCGCAATTTGGGGCTAGGGAGAAATTTTGCCTACAGCCTCTGAAAAAATACAGGAAAAAATAATTTTTTGGTGTCTGCGTTGCGACACATGGCACGCCGCCGATCACGCTCCTGAACAGAGACCGATTTTGTTCGTTGATTTTGGCAGGTTTTCTTCGCGAAATTAGACGAGTTTTCTCGTTGACTTCAACCGGTTTTGTTCTTAAACTTGTTGTTATATACTGGTTTTGGTCGTTGATTTACACCGGCTTTGTTCTCTGACTTTAAGTGATTTTGTTCTTTGACTTAAACATGTTACATGACTTGTCTTGTTTCAGCCCTGACTTGAACTAGCTTTTCCTTTCCCTTGCACACAAACTAGATCAAAGTAAAACGAATTACTGTAGTAGTTTTTCAATAGAGTTCTAAACCTTACGTTGAAACTGAACAATAAAAAAATAGCTTAAGAATCAGAATTTCAAAATATAATCAAAGAATCAAACGATAAAACACTGATGAGGATCTAAAAGCTTCACTAGACAGTTAAACTGGAAAGATTCAATCATATGTGAGCCAGAAAACCCTGAATCAGAAAATTCCAATGTGTCGTTTCACTATGATTGAAATTCTATTTATGTGAAGGTTTAATTTTTTCCATGAATCACCTTATAATCTCAAATTCAAGTTCCAACGACAAGATGAGCTTCTAAAAGTTTTCATGCGTATCTAAAAATATCAATCTAAAATCATATTAAATTTGTGTACTCAAAATCCGTTACCTTGCAAAATGTACTATTGAATTTTACAATTAATGCATCTATTTTCATGGTTTTCCTGGTGAATTTATGGTTCTTCCGACGATGTTTATCTAAATATTTTTGCCATAAATGGAGTAAGAAGTGATAAAGATGATTTTTGATATTATTTTATAGTAGGTAAGAGACAGTATAACCTAGTCTACTTAGAATTAAAATTGAATGTCCATTTTTGGAGTTTATCAAGGTTTTTCCATGCAGATTTAGCATATTTTATATACTGTGTACTTTAATTTTATTGTTTAGAGCGAACGCGTCGTTTTAAACTTTCATCAAAAGTTACTTTCCCGTAAAGTGCACTAATGAAGTACACTCCCTTATAGACCTATTTAAATTATTCTCCAAAAAGAAAATGAACATATGGATCACACAGTTTTTGGCAATGAATGAAAAATAAATGAATAATGACTTTCATCAAAATACTCTGCACCTGCCAGGAATTTCTCTCCGGCACTGGAACTGCAGCGCTCTTGCTTGAATAAAATTTTTAAAACTAAATTCTCCATTCGTCAAACTAAGATACAAATAAGAGAAGGGGCAAATAATAATTCCACATTGTATTTGTTCTCCAGGCAATGGTACATGGAGCTGACTTTGCGCAAGAAAGTCTACGGATTTTCGTCCCCAAGATTAACGAGCTGCCTCAAGCTCGGAATTATCACTGGTCACCTGAAGATATTTCAGCAAAATCAAACGGACGGCCGCCTACTAGACATGACCTGTATTCGAAAAGAAAGTAGTATGACTGAATTTAAAAAAATAGTGCAACTTCTTTTTTATTCAAAGTTAAGATACAAAAAGCATGAATTGGCAGATGATAAAATATACTACAAGAACGATTTTATAAAATACAGGTGGAATTTTCCTTTACTTGGGTAAACTTAATTTTAATCCTAAAAGATTTATAAAAGAAATTGAATCTTTTGTACCTTTTAACGACAGAATATTTTGGTGATAGTTCCTCAAAAGGAACTATCATTCAATAGTTCCTCACAGCAGAAGCTTCGGTGTCTAGAATAATTTCTACCAGTGATTAAAAAAACGCCCAAAAAGTTGAAGGGATCTTGTAAAAATCAGCACGTGTCATGAAATTTGTGCAAAGGAGTACTGATGATTTTAAACTACAATTGTGTAAAAGCTTTCTATAGTCTTATATACCTAAACGTGATCGTATTATCAATGTTTAGTCAACGACGGCCTTCTAAAACTTCCATGCCTTTGCTTGAGCAAAACCTCTTCAAGGGAAGAAGATAGTGCTTGTAAACACACAACTGCCTTAATAACAAGTCCGCCATACCAGCAATTCAAATGCCCCATGCGTAAAATTCTTCTCATTCCCCTGGAAAATCGAATATCATAGCTTGTTAATTAATAATTTTATGGCAATTATCAGTCTTTTGAAAAAAGTGGCCTCCTCTTTATCGAGCGCTATCTGGAGGCAGAAAAACGTTCTAGTAAAACGGACAAGATCTCGCTGGAAAAGAGGCGCCGTTTATTCGGAGGGCGATAACAATTTTGGGAACCATAAGCAGCTCCCCAGAGCCGTTACGGCCTATAAATTTGTAGCGTAAAAGCGTTAATGGCAAACAAGCGTCTGCTTCAAACACAGAGTCTAATTATACAGGACCAAATACCATCAACAACAAAGAATTAGAGGTAACCTTTTTCGTACGTCGTTAAATTAGATAAAATACGACAGAGATTTAGAGTAAGCACTTACGACGGTACTTCACTAGACAAAACTAGAAGCTATGCATCTGACGTCAGTAAAGATAAACAATCAATAAGAACGACAAAGATTCTGTAGGCTTAAAAGGATAGGCGTTAAAACATAAGATAGAGGAGAGCGTATAAATTAACCAGAGATTCTAACAGAAGTAACTGCAAAGGAATTTCCTAGATGTTATCAAATACATCGTCAGCAAAAAGCGTCAATGAGCTCATTTTCTCATGGAATTGCCACATGTTGATCAGTGCTCATAAACTTTTTCAATTTCTTAATAATTTTATGTGTGCGAAAAATTATTAAGTTTCTAGTTCGTTGAAAAAAACTCGTATACGACGACTTTGCATTAACCAGGCACAGGCAGTTCTAAATAAAATGATATTTTTTCAAAAATCACCTCTTTTTGCAGCTATCATTGTGAATTCTGCAATATAGAGAACAATTAAAAAATATCATGAACAGTTGTAAACAATAATGAACTATGACCACTGATGAACAAAGATGAACACTAATGATAAATAATGAACAATGATAAACAATGATGAATAATTATGAGCAATGATGAACAATAATGAACAATTATGACAATGATCAACAAAGATGAATAATGATGAATAATTATGAGCAATGATGTACAATGATAAACAATTATGACAATGATGAACAATAATGAACAATTAGAACAATTATGACAATTATAACAATGATGAACAATGATGAGCAATGGTGTACAATAATGAATAACTATGAGAATGATGAACAATGATCAATAATTATGAGCAATGAATTATAAGTAATAAGCTGCTGAATAGCAAACAGAACTCGCCAGTAATGTTTACCGCTGCCTCTATCTCGCGGGCTCCAAGAAGCCGGTAACCCAATTGCCGCTTTGCTTCCGGCTTGTTCAACTGAAGGAAAGCGTCAGTAACCTCAGGATGCCTCTGATAAACTCGATTTGCAAAGATCAGGTCTTCGAAGGAACTTATCGAGATGGGACGACAGGTGGTTTGTTGAAATGAGCCCTCTAGAAAACCTAATTTATGTTCATTCAGAGCTGACAAAGAGCCTGCAGCGCGGTGTGATGTAAGAGTGTTTGTTGCTATCGTCTATTGCCTGCATATAGTTTTATGATGTTACTGACTGGGTGACCATTTTTGATGAAATTTCTGGTAGCACAGTACACGGAGAAAGCTTTCATCCACACTAGGAAATCATGTCAAGATAAAGGAATTTAATCTTTCAAATGCCTTATTAAATTTTGTTTCCATATTTAAGCTAAACTCCGGTGAAGTTAACTCCGGAAGAAGAGCTATTATTTGAGAATACTCGGCTTGCTCCTCACGTGAAGTGATGATGTATAAATTATGTTCTTCCATTCTAAAGTATTTATTTTATCATGATGAGACTATTGGAAAATGCTGTCCCATGTAAATGAATATTCTTCATATTCGAAAAAGAATATTTTTAATGAAAGACGTTTTCTTGACTTCACGGTTGGAAGTTACAAAAATAAATACTTTAACAACTCGTCGTTTCCAGCGATTGTTTTTCCATGTAAAATGAAATATTATTTCAGTCCTTGTGAAAACTGATCGTGAAGTATTTTTATCCCCGTTAAATTTCATCGTTTTCCAATTTGAAGTTCATTGATCATGCATCACAATACTATAATTTTATTAAAATCCTTCCATGTGGGAATCCTTTATTGATTTTTGAGCTAGTCTGTCGGTGGCTGAAGCATTACTGCAGAATCCGTTGCTTTTATTTCATGCAGAATTCGCACACCACCGCAAGCTTTAGGCTGGCTGTACTCTATCCTGCATTTGTATCCGATTACGTAGGCTGAACCTGAACAAACGAATGCAACTGATAAAAACACTTCTATGACTGCATTTGTGTTATATTTAAAACTTGTAAATACAGTAGTACAGAAAACCTTCAACAATACCCGTGTGTGAAGCCACTTCCTGCATCCGTGCATGAAAGCTGAACATGGAACTGTGCACAAAACCACTAGCAATATCCACACCACAAGCCTGAGTCAGTTTTTGAAGTCAGCCTAGCACTGTGAGATCAAAGGAAACACCAGCTTTCGCAATGCTTGCTTTCTCATGCGGCTGAAATGCTTCGTGAGACTGCGTTAGGCCACGACCCGTTTTATCATAGCCGTTCATGTCGTTTCTATAGCTCTATGCATCAACACAAGGCAACCACAGTGAGTTATACTCCCATTTAATCGTCCTTACTGGGCTTTGCGACACCACCAAGCAAATGTAAACTGCTGCTGCTAAACCCAACCGAAAAACTCGAGAAAAAATCGTCGACTTGATGCAGAAGACGTCGGTCGCTGTTTCCTTATTAACCGTTCCCCAAACTACAAAGTTTAATTTTCTTCTCGGCGACATTGGCTATAATTACACCAACTTGTGAAGCGGAGTCTCGGTTCAAACTATCTCACTAGCCATCGAAACAAGAAAAAAAAGCTTGTTCTCCCAAGACGTGCCTCTGCACGAATTTGGGAAAACACCTTTGCGTTTTCCCATACGAAATGACCTAATTCACGATTCTTTACCCATTGAACTCGGCAGACTTGTTTGGAGTTTTTGCCATTATCGCTATCACGTCGTCGACACACAGACGTAAAGGTCTAAGCATAACGTCTGTCATCTAAGAGTACAAATTTTACCATTTCTATGGTTACCACAGTGAACCTAATTGACTGGGCCAAGGAAGCCTAATCTACCTTAACAGATAACTTATCTTCTTGACTATTCATTTTATTTATTTACGTGCACCGGCTTACTTATTTAGCCACTAGCTGTACAATTCTCAGTATCGTTCTGATAACCTAATCATTTATTTTCTTTATGATTTTCCAACTAACATCGTAGCTGCACTTACACTTATCTGAAAATATTATTTTTAATTTTCTAGTCCTATTATGAAATCATTTGATCACTTTTTTCTAGAAGGTAATTGGACCCGTTTGTCATAAATATGTTGAGTCCAGTTTTATTCTCCCAAATGCAAGAACTCGAAATCTGATTATTGTGAATCTTTCCCGTTATTATTCAGTCAGATTAACAAAACGATACCGTACGATAAATTCCCTTTGATCGAAGAAAATACATCTTGAAAAATAAAACTATGCGCGATGGTCGACCACAATTTTGGATTTTCTGCTATTCTCCAGAAAGTTGGGAGCGCTCTTATTAACAATGCAGTACGCTGAGCCACTCCAGCTCATCATATCAATTAATCCTGACGTCTGTCTCCGACTCCCTCACAAAACTTGGCTCGTTTGCATGAAGCCTTCCGTGCTCTGGCGGAGAGAGGCGTGCATAAGCTGGTCTATTTGACCTCCTCTCTCTCTCTCTCTCTCTCTGAGCCTGCACAACTCTCAGCCCTCTGAGAAACATGCTTTAATCCACGAACCATATTCTGGTATAATCTGTTTTGCCTAAGTTCCAGAGCAGTACCTGGAAACCGTCTGCTGTGGTGGAAAGACCAGATGGAGTCTTTGGGAAAACGACAGTCCTTTGTTCATTTTTCAATTTGTGAAGTTTGTGACTTGTAAATGCGAAAGCTAATATTCTGTCTTATGCTACGAATGAAAGACGTTGTTCTGGTAAAAAGAAAATGATTGTTCAAGGGGAGTTTGCAGGAGTGAAATTTCATTTCATATGAAACAAAGCTTCATAGGAATCTGTCACAAAATAAGTACTGATGACAGTAAAAACAGCATTTTGAGCTGACACCATTCAGATTAAATCGACCGTGAAGGAAAAATTAGTTTTACACAATTACTATAGTTAATTTATAAACTTCATTCATACCAGAGGAAAGTTTCTTGAGCGAGAAGCCAATGATATAAATTCATCTCAACAAAATCAACAGTTTTGAAATTATATAACTTGCTTCAACAAAAACCGACTAAAACTTCGAATAACATTTCACTTCACCTATTTACCTCGTCTGAATTATGAGCATGCAATGGAGTTAACCCTTTAGCGACCAAGTGGACTATTCGGTCGCCTTTCACGGTCTTTGGGAGAATTGTTCTAATAATTAAACAGTGAGCAATATGAGGTTGCTACTAGGTTTGAACGCTTCGGCATGTTACAGCGTCGTTCTTTTGGCTGCCTGGCTCTCAGCGTGCTTCATTGCACCAGTGTACAGACGGTCATTGTGAGTTTAAATGTAGAAACTAGAAATACAAATTGGTCACTAAAGGGTTAAATTGCGTACTGTGTTGTATCTGTCCTCATCTCTAATCTTGACTCTCTTCATGATGGACCTGATAAATAACATGAAAATTCTTCTTCCTTCATTTCAGTATCTGCTTCACTAGTAATCTAAAAATTATCTGGCAATTAATTCAGAGCATATTTCCCTTGAATCTTGAATTAGTGTATATCTGATTTGAAGGTTCTCTAATGTGTTGGGTGTCTTCATTTCTCCAGTTATATGGAATTTGAATACCCTCTAACTTGCTTTATGTACACGAAAAAAATTCTTGGCTGGGAAAGTTAGAACTAATATTTACCGGCAAAAGTTTTGTCATCGTTATTTTTTATTGGTTTGAAACAGAAGCAAGAAGGACATTTTTTTCTAGCGAAGAAGAAAAGATTTTGTACCTGTGATTTCAAACTTAGAGAAAAGAAAGTAGAATTATTTTTAGTTTATTTAAATTTCGAATTCTTTCATTAGTTTTTAAGTTATTTAAGAGCAACTTGATGCCAAGTTATGTCATATGAAAAAAAAGTAAATGAGAATGTTAGTCGAAAGTGACTTGATGACTAGTCTCGTCATATAAAAAAAATGGATGAGAAAAATAAATTCAGAGTGACTGAAAGCCTAGGTAGTTATTCAAGAAGAAATTAGGGGAAAATCCCTTTCAGAGTGAAGGAATGTTTTGACGGTCATTCAGTAAAAAATAGTGGGAAAAACTAATTCCAGAGTGACTGTATGCCTAGTCAATCATTCAGGAAAAAAGTAAGGAAACAATAAATTTCAGAGTGACTACGCCTAGTGAGTCATTTAAAAAGAGGGGAGTGAAAGCAAATTCAAAGTGGCTAAATGTCTAGTGAGTCATTTAAGAAAAGGGTAGGGGAAAAGCAATTTCAAAGTGGCTAAATGTCTAGTCAGTCATTTCGCAAGAAATTAAATTGGGAGTCATGTCCCTGGTCACCAAATATTTAAGTAAGTCTTGCCCGTATCGGCAGACTCTCGGAGCTCCTTCGTTAAGTTTCAAATTATCGGAAATACTTTTATCGATATGGACACCTGAAGTCCAGACTTATTTACGACGCAAGTTTGGCACACTTTGACTTCAAATTTGGGGATTTAGCGAGTGATAACTTGGCCCCTAGGGCTTATTGCACTCAATATCCCATTTAACCTCACTAATTTATAGAGCTACACACAGCGAAAACCACTTGGCTGTTGGAAAACTGAAACTGTGTCTACGAAGACACAACAATAAGAAACATGTTTGAAGTAACAGTTGCAATGTGAGATCTTTGACTAGTATTTCAAAGATTGAGTAGATTTAAGATATTAAGCTGTAACTTGAGATCTAATGTGGATTGTAAAAATCAAAATTGTATGCTGTTCGTTTCCTCCAGTTTTTTGGCAACTTAAATCAATTCTTTAAGATAAATGAACATCTTTCACGGCTATATTTCTGTGAATCATTTGGTGCAAAAACAATGCAGTGTTAGAGATTTATAAAGTTCATTATGATTGATATATGTAGTGTAGCTTATTTGTAGTAAATTGTTACAGTTTAGGGCTTAGATGGAAATGTCATCAAAGAAAATTGAATGTGACATTGTGAAGCAATTTTGAAAAGTTTAGTTTCGTGCTTGTATCAACAATTATTTGATTACCAGTAAAAATTTTATCATTTGCTTCTTATACTTTTTTGTGAAATAATTATCAGAATAGTTAATCAATGGAATTAAACAAACGATAGTTTTATCTTATTCTTGTGTATTTTCTTAGTATGCATGCGCAAAGGAACTAAATATGCCACATAAAATATACAACAAATAAAGTTGTAATTAGTTTACTTAGCATTTTAACATTGATACATCAGCAAACACAAACGAATGTCATCAATTTTTTGATTCTCCAGAATTTGGTTACAATTTTTTATATTATACCCAGTATCTTATTATTTTCAAGTTCCTTGTTATGTTAACGTATATTTTATCTTGTCATCGTTTCTTGTCTTCAATCTTCAGTAGAATAGCTGCATCACTTTCAACATGTACTTCAAGATAAAGTTCATAATTTTCTCACTTCTGTTCCATTAACCGAATTTTGGTGTCGTGCTGTCGCTTGAATATTAATGACCTCAACTCCCTCATGCATCACATTCCATGCCAGCGTCAGCTCGCGTCATGAAACAACATGACCAGTATTTATTTACGGCAACTCTGTTAAACCGAGGCTATGTCATCTTACATTGAGACATTGCCGACTGAGTCAATAGGAATTCCGTCTTGATTGGAATGTTGCAAGTGAGCAGTTGCATCGTCGTGTAAATTGGATAATGACACTAGGGACAAGCCGCTTCGTCCAAAACAGCAACCGAACCACATCGCTGATCTGACCAGAAAACGTGTTCTCATCAGTTGTTTAGGTGCGACTGATCAACTTCAGGGTACAACCGGCAGCATTTCGAGTATCCATGATACTCTATTTGAGAGTATCACTGATGATCCAAGGTCTCAAAAAAACGACTACACTGGCAAACAAGACTTTTTGCAACGACTCTTTTCAAGGAAAGGGTGGAAAGAAGTGCTGGTACTTACTAGATTAGAAGATAGCGATGTATTTCAAGTGATGCTGCAATAAAGAGTGTGCAAATGTTCGTGTGCTAAAACATGTGGATTGCATGTCTCCTTGAATAACCGTGTCCATTAACTGAAAGGTAATGATTCTTTAATGGTCCTGAGTTTCACTGTTACAATTGCATTGACATCTAAGAAACACATCACAAGATCAATTAAAGCAGAAATGCTAGGAAAAGACCCACGATTCCTTCCTCTAGCTTCAGTCTCAGCTGCCAGCTGTGCTAGCAGCTCTACAGAGCGCTTGCAAATACTTACCAGAACCTAGACTTGGCTGCCGTAAAAACGTCTGTGAGTTCCGCAAGTTTTTATAGGAGTGAAGAGGCGCAGTAGTCGAGTGGGCTCTCCATCCTTTAACTTAAATTAATGTCAAACTGCAGGCCATGGAGGAAGACAAATGAGCATCTAGTGTCGGTCAAATGCTTCGATATATCAAGAAGCCAGGAAGAAGTGCGCTACTCCTTCTTAAACTTAGACTTGCGCTATTCCTTCTTAAACTTAGACTTGCGCTACTGCTTCTTAAACTTAGACTTGCGCTACTCCTTCTTAAACTTAGACTTGCGCTACTCCTTCTTAAACTTAGACTTGCGCTATTCCTTCTTAAACTTAGACTTGCGCTACTCCTTCTTAAACTTAGACTTGCGCTACTCCTTCTTAAACTTAGACTTGCGCTATTCCTTCTTAAACTTAGACTTGCGCTACTCCTTCTTAAACTTAGACTTGCGCTACTCCTTCTTAAACTTAGACTTGCGCTACTCCTTCTTAAACTTAGACTTGCGCTACTCCTTCTTAAACTTAGACTTGCGCTATTCCTTCTTAAACTTAGACTTGCGCTACTCCTTCTTACACTTAGACTTGCGCTACTGGTTCATTCGGAATTTCAGAAATACGAATAGCTCTCTACGACTCTGAGAAGTGTTTCGAATTTTCCTCGTCCTCGAATCTCAACCCACAGAGCTACACTGTTAAAAAGTGTTATAAAATATGAATAAATACCTCATAATAAAACTCGCAGTTTGTTTGAATTCAGTGGTTCGATTGGTTTCTTTTAGAAGTTTTCCTGATCAGGAAGGATCAAAATGTCAGTAAGAATTTTCCGATAAAGTTATAAAAAAACATTAATTTTCGAGCTTGGCTCGAAGGGCTCACATGAGAACTAGCCTTCTACACAAAACTAAACAAAATTATTTTAAAAACTCAGATATAAAAAATTGAAATAGCAATAGAAGATGTTTTCGTTCATGTCTCTTTAGAAGTAAAATTAAACTCTGAATTAACATGTGCCATGGATTTTCACCTATGCCAAAGATGAGCTCTTAAGCCATGAAGGAAATCCTCAAGAAGTTTCCACCCAAAAAGGAGAGTAGGAGACTCCAGATAGAAGAACTTGAGTTTCTTTTAAAAATGAAAAATTTCATGGACGTGTAGGAAATGGACTTTACTGTTGCTAGAAAACAACTCCGTAGAATACCACAATTAAATAAAAATGGCACACGAATAGATCCTAAAATTCTTAAGCAATCACCCAGTGAACATCAAGAATACAAACAAAAAACAACCGCTATTGAACTTTGGGGAGAAATCTTTATAGGGAGAAAGACTCTTAAGACTTTTGGGAGGTCGGTTATTGCGGCACGCAAATCTCGGTGCAATGAGCCTAGGCACATGGACACATGCAGGAAATGTTACCGGTGCGTCCTCGGAGGGAGAGAAAGGAGATGTCCTCTGTGATCAGGATAAGGAGCCTTCCAATATGATTGTGTTGCAGGTATTTGCGCCAGTGAAGGCCACGGCCGTATAGCTGTCATGGCGGACGGAATGCAATCCTGGGCTCCGTACTCGACCATAAACTTGGCGTGCTGGAGCTCCTTCGACTGGTGAGAAGTTGTGTAGACCCAACACGCACGACTTGGAGACTTGGTGTGACTAGAAAGTGGGACTAGATGTACGACTTGGAGACTTGGTGTGACTAGAAAGTGGGACTAGAGGTACATTTTAGATACTTAGTGTCACTAGAAAGTGGGACTAGATGTACAACTTGGAGAGGGTGTGACTAGAAAGTAGGACTAGAAGTACAATTTGGAGACTTTGTGACTAGAAAGTGGAAATAGAGGCACAACTTGGAGATTTGGTGTGACTAGAAAGTGGGATTAAAAGTACAATTTAGAGACGGTGTGACTAGAAAGTGGGACTAGAGGCACAACTTGGAGACTTGGTGTGACTAGAAAGTGGAACTAGATGTACAAGTTGAAGACTTGGTGTGATTAGGAGGTGGGACTAGAGGCACAACTTGGAGATTTGGTATGACTGGAAGTGGGAATTACAGATTTGGTGTGACTAAAAGAAGTAGATTAAATGGAAAATAACGTTGGAAAATTTCCTCGATTTGAAAGAAAAGATACACAGCGTGACTTGGAATGGATGAAGATTCGGAGTAACTGATAATGAAGACTATATGACTGGACATGACGTAGCACAACGAAGGTAAGCTACATGACTTTGTGCCTCACATGGGCCGGAGGTAAAGATTTAGTGACATTTCTTGACCAAAGTGACCAAAGTTCTTCACAGTCTGGTCCAAAACAAGTGCCATGAGCATTATCTATGACTAGAAGTAATGACTCCAAGACGATGTACCTGAAAATGTGGAATGGAGCAACTGAGTTAACGACAGAGTATAAATCTTCTGTGCTGGCGATTTTTAGAATGGAGTGTCAGATCCAAAAATGACTGAGTGTAAAGAAGAATTTTGCATCACTGCTCCTTTTGTCCCGTGATATATTGAACACAAATGAAGGTAAAGATTCAGTTTTTTAAAACTCAATGTGTTAGCGAAGACATGTAGATTTTGAAATGAATAAAATACGTGTTCGAGTAACACAAGCTTTCGAATAACATATTTAAAATAGAGTTAGTATATAGTATGTTCCGAGTTTTTAATCAGTGAAACAACTCTCTTAATGTTAATCTGCACCCTAAATGAGCAAAAAATGAAATTCATTTCTGAATTTACCTCCAGTAATATTTGTAGATATAACTTAACTGTATACGCCTCAACTGTCTACTCGTAGACACTCGGACTGATGACTAATAAATCGAAATATTCTCCTTTATTGTCACTCTTCTGTGTTGTTTCACGTTCCCTTAGCAGTGACCTGTGATGTGAACTGCTCCTTATGTACAAAATTAGGGCTGCGCAACTCCCAAGTTTCGTTCATTAATTCGACCGTGGTTATTTGTAATCGTGAACAGAGTTGTTTGATGTTTCTTGTGTCTAAAAGGGAGTTTATTTGTGCTAGTTTTGTTGATCTAAAAAGACTTGGTTGCTTCAAACCCAAAGTATTCTTTTTTGAAATTAAATGCTTTGTATTTCAATTTGAAAAATATACTTTTATTCTGTTTCCTTAGACGCACAATGCTGAGGCACCTCAAACTTTATTTTTTATGCAGTTTAGAACTATATATCACCTGCATTTTGCCTTCAGTTTGTTAACAACAAATATCAGTAAGAAAAATGGAAATCCATTTTCTATTTCTTATAGAAGTAATATCTATATTATATAACTCACTGAACTAATTTATTTTATTTCAGGGAACATTTTTTAAGCCTTTGTGTAAAATATCTCATCAAAATTCTATAACAAAGAGATATAAAAGCGTTTCCCAATTTTTCATCACATCGTCCATGAATCAAGAATTAAATTGAATATCTATGCAGAAACAGTTCATGTAATATAATACGGCCTCATTTAACGGCAAAATTATGCACAAATTACAAACTTCGTGTGGCCAATGACACAGATGCTAACCCTCTTTAAAAATAATCCTGAATGGATTTTCAGATTATCTTTTTTTAACCCACTTCTAAAATATTGAAGTCAATATCCCAATATTTTCAATGGGAGCAGAACATTTATAGCATTATTTTCAAGAAGTTCTGATTCCTTCCTTCAGGAGCCTCCTTTGTGACCGAGAAACAATAGACGCAACAAGTGTGTGTGTGGCCCTACATCGCCTGATGTCCACAGGTGGCCTCTTCTATGGTCCTGATGTCTAAATTTATCCTAGTAAGGAGATTGTAATACAGAAGTTTACCTTATTATGAAGCTTGTGCTGCCGAAATTCACCTTAATATGGAACTTGTAATGCTGAAATTGACCTTAATATGGAGCTTGTAATGCCGAAATTCACCTTAATATGGAACTTGTAATGCCGAAATTGACCTTAATATGAAGCTTATAACGCTAAAATTTGCCTTAATGTAGAGCTTGTAATGCCAAAATTTACCTTAATGTGGAGCTTGTAATGCTGAACAAAAGCTTCAGAAACTTCTTTATCAGTAACAATACAGAAACCCATGTTCGAAAAATGGGAATTGAAATTAAACACAAATGCAGGTCGGTAAACGAAGTTCGGTGTTTTTCATGAGAGGACATTTTATCGGTGAAGTTGCAATCAAGCGGCAGGATCTGAGGCTAATTAAACCTCGGCGATGAGATACAAATAAAGACGAATAAGTTACTGACGTAACCTATTAAAAATTTATTCCCTTTTTTTCATGAACTTTCTATTTGTGGTGTAGAAATTGTTATAAGAGAAACAGATAAAAATGTAGAATTTTTGAGAACAGATAGAATACGTTCGTCGCAACCAGCTACGTTAATGTTGATATGAGATTCCGTATCTCTATGGATTTTAAAATTGCCTTATTTAATTCTATACTTTCTTTTTCCTTTTTCATTTTTTCCAGTTCGTAAATTAAAAATTTTTAGAAAATCTAAGTGACGCTCATATGGAATTAAATTTACAAGTACATACGTAATGAAACATTCAACTATTTGATAACATTTCTCCCTACATGATTGTACTATCTGCCACGTGATGTTTTTATACTCCACGTGATATTATTATATCCTACGTGATAATACTATATCCCACGCTTTGATACTATGCCCCACGTGATGATGTACCCTACATACCATATTTCCTAACAACCATCTATATTTCGTCAGAACAGACTACGTTTCATGAAAAAACTACAGTTCTTCAAAAAGGGCTATATTTTTCAGAGCATTCATTTCTTGTCTACTGATACACTTAACACTTAATTGTGAATGAATTCGAACACTTAATTCTGAACTTAATTCAATTCACACTTAATTCTGAATGAATTCGAAAACGTGGTCAGAATTTTGCGACGAGAGATTAAAGTTCAAAAACATTTATGCCACCTTTTTTATAACAACTGTTGTATCAAAAAGAAATTCTGAACTAGTTATCGAGTTAAAAATATTTTAAAATACCTTCATGAAAGTACCGAAATGGCTCAATGTGCTCAACAAATGTAATCAGGATATACTCAAGCGTAAAAAAATCTGATATCAAAATTATCCGTGTCATAAAACTTATTATTCGTAAAACGCACTATAAAAGTGTCAACATTTATTTCACTTTAAATGTCACAAACGTACGCTATCAATTCTGTACAATGTATCCTACATACCGTGTATTACAATAAACATTTTGTCATAAAATTATTTTTTATGGATTCATATTTTATCTAATGAACCTTATTGTCCTATGGACAATAAGGTTCATTAGACATAATCACTCTTCAGGAAAGAACTTAACACGTAAGAAAATACATAGCATGGCGACATAAATTCCTTTCTTTGTTTTTCAAAAAGTTTTAAAAAATTAAATTATGTTTACTGCACCCTGTATTTGGCTCTTGTGTTGACGGGAATAGTTGTCACTTCTAGAACAATATCATACCATTAGCTCAGAAATATAAACCTTTTTTACAGCAAAATTTAACTCTTTTTTGAACAGCAAACTGTATCTCCTCTTGATCAATCCGATCAAGATACTATACTTCAAAAATAACTTCTTCTCCTTTTCAATTGCATTCGACTTCCTCTTTTTGAGGGTGAATATTCGATCCTTTATTTCAAAGGAAACTCTTTTGAGCAAAATTCCACTGGCAGATTCAAAAGACACAGCGTTAGTTTTGCAGCAACTTTTAAATGACGTTACAGAAGGAACTGTGTATATTTTAGTTCAATATTCAACGCCATGTAACAGAGAGAACGACATTCATATGGAGGAAGAAGTCGACCCAGATTGCATGGGACGGAGCAGGGAGTCCCATTGTAGCAGCTTTCTGGGCGGTGCACTTAAAGCTGGATGACCTCCACAGCACCTGCAGCACCATCAGCACTTACAGCACCATCAACAGCAACAACAGCAGCTGCAGCACCATCAACAGCTGCAGCACCATCAGCACCTGCAGCACCATCAACAGCTGCAGCACCATCAGCACCTGCAGCACCATCAACAGCAGCTGCAGCACCATCGACAGCAACAAGAGCAGCTGCAGCACCATAACCAGTTCTCGACACGATGTTTACAACAACAGTAAGAGCATTATTACAACAACAGTAATAGCATTATTACAACAACAGTAAGAGCAATTATCAACATTAGAAATGGAACACCGGCGGTACTTCGTCACCAGCATCCAGAACATTAGATTCATGTGCCAGGTAAGCAATCTAATCTCTTTAGTTGCATTGTAAGCTGCATTTTGATTAAATTTACAGTGAAAATAATTTGAGGGAAAATCAGTGAAGGATTTTTCACTAAAAATGATGATCAACAAGATATTCGAGCAAATGTTAAAAATTAATTTGATAGCTTCGGAATTTTTTAGCAAAATAGAATGCAGATGGTGAGTTTATCATTTGTCCTTTGATTAATTTACCAAGTTT
Source organism: Trinorchestia longiramus (assembly GCA_006783055.1). Classification (NCBI taxonomy): domain Eukaryota; kingdom Metazoa; phylum Arthropoda; class Malacostraca; order Amphipoda; family Talitridae; genus Trinorchestia; species Trinorchestia longiramus. The sequence goes on from VCRD01000009.1 coordinate 748,528, forward strand.
GTATTAAAATACATGAATATAAACCAGCAGAAATAATTCGGGCATACCATAAAGTAATTTGATTACGATCATCAAATGAAGTTAAAACGATTAGTAGACAGAAAACGGTACACAGCAAAATATTTAAGCACAGCAATTTCTAATTATTGCTAAAGCAAGAAAACAAAAAGATTCTGCAGCCATTTCAACAAAGCTATAAACGAACTTTCAAGTAGCCAATAGCATTTGGTCTTACACACTTTTTTAAAACACAATGCAAGCGAATTTTACTAAATCATCTGTCAACACAATAAATGACTGCTGTATTTTGAAAGAGGTGTATCTCAAACACGTACCGGAAAGAGGTGTATCTCAAACACGTACTGGAAAGAGGTGTATCTCAAACACGTACCAGAAAGAGGTGTATCTCAAATACGTACCGGAAAGAGGTGTATCTCAAACACGTACCGGAAAGAG
>VCRD01000009.1:749743-810466 GCA_006783055.1 Trinorchestia longiramus
ACCGACATTAGTCATACAAATTGTAAGTTTTTTTTGCGCAGTAGTTTTGACAACATGATACCATCTTTGTTGATCTTCTCACTATTCTAATATTTGCTTCACTGAGAACATATTACCATCGTTTTTACTTCGTTTCCGACTGTAAAATGTTACATTTTTCAACCATAAACTTAACTTCATCGAAAAAAATATTTAAAATTTCAATAACATAAAAATCGCGAAAATGCTTTCTAATGCGATGTTCGCTTGTTCCCACTTTCAAAATTTAATCGTACATCAATTTAAAAATTACTAAACCACTGAATGTGAACAAGAAAATATTGCACATCCGTATCAAGTTCCCGTAATTCAAAATGAATGTTACTCTTCATCGCCAAAAACTTCCAAACTGCAGCTTGGCAAGTGAGATTTTAAAACAGAGTTTCAATAGGAGCGAAGATGAGAGTGCATTTCCGTGCCACCGTTTCTGAACTTTGGTTAAAACACTGAGTCTTTCCAAAAGCTTCTTGTAATTGACTGGAAAAACTAAAAACTGATTTTTTGAAATCAACTTTATACAGTTTTTTGGGGTGAGCTCGAGCCCTAATTTCCTTGAAAAGGGTCCAGAAGTGCAAAAAAATGGCTGCATTTTCAGAATAGAAATTCCGAATACTTCTTCTTCACAAATTCGTTCAAGCAAACGATGTATATCTTGTCTTAACTTACTGCCAGCGTAAGTAGAATTATTAAGGATGTTTCTTTTTTCAGCTTTCACTTTCATGTTTCAGAAAAGCAAATTTTAGTAGCATTAAAATTGAGTGTCTCTCCTCATCTAATTGTAAGTGATGAGATGTGTCTGTAAGTCATACGAGTACGTTGCCTTCAAGGTTTTTATTCCGTACTGATATTCAGAATAACAGTCATGAGACGATGAACTAAAATAACTAACTTAGAGTTTAGATAAGTTACTCTTAGAAGAATATCTAAACAAAGAAGGTTGTTTGTAACTATCAAATCGAATTAAATCACTTGAAACCATATTATGAACAAATAGCGTTCATAGTTTAAACGATGAAGAACAAGGTTCATATAGCATTTGTTGCGTTTTTCTTAAAACAGTCACACATATCCGAAAAATACTTTAAAATCAAAAGAACAGCATTAAAAATCTCACAAAAAGGTTAAAAATAACTGACTTACGTTTGGGGCCCATTTTTCTATTCATGTGTGGAATTCAAAACAAAGATCTCTCCCTGCATTTGAGATTCAGTGAGACACCGGACTGCGGACACGTTACACCGCACTCCGGTTCTGGATTTGATTGCTGCAGTAGTTAGGTGCTGTCTCTTGTGAGATACAAGAGATGCATTTCTTCCCACCTAACTGAGTGTCGACAGTTACTCAGGAAAAGAGCTTAGGATAATCTTCTTTTCCCAGCATTACATTTCATTTTCATTTTTCGTGGAGACTGTAAATGCTGCCTATAAATTGAAATTTATTGTCCAAGTACATTATTATTTGATATATTTATATAGTGCAAAGAAAATACAATCTCATGCTCTAAATGATTTAACTCAACTTCCTTTATCCAAATAGAGTCGTAGATAATGTTTCTAAGCGGAAAATGTCACAAGATTTTTAAATAATATTTTTAAAATAATAAAATATTGTACTTTGTTGGCACTATTCTTTGAACAATTTACTCGATTCATATCATGCAATGTTTTAGGACAGTTGGTGAACACTTTTCTCGTTCTGTTCATGTCTGTTATACATATGATTTATAAATATAGAACATGTAAAATACAACCATTCCACACTATGCGTAAGAAAAACAATCAAAATTGCATCTTTCCAATATGTAGATGCGTTGAACTTCCTAAAAATCAAGATTCTTATTTCTGCAAAAATTGAAGCAACGATGTGTAGGGACACTCGCCAGTCATCAGTCTGAACTTAATATTCCAGATATTTTTCATATACAGCGCAGAGCGATGGCAGCTCGGCAAATATCCACTGCGGTCTCTAATGGATGTCCGATATCCCAGTGGCTGAGGGCAGTCCAATATCACCGCAGGCACAAGCAAAGAACAGGTGAAGGTGAGACTCCTGCAGTGAGGGAAATATTCCTTCTTCTTTATTAACAAAAACTTATTGTTCGTATAAAGCGACAAGAACCATGGACATCATATATGAGCATCTTAAAGCTATGGAACAAGGGAAAATTTTCGTTCTGATGCTCGCGACATCTGTATTGAAATCTATTTGTACTTAAACATGGGAATAAGGATTTTTACGTTGAAATAAAATTGGTTTGTATTGCAATACATCTAATATAAAATTTTATTGAGATCTTAGCCACTGATGTGTGATAACCGCGATGTAAGTGTATGAAAAATTGCAGCAGAAACCATTAATTTGGTAGACCACAGTCTGCAATTTTAGTGGCCTTTTTTGCCAGCCAATAACGACATTTTCGCTTTATTTTTGAGACTGGATGGAGCATCTTCAAGTATCACTACTGGTCGGAGCAGCATTTTAGCTAAAACATAATCGTTACTCTACCAGTTTACGGAGAAAATTCTTAAAATGCAGGTGTGCGTCATGTAAACCAATCTGTAACTCCACTAATTACAACACTTATTAATATGTATGTCCCAAATGACTTGACTGTCCAATATATGTATACTCGTATATTTGATAACAATGTACTGCGAATCAACCTTTGGTCCAATTGTAGGACGAATAACTTGAGCATTAACGAATATAAAAATGTGTGTACAAAATTCGTGTGAAATTAATGGAATTGATTCTTGTTTACATAAATATATGATTTTTTATTAATTCTTCATTCTAGGTGTCTAGACTGAACCAAACAAGAGGGTAACCTAAGTCTACGGAGTTTAGTCCACACATTTCAGTATCTCGACTCTAAATTCTTTTAAGAGAAGTAGCACACCGGCACTCAAGGAAACAGATATCGCACAGAAAAAATGAAAGTACAGAGGTTAGTAACACTAACTGAGATCTCACGCTTTATTAAAACACAACTAACCACCATCAATTGCGTCAACACAGACATCTCAATAATTCTGCTTACCAATCTTCATGAAGAAAATTCATTAACTGTACGAATGTCACAGAATGTATTTCAATAATTCGATAGTATCTTATAATGCTAGAGATCATTCGAAAAACTGTATTTCTAGAATACAGTTTGATTGTTTCACTCGTTTGAGACTAATGAAACTTGGTATTTTCTTTTTCATTTGTGAATGAGAGGTGCAAATGAGACAGTGCTACGCGTGTATCCTACTCAGGGAAAACAGAAGAGAAGTCTACTGTGCAGACAAGCCATTGAAAGCTTGAGCTTCGTTAGTAAAGCCCTCAGGGAGACCTCTTGAGCTTTACTAAATATTTCCGGTACTGCATTTGTTTTTCTTAGCCATGAAAATGACAAAACTCTGCTGGAAATGCTTTTTGTTGCTGTCACCTCTCAGTGTCTAAATGAACGTTGTTCTTGAAGAGCAAACATAAGCGTTATTGCATGTTTGCCTCACTAATGGCAAATATCTTCCAATGAGAAATGCTTTAGAGCATCTAAATAGGCTTTCTTGCATGCGTCCAAGTATATAAGTTAGTTCTGGTGCACTATTTACATTCAGTGTATCCTGTTTACTAAATTTAATATTGTGTTCTGTGTACAAATTTGAGGAATGCATCATTGAATGATATCCCACTGTTATATTAATTTTTTCAATAATGATGTCTCTCATACGGATTGAAATTTTTTCTATGTTATATGTTATTGTTATTCGACCAAATAGCATCCTTTTATGAAATTATTCAAGAAATTAGATTTAATAAATTAATTATATGTATGTATTTTAACAATACATTGGTATATGTAAATCAGGTAAAACATACATACAGAAATATTTAATTCATATGAACTGAAGTAGATAACAATTATTGAAAAGTTATAGCTCTAGGAAGATACACTCCTGCTGTCTGAGGCCTACTAACCGCATGTGTGAATTTAAGTTTAATACAACATTCTTCAGCGTGTATGTGTAAAACATTCCCCACATTTTCTGTGCCTATGTGTAGATAACTCAACTTCTGCTCCTAATGTTGCTTCTCAGAGAAAACGCTTCCAGAATGTGAGTCACGTTTCTTCATAATGGAGAAAAACTTGAATGACAGGGGAAACTCAGAACAAAATTCTGTAAATGAGCTGCTTCAGAGAAATTTTCCACTTTTTAAGGTACAACTTTTTAAGAAATCTGATCTCTTGACAAATCTGAGGTTTGAAGAATTTTCAAAAATATTTAATGAGGAAAAACATTTTTGACATTATTCATGGGGAAAAGTTTTAACTTTGAAACATAAAATTCTAGTTCACGATAATAACAAATTTCATTAATATTTTACGTGCATCAAGCATTATATATCATGAAAAGTTTAGGCAAATTGAAATCATCCAAAACTACTTGAATTAATTTTAATCACAGGCTTACATTCCGAGAGTATAAAATATTAAAGATATGCAACTGTTCTCAAGACATTACAACAAAACTCTCCAATTTGGCTTGCCAATTAAGAGCATGAATATAATTAACCTTCTTTAGTGCTATTTTTAATTGAACTTTGAAGAACTTTACAGACATTTTTTGCTCATTTACATTGAAATTCATACAAATATATTCAACGAGTAAACTTTTATACACGCTCCTCGTATAAAATTATTTTGATCTCCATGACAAGCAGATCTCCTTATGAAATATATGATTAACATAGCATAAGATTTTAACCCCCTTTAACAATCTAGTAGGTCCTTACAACAAACACTTAAATTTATTCAACAGCTTTACTTAATAACTATCAAAGCTTCCAAATTAACTGAAAAATTTTATTTACTATATTTACAACAGGGAACCATAAGAAGAAACGTTAAATTTAATATTTTGGGGTTAAGATAAAGAAAAGAATTATCTTGCCTTCTAACTAGGCAACGACAGATTATAAAATCATCTTGATGCATCGCACAATTTATCATGCAGTCGTTTCTATTCATTAGATTAACCAAAATTAGTGGAATTTAAATACAAATAAGTAATATTAATTCCAATTAGCTCAGTTCATATTGCTGAGAATCTGGTATCTCATGAACAATGCTGAAGTGTTAAACATGTGTAATCCAGTTTTTCAATTTCATCATTCCATTCCCTCACTAAAACCATTGTCCAACCTAATGCCGGTTCCTAGTAAAATTATATTGTATGATATTTCTATTTAAACGGAAAAATATTTGATAATTTCATGTTTGATAATCTAATGAATTAAAGATTATGTTTAATAATTTTCAAATATCTCTGTTAATTCTACGAGAAAGTTAAGTTGCGTTCTCCTCAAAAATTACTGATGTTATCATCTTTATTTTATTTGGCGACCTCTTATAACAACAAGGGACACGTGTCATGGTTTATTACGATGGCACTACTGCAAATAGAGAACAGTTTATTCCATGGTTCGAATAAACACATTACTTTGCTCAGTACACATCAAAGAAGTGCACGACAATGAAATTTCGCACTGTATCAAAACGATGCTCATTTTTCGCCCGGGGCAATTAGCTCGTTGGCTTCATGAAAATATAATAGGTTCATCGCCAGCAATCAAGCGGAGAGAATGCTAACAATAGCTGTGGATCATTTCTGAGAGTTTGCAAACACGAAAACTCGTCATGTGTTTGCTAACCAAACATCAACGTTGACGAGCAACACCTGCCTTAGCACGAAGGAGCGCCAACCACAACACTTTTAATGTTGTCTTAGCTGGCTAAAATAAGTCCATTTTCGAAGATGGCTTGATAAGTTGTAGCGTGAATGCAGCCTCTTGAAAAACATTGAAAGCTAAAATAAATAACGCTAAAAATTGGTACCTATCGACATGAATATCCGATCTGATCTTACAGCTCATAGATTTGAATTCATTTAAAATTAAGGGACTACTGGATGTTTACACAGTTCAGAAAGGCACATTTTCATTTTATTTTCTTCGTTTTCCTCTTCTTTCTTACCAAAAGGCAGACTAAGACCCACCAAATCGCAGCCCAACCGTTTGTGATGCGAAAACAAGCAATGCAAAGCTCAGACTAGCTTCAGTAAACTTTACAGCTTCATTAGAATTCGAACAGCTATCGTCTACGCTACAGGGTGGCCAAAAGATGATCTTCCTGCCAGAAAAGACATTGTTTGAGAAGATAGGGCAAAATTATTGCCCAATTTACCCTCATTTCTTTTAAATTTGATCTTACTTCTCCTCCTAATACGAAGAATATGTTCATGTAACGGGCATAACTTTAATCTCAATTGAAATCTCATACTATGAGCTAGGTTTTAAATTGCTATCAGTACATCCTGATAATTTCATATAAATTCTGCAGCATATTCCTTAGGTGAATGCTCAAACTAACTCGAGATACACTGGTTGTCGCAAAAACGAAACACATTCCTAGAAACTAAGCGAAAATAAAAGTAGCTCTGCAAACTGTCAGTCTGAGAAAAGTAGTTTCTCCTAGAAGCAATTCTGAAAATTAAAAACACATCAGAACATAATTTACTAGTATTTTAATGTACTCGGGCAAATGTACTCTACTTGTACTGAACAACATTTTGAATTCTTCCCTTAAAATAAATTTTAATGAGAATTATCCGATGTTCTTGCATAGCATGTACTACTCCAGATCTTGAACATCACTGCACATCCATGCAATCAACCTCTTTTACGGTCACTAGGCCTGCAGGATGTCATCCAGTGGCAGCTAGGCCTACAGGATGCCATCCATTAGTAACTTGGCCTGCAAGATGCCATCCAGTGGTCAATAGGCTTGCAGGATGTCATCTGGTGGTCATTATACCTGCAGGATGTCATCTGTTAGTCATTAGGCCCGCAGGATATCATCTGTTAGTCACTAGGCCTGCAGGATGTCATCTGTTAGTCACTAGACCTGCAGGATCTCATCCAGTGGTCACTATGTCTGCAGGATCTTATCCAGTGGTCACTAGGCCTGCAGGATGTCATCTATTAGTAGCAAGGCCTGCAGAAGGCCATAAAAAAACATTCAAAAGATTTCTAGTTCGTTCGGTCTTGTCATTGAAGCTCTCACACAGCGCTGTTTTTTCAAAAGAGTTGTTTAACTTTCTCCGGTGTTCGTAACTCATAAAAAGCTAAATAAGTTCAATATCTTCATTGCTCACAAAAGTTAACCGGCCAGCAGACACGAATTCCATACATATGTGGCTTCTTTCATTTTATGCTTGTATCATATCGATGATACATGCATAATGTATATTCCTTCATGTTAGCATAATACAATATTATAGAAACAATTTGTGCTAGAAAAACATTTATAGTCTTCTAAAGCCAAAAGACGCCAAATCTTCTTTTAAAAGTAAACTTTTTCCACGAGTTTAAAAACGTCTAAAGCGTTTAGATGCCTCATTGCTCCTCAGGTTTTCATGCTCGTCAATTTCATTTCCTCACGAAAAGTGTACACATTTCTGAGCTGCACGTTTTATCATGAGGAACTGACTCACTCTGCTCCAAGTTCTGGCCAGGCTGGAGATCTACGATGTCATCAGGGCTCGAAATGCACCATATCAGACGACTGGCAAATGTCGCACGGTCAATTTGAGTGGAAAATGTACTTTCTTTAGGAAACTCTGCTAAGGCCCCTGTGTATGGGGACGTACGAAGTCGTATATACATTGCAAGACGTTGAAATGAAAGGATATACGATGTCCCAAGGCTCCCAAATAACTTAGTTAGAAAAGTACAGTATTGAATGAAGTTAAAATGGTGTAAGTGCTTAAGTCACATACAGCTCATCAAGCTCTAGGCAATGAAAAATACGCTGTAAGTTGAAAAGAGATTCGTTAAAAAACTTTACAAGTTTCACATTGCATTCTATATTGTCCAGGGGATCTCAAACTAAATGATGCACAAGTTATTATTTCGTTGTTGTGTATTTGTTTGATTTGTAGGCTTAGAGTACAAAGTTCTTTTTTTTTCATTTATACTGGCACTTCCTCCGTCCCGCTATTCTGTATAGACAGTAAACTGAGTTTTTATTTGACAAACTGAAAGCCAAATAGTAATGTTATTAGTAATAGGTTAAAACAGATGAACCCTCAAGCACTGCACCAATGTACAATAACTGGGAGTAATTTTTGTTCAACAGAATTATTTTTCAAGTATCAAAAATGAAAGGTAATTTACTAAAACAATTTTGAATTCCTAAATTATTGTTACACAAGTTGCCTAAGAACAAAAAGTTTATGAAGGCCATATGCAAGAAACATAAATTTCATCTCAACTCTGAAATGTAGAAAATTGCAATCAACTTTTATTTATAATTGTATCTGCTAATTCGCGAGCATGGCTTATGAACATTTAATTGAATCAGTGCAACTTGAGAGGGAAAAAGAGAATGTTTTTCAAGTACTTTCCGCAGCCCGAAATTGACCTTGAAAATGGTGAAATAATCTCAAAAAATTGTACCTCAAATTTATCAACACGCTATAATAAAACGCCATGAACACTCCTTAAATAAATAAATTGATATATTTTTGTGTGTAATTTCTCCCACGGTATTACAATGGGAATTTCCTGTAAATACTGGTAGTTAAATCCGTAGACTTTCAGGTTGATAGATTCTTAACCGCTGGATTTAAAATCGTAGACTTTCTGATTAGGTCTGAGAATCTGTTGCTCTAAGTCCTTCCTTCATATGCATGATATTAAAACTCGATATTTTTAACGGGTATACATACTAGTGTATCATATTACACGTGTAAGCTTACTTTCAGAATTTCATCAATGTAGCTACCGTAGCTGAAGTCAAACAGACGAACAGTGTAGATGAATCCACTAACAAAAATCTGCGCTCTCCAAAATTTCTTTTGACAATTTAGCGCTTACACTAAAACCAATCACACAGATTGCATAAACTGCGAGAACATTGCATTTCTACTCTCATAAATCCAACAGGATTTCGCAATTGCTGCACACCGAGCTGCATGCTGCACTTGAACCTACATGCAGCACCCCGAGCTGCATGTTGGATCCCGAGCTGTATGCTGCACACGGAGCTGCTTGCTGCACACGGAGCTGCATGCTGCACCCTAAGCTGCATCCTACATCCCGAGCTGCATGCTGCACCCTGAGCTGCATGCTGCACCCTGAGCTGCATGCAGCACCCCGAGTTGCATGCTACATCCCGACCTGCATGCTGCACACCGAGCTGCATGTTGCACACCGGGCTGCATGCTTCACCCCAAGCTACATGCTGCACACCGAGCTGCATGCAGAACTTGAAGCTGCATGCTGAGCACAGTAGCAGTGACGTCACACGGTTGCCATGGCGACCGCCCCATGACGGACAGAAGGCCTACTCCGCCGGTGCATTTCTCTGGCGCCTATTTTCGTCAAGAAAATTTAGCCGAGAATCAAAACGCGAACTTCGAGTTACTTTCGGGCAACCTCCGTCATAAAAACGCAATCGGAACGAAGTTGTCAGGAATTATGGGAATCAAAATAGGGAATCCGAGCGCTATTAATTGCTAATTGCAATCCAGCAACATTTATGCTTTCCTAGCGAATCGTCTGTCAAAATTTGCCAGAAATACCACGCTTAATAAACATAATAGATATTTTCTGTTTATAATTTTAACAAGGAAACTTGCGCAGTATTCTGTTTACTCGTGGAGAGGTGTCAGAAATGCTGTACTAATAAGTCATAAAAGACTATATTTTCATAATCATACCATATAATTCAATACTTAATGGGTTAAGCGCATCATGACACTAAAAACATCAATGGAAAAATAAAAAATTTAAACCGATACGATCACTTCTTAGTGTCAGGTATTTATTTCTCACTGAGTAGTAGACTGTCCCTTCTGAGTAACAGACTACTTTTTCTTGGAGCAGACTGTCCCTTTTGAGTAACAAACTATTCTTTCCCAGTAGTAGACTGTCCCTTCTGAGTAACAGACTACTTTTTCTCGGTAGCAGAATGTCCCTTTTGAGTAACAAACTATTCTTTCTCAGTAGTAGACTGTCCCTTCTGAGTAACAAACTACTCTTTCTCAGTAATAGACCGTTCTTTGTGAGTGGCAGGCTGTTTTTTCTCAGTAGTCAACTTTTCTCAGCAGTTGACTTTTTCTCAGTAGTACTAAAGTATTCTAGTCAAACTTCTTTCGAATATTCTACTAGAAAAACTGTTTCTTGAATCAAGACGTAAATATAACGTCAACAAGGACACGGAACTAACGTAACTTCGATGTCGTAAAACTTACGTCGTCCGGACGTACGTATATCCTTAGCAAGACATCTACGTAAGCAATGCATTTTAGATAAATGAAATTTTTTGTTAGATGCTAAAGGGAATCCGAACGAATTATTTCGCGTCTTGTGCTCATAAAAGACAAGCTTTTTGAAACTTATTCAGGACGATTACCGTGAAAGAATGTCGGGGCAAAATACCAGAAAAAAATGTAAAAATTCAGTGATCGATTACAATAGATTTATTGTATATACACGATCGATTCTATATACATGATAGATTCTATATATATACGATCGATTCTACATACCTGATCTCGTTCAACATCTAGATCGTACATGTAAAATTAGAAAATTAAGATCAATCTTTTATCAAAGTAAAACTAAACCTTACAAAGCTGCATCTATCAGTCACTGTAGGCCTAAAAGACGTACTTACATTCGTTTAAATTGGCCACCGGTTGAAGAGTTAAAGAAAACCAGTTAAATTTTCATCAGTTAAATAAATTTAAGCTAATAGTAAAATTTTGAAATAGTTTTTATAGTAAATTGTATGCAGGACTCGGTACTATATAAATGTTTACTAGTGTTTCAATTCATTTGAACTTTTAAGCTCTTGCAGCTGAATATGATTTCAGCTCGTAATTTAGCATCATTCAAGCGTAAAAATTCTCGACTACTCCTACTTGATTAGTATTTATTCATTAAAATAACATCAAACTACCTAAATAGATAAATGAATAAATAACTTACGTCAGTGTTCTAAAATAGTACCATCCTAAGTTACTGTTCATCTCCACTCATATCCTAAAGTATATTACAAACTTTACTCAAGGCATTTTCCTCAATTAATATGTAGATAAGCTATAAAGATAACTTTCATCGTAAAAGATGTCTAAGAGCAACCTATAAACTTTTTACGTCTCAGAAGACCGGCCAAAAATATCCTCCAACATTTCTCATAGCGGACAAGAACTCGCGTGCTTCAGGCGCGTTCTTTTCTATCGAAATTTATTGGAGCTCTTAGAATTCCACGAGCTGAAAAAATCGTGGGAATATAAAGAACACCCTGACATCCCTTCAGAGTGTGGTAAGGTTTTGAGCAGCCGTATGTTTGCGAGCAAAAAGTGGAGTTGTAAGCATCAAGATGAGGAATGAAGTTTGAACAAGTATTGAGGAAAAGAGTTACAGTATTTTACTCCTCAGGCTCATATTGAACTAAGTGAGGGTGTATCTGCTTGTGAGTTGTGAGACAGAAATGAGGATGTCTGTTGGTGAGTTGTGAGACGGAAATGAGAGTGTATCTGTTGGTGAGTTGTGAGACAGAAATGAGGATGTCTGTTGGTGAATTGTGAGACGGAAATGAGAGTGTATCTGTTGGTGAATTGTGAGACGGAAATGAGAGTGTATCTGTTGGTGAACTGTGAGACAGAAGTGAGGATTTCTGTTAGTGAGTTGCGAGACATAAATGAGGGTGAATTCGGTATTAAAAAGTAAATTCAACATGCTACAGGAACTCCAGTAATTATCATAGAAAGAGGATGTGTGCCTCTGAGTCCGCATCTAACTTCATCTTTGTTTACACTCATAACCTAGTGTGAAAAATCAAATCTCTAATTGGTATTTCTTTAGGAACGAATTATATCATCGTTTCATAATAAATTCATTGTAATATAGAATTCAAATTGAAACAAAGAAGTTATATTATGTTTGAAAATAATCGATCTTAACAAACAAAGGAGAATTTTATTGACAGAAAGCACTTGCTAAGCTTCCGGTTCCTTTTTAGTTTATTTTGAGAGTCCCTCCGGCAGGCCAATTTGTCGTTATGCTATCAGGCCCTTAATAATGTCAATAAAAAGAATCAATAGCAAATAAAGACACAAATGAAACAAATAACATTTTTTTCTCATTTTCAAAGTTTTTTTTTCTCGTAATTTCCCTGTTTGACCAATTAAAACCGCCGATTATAAACGGAATACGCATGCTATAGAGAAAAAACAATCAAGTAATTTTAAACGAATACTCTTCCATATGAATCTCATACTTTACACTCTTATCAAATTAAGATTCTCCCCTATTCCAGAAGGAGCGAAGGTAGTCGATGAAAGACGGAGGCTGTGGAAGGAACATTGTAAATCTTGCCCTTTATGAACAAGAAATTGACATCAACAAGAGCTTATTCGCTGGCACCAAGTTAAACATCACACAAGCGTCGAAGGGGAAGAGGGAAGTACGCAGAGGGAAATATATTAGTCATAATTTATTCATAAAAGTGTAAATCGTATACCATTTCCTACTGATAGTGACTGGCTTGAAGTCCAGGGAAAAGTAACATCCGATCTGCAGAAAAATATTTCGAGCTCCAATCTGAGGTTTCAAATCAAGAGAAAAAATCGTAACATCTCGAACTCAAAGACATGAAGGTTTTTAAGTTAGAGGAAAAATCTTTGTGTCTCGAATTCAAAGTTAAGGATTCAAATCAAAATCAAAAGCGGCTATGTATCACACTGCAGAAAATAAAAAAGTTACTCGGGCCATGTTTCAATTTATAGTTCATGCAGTGGAGCCCATTACAATCTTTGTTTAATTTTACAATGGCTTCCATGGATTATTATTAAAATGATAACACAAAGTGAATGACCATATTTTATAAGGAACTGGAATATACATTCAAAGAAATTGGCGAAGAATTTCAGTGATGACCTTGGCTAATACCTCATTTTTTAAATGACTTCAAATTAAAAATATTTCATCATCAACTTTTTCAGTTATAAGTTAGTGTTAATGTTACTTTATTGCTTTACTGATCATTTTTTATTTCATTGCACCTAGTTTACGAGGTTGTTTAAAATCTGTCACTCTCAATATAGTTACGAGTAACTTGTATCAAGCAACGAATGTAATAAATGACATGTATTTAATCTGAACACTTGCCAGCTCTGTACTATTAAATTTAGTTTTTCAGTGATGAGACAAAACCCAACGCTTTTATTAAATGAAACACAATGGGAAACTAAATGTATAAGCTGCAGTGAAAAAATTGATATTAGTCAATTGAAAACTATGTCAATTTATTAATTTTAGAGTTTCCATTTTTTGCTAGTCATGAAAAACTGAGCTTTCATTCTTGATTGATTCGTTGCTTAGTTGCGACAGTATGAGCCATTTTTCGTTTTGTATTGACAAGAATAGAAATAAAATAAATAAGAATAATTTCTTACCGGTTGGAAGACAAACAAGAAGTAGGATGATGATGCGAAGAACTGGTAGTCTATTGGAGCAGAGATTTCTGAACACTTGCAATAAGAACATGTCCGTTGAACCCGACAATTTTTCTTGACGATGGCAGAAAGGAGATCTTCCCGCCGACGCCGCGCGTTTTTGTGAACTCCCCAAAAAACTTGACTCCGGTGCTATCAAGGCTGATGAAGATACGCTATGTGATTTCAAATGAGACTTTGTGTTCAATGATAATGATCTTGCGCTCGTGTAATATACAGTGACATGGCTTCTAAAATTCTGCAGTGATTCGTTGATAATCCCTGAAGTATTTCCTTTTACGAAGGTGATAAACTGACGCAATGGTTTGCCCAGACTAAAAACTTTCTCGGCGAATGTCGCCACATCATTTCTTATGCATGATTTTTGCAATTGGAAACATTTTGCTCGCTGGTCTCTCCAACAAGAAATTCTGCACCAAAAGCTGGTCATCATCACCGTTGATGATTTGTGTAAAGATGATATAGATGGTAGACCAATGAAAAACTTCAATATCAGAGCGATCAACGCTTGAGCCAGAACTTCAATGCGAAGGAAGAAAACTCGAAGAAAAACGAGGACTCTTCTCATTTCTAGTGTAGATCTACCTAAATTCGATAAAGGTTTTCTCATTTCATCATCACTTGATATAAAATGCTGGCTTTTCTGACAGTACTTCGTTGTATCAGCAATACTTTGAAATTCTGGAAGAGGCGCGTCGAAAGATTTTCTAGACCTTGTGGATCTATTTCTTGGTAACTGCCACGAAGTGTCTTCTAGTGACATCGTCGACGATTGTTGTGATGATAGAGATGATGATGGTGATGATGGTGAAGGCAATAAGGACCACAGGCGAATCCAATTTTGTGATAGACTTTCAACAGGCGATGGAGAACACGAGTTCAGCGAAGGTGCTTTCCGAACGAGGACTTCAGTACTCATCGTCGATGGCGACTGAGATGAATAGTATATTTTATTTGTCAGTGGAGACAATCTAGAATCAAAAGCCATTATTCCCTGATTTTGTCTTCTCCTGTTACTCCGATCTCATTCCAAGCTCCTGATTTTTGGTTATGAAAACGAGTGAAATTTGAAAAAAAAACTTGTCTGTCAACATTCCCCTCAAAATTGTCCTGGAAATTTTTTTTCAAAAAATCTTCAGTTTGAAAAATAAAAGTGGCTTAAACAAGGAGAGAGAGATAAAGTAGATAAATAACACGATGAATGAGTAATGACAAGAAATACGAAAAGAGATTATCACCTTTTATCACTGTTCTGTTTGTGGATTGTTTTCTGACGATCCATTTTTGACTGAAAACCTACGAGGTAATGAGCGAACATCGAGCAAGATGTGTGAGTTAATACGGTTCTTTACTGAGGTAAAAATGGCTTCACTACCTGAACTGTACAATAAAAATGAGCATCTTAGCTGGAGTGAATGTATTCCATGGGTGCAACGACGCGGTAACTTGTGTGCAAGAACACCTCTAACGAAAGCTCAAGGTATAATGAAGCGGTGATGGAGCCGAAGGCCCGACGCGCCCTCAATTCTTGGGCCGCGCATGCGCTGTAAGTCGATGTCGTCCCGACCAATGGCGAGCCAGCCCCAGCAGCCCCCAAAGAGCAGAAATAACGGCTCAGGATTGAGAGAGTCACAGCATCCTTCGACAATTCCAAATAATTGCTGTCGCATGTTAAATCTTTCACATTTCTTAATTAGAAGCCCATCGTAATCCAAAGATGTGATCCTGATGATCGATTTGGAGTTCGATGCCTCATAGTTGTCGTCTCCGAGGCCACGTTTCCTACAGCTTCACGGAGATGGTCTTCACACAAAGCAAATTCCCTGAAGAAAATAAAGCACTCTTCCGGGGATATTCGTGGCCAAACTGGAACAGAAATCAATGAGAACTCTTGGCCAAACAGCAGATATTTTGATCTGGCTGCATCCCACGACAGCGCTTCTATTGCTTCGTCACCAATCAAGGACTCTCTCATGAGTACCTAAGGACTTTAAAATTTATTGCTCTCGGTTGAGATGTTCCAGCATCTCGCTGGCTCTGCATGCCATGAGTGTGGGGGAACTTTAGCGGCGAAGAGATGCTGTAAAATAATATTTTCGTACATGCTTCAGGAAGATTAAAATGCTTAGCCTCCTGAATTAGCCGACGGTTTGAAGAGTCTTTTTTGTCAGGAAAGAAATCATGTTAAATTCATTTTAGGAATACTTCCTCACAAAAATTTAACTGTTAAGCGGCAAGCTGAACATGGCAATTAATTAAAACTGTGTATTTCAGACTAAGTCGCTGTGCTTACATTTCTACCATAGAAACGTTAAACAGAAAGAATTGTTGTACCCTCTCCTCTGTAAAAACTACAAGTTCATTACCAGAGCACTTTTAAGTAATTTCCACAAGTAACAATTTTCATCTAAAGAGACATCATCGATTTGTTCTGGCTAATAAATCTTTATAATAAATCTATATGGATGAAAATCAATAATAAAAATCAGATACGATATATTCGGAGCCGTAACATTTCTGTCATTTCAATGGCTTTTTTTACTCCATATATTGGAGAAGTTTTCACAATCTTTCAATTTTTTATCCAATGGGCAAAAGAAGAAAATATATTGCGGACTTGCTATGCTGAATGCCTAAAGGAATGCCAGAATTATTCTTCTGAACCGAATACTATTATCACAAAAATATCCTCTGACAATTTTCATCTCCCCATCAGTTTTTTAGTTTGGTATTTTACAACATTTTATCTCTCTAACAATCACCTCGTCCACTTTTTTCACCTCCTCCACAGTGCATGTTAACTTTACCACAGTCCTATTAACTCAGTCTACAGTCCTAGCTGCCTCAAGTCCACAGTCCTAGTAGCCTCAAATCCACAGTCCTAGCAGCCTAAAGTCCACAGTCCTAGCAGCCTCAAGTCTACAGTCCTAACAGCCTCAAGTCCACAGTCCTAGCAACCTCAAGTCCACAGTCGGCATGACAACAAATCAGCCAACAATTTCATCGGTCAACTGCCCGGCGGCGGACGCCTTTATTTCCCTCACTAATTTTTGCCCCGTCAAAATTATCGTCATGATGCAGGACAGCGCTTTGTGAGCCCTCTAGGAAACTTGGTTATCCCGTGGGTGTAATGTGACGCATAGCAGTGATGTGACGCATAGCAGTGATGTGACGCATAGCAGTGATGTGACGCATAGCAGTGATGTGACGCACAGCAGTGATGTGACGCACAGCAGTGATGTGACGCACAGCAGTGATGTGACGCACAGCAGTGTTGTGGTGCACAGCAGTGATCTGGCGCACAGCAGCCTACTAACACCAGCTGGGATCTCGACATGTCTGTCTGCACAGACTATCAATGCGGATAGACCACAGCTGGTCCTCGCCTGTCCGCACTTCCGACCTTTGTTATAACAACACAGCGTTAATTCTGCTCTTTTCCTAGCCAAACAAATTATCAAAATAACTAATAAGTAGAACTGAGGCAGCTGGCCTGGTTCTCGGAGACAGCAAAGAAACTCAAGACACATTGATTGTTTACTTTGACTGAAAAAGAAGTGGATGCCCAAGGAATTGAACACTTTAGAACATACATTAAATAATGAGGAGAGGGTTTTTTTCGCTGGGTAGATCTTTTACACTCATTCTTGATGTAAAACAAGCGGCTTGTGCCTGTGATACGCAAGCCCCTGGTTCGAGTCATCTCACAGCTCTCGATTTTCTCCTGGTAGCGATGCCAGAGACCAGTTCGAGTATGTCCTCATCATCAAACTCATATAGTAAAACGCAGAGTAAATCAATTTCCTGAATTATAATAAAGTACAAATTCAGCCTTCTTTAACTGTAAGTGTCTGTACCACTTTGAGCAAACTAATTTTCATATTTTATGTAAATGGATTTGCATTTGATTCAAATTAACTTTCATGTGACGTTCAATTACACTTTGTAGAACTTTATTTTCCTCAGGTGCACATAAATTTGGAAAACGTATGTAGATGATAACATGATCCAAAAGACAATAACCCTAAAGCTAGCCTGAGTAGTAGTGCACAGAAGCGGCTTCTCATGTTTTAATCTCCAGCTAACACAGGCACTGAAGTCAAATAATACATTCTACAACCCACCCTTAACATTCAGGGAACGCTACCAGGTGAATCAGTCAGTCATTTGTCGCAGGCTTCGGAGAAAACACGAATGAAAACTACCAAAACAAACAGAAACAGCATTTAAGCCATGTACCCACGCTCAGATATGAATGTCTGGCAGACATATCAGACAAGTCAGACATGTCAGACAAGTGAGACATTTCAGACATTCACAACAGGCACGCCTGACAGGTGTGCCAGCGACCGCCTCGAGACATGTAAGGTGTCAGGCCCAGGCTGTGGAGAAAGGCGTCGGGTTAAAGAGCGACCTCCTGCGCGCATTTTATGCGTTAAAGAGGCTTGCTCAGTGGGTCTCCGCACCGGCCCGCTGTACAACAAAGGTGGCGTTAAATTCCATTCAGTTATGGTAAGATATTCACTGGTATTAACAAGACTGTGTTTATATATAAAGGGAGTGGTGAGTTTCAGTTCCGTCAAGGTAAGATATTCAGAGATATTAACGAGACTGTGTTTGTATTTAAAGGGAGTGGTGAGTTTCAGTACCGTCACGGTAAGATATTCACTGGTATTAAGAAGACTGTGTTTGTATTTAAAGGGAGTGGTGAGTTTCAGTACCGTCACGGTAAGATATTCACTGGTATTAACAAGACTGTGTTTGTATTTAATGGGAGTGGTGAGTTTCAGTACCGTCACGGTAAGATGTTCAGGGATATTAACGAGACTGTGTTTGTATTTAGAGGGAGTGGTGAGTTTCTGACCCGTCACGTGAAGATATTCAGGGATATTAACAACACTTTGTTTGTATTTAAAGGGAGTGGTGAGTTTTAGTACCGTCACGGTAAGATATTCAGAGATATTAACGAGACTGTGTTTATATTTAAGGGGAGTGGTGAGTTTCTGTACCGTCACAGTAAGATATTCCGTGATATTAACAGGACTGGTGAGTTTCTGTCCCATTATGACAGGATATTAAGTGATATTAACAGAACTGTGTTTGTGTTTAAAATGAGTGTGTAGTAGTATCAATCTTATCACTCTTTAGTCCCAACCCTTAGACATCTCTTATCTCCGAGCAGACATTGAATATCTTTATCCTACTCGGAGTGAGCGCCTGAGGGAGTAAGGGACCGTCAAGGAACTCAATAGGAGAAAAGGCAATTAAAGGCAGGATGAGTTTAATAGTTTGTATTTTGACCTTTGAATAATACATCAATTGTTGCTTTTTCTTTCTTCGAGGAGAATGTCTTGACGTCGAGTACTGGCGAACTGACATCTTGCCGGTGGTACGCTGGGACGTATAGAGTTGGAGTGCGTGGCGAGTTGGAGCACGTGCACTTCTTGTTAGTGCGCGGGTTGTTTGAGCTCCATCCTGTCCGCAGACAGGATGGCTGATTTCTTCTTCGTTCGTTCTGCTGTTGGCTGTAAATTGATTTCTTCAGATGATGAGAGTTCTTGTGGAGATGTTGACTTTGGATCGCTTGGTAGAGAATCCGTGACGCAGAGCGTTGCACCCTCGTTATATAGGGCAGTTGGCTGGGCACTGCTGCCTGAGCGTTACCGCTCATTGGTTAATGTCGTGCTTCTGGTCGTAACGGGGCCTAGCCTGGTAGCTGGATTCACTTCTTCTGTCCTGTTTGCTCATTGGTCGATGAAAGCTAGCCTCGTCGCGATACTCGTTTGTAGTGGAGCCATGCGATTCACTACAAGTGCTGTTTCCATCCCATTGATCAAAATCTATTCAATAACAATAGCGAGGTAGTGGTTTGTATGATTCGAACGGTTAACGTACTTTGGTTCAGTAACAGTCAAATAAATTAATTTTCTTTCCCTAATGTCTAGGCAGAATTAATAAGTTGTCAATAGATTTATAGTAAAATATCTCAATTTCTTACCCTAAGCCAGTTAGAGTAAACTGCTTTCTCAAATGTAATATTTAGCGTTAGAATACAATCAAGTTTTCCTTTAATGTGAATCATCTAGAACTCATTTTGCTTTGGAGCACAAGTAATTATGAACATTAGTTTTCAGCTCAAAAGGAATGTCAAATTGTTCATTATATCCCTTCTGTATTATCAATTTTAGCGTCTGAGACTTGTTTCTGTTTCACTATGTTACGCCGTCTCAATTATTCTTCCTTTGAGTTGATTTCACAGCCCAGCTGCTTAAAAAACTACGTTTACTTCACCATGAACAAACAAATGCTTTCAGACAGACCTAAACTCACCCGGAAGGGATGCTTTCATGCCTATTCTAAAATTTCACCTCCACTGTTCCACGTCTGTAATCTTTCTCGCTTAATCTTTTGACGCGTGAGTATGTATGTACTTCAGTGAGTGCATGCCTAAATCCCATGCCCTAATCCTATCACCCGCCCGTCAGGGCTAGTGCCCGAACGACACCCGTGTTAGGCCACATACAAACCTAGAATCTACATGTTTTCGGGGCTGCTTTTTTGAATATTGGTGTTATTTAATATGCAGCTCTATTGAAAACTTGGGACTAGATACTTCACTGACTTTGTAAAAGTGTTTGGCTTCTCGCTATTTCCTAAAGGCTCAAATTGAAGTATTTTAAATTTAATGCAATTAAAACGGAGCACGCAATGATCGTCAATCAACAAAGCACACGAAAATAAACTTGAATTAAACAATATACTTGCCTGAATCTAATTTAATGAACTGTTCATGTTCATAAAAATACATGAAAATAATTTATCCATTCATTTGACAATTCAGTCCTTTTGTGAGCGTATACATTGACTCAAAATGGTATTTTTGAAAAATTATTGTTCACAATTATTTACTCTTTCTTTTCAGTACATCAGTTTACACAATTGAGTAAACATTTATAGATTTGTGAATTTTAGTGTTTTACTTCCAATATTATGTAATTTTAGTTGTTATTTTTAAAGACCTCTGTGTCATTTGTACAGAAATATACAATGTTATCGTCAATCTATTTTCATCGACGACACTCCTCATGAATAAAATACTAGCAGACCCACACGTAAAAATTGACATGTTTTTTACCGAATTGTTTCGTTTAATTTGCCAGTAGATGCGGGCTTTGCGAAGGAGTTTCTACATTGAAGGATATGTTTTTGGTATCCACAATACAATCCTGACAATACATGTATACCATACCGAATTTTCTCCTATCTAAATCCTCAGAAGCGTGACATAGAGATTGACTAAGCCACTAACTAAGTGTTATTATACACTGGAATATACATAGGTGCATAATGTATTTATGAAGAAAAGAAGTCGTAATGAATGTTCTGTGTGCTCGAAATGCTGCTTGTATTTCCTTCTTTTTATACTTAACTTTTGTACGTCGCATGCAGAATAGTGTTCTCATAGAAGATATCAAGTGTAGATTGTGTTAATGGTAGAGAGTGAATAGTGTGATATCTACCTTTAAAGCCATTTGTTTTACAGTGTTCACAAAACTACAGTCTTTTCATCCAGTACTCTCTATTATTAAAATGACATCGATTTATATCAAAAAATACGTAATGTTATTTCCCATTAACTTAAGCAGAGATCTAGATTTAGAAATTGTCTTTCACTATAAAATCACACTCCTCACTCAAATGTTCCTCATATTTTCGATTCTTATGCCTTGTGTTTGAAAATCCAGGTCACACAAAGACACTTCACTACGAAGTAGATGTATTCAAGTCACTGCCAAGTTAAGTAGGGAATGTACTTGTACCTGAGAGGGAATTGAAATTCAAGGTTGATTCTAAAAGTCCTCCCGAGATTTTAGCAGCTGCTCCTTGTACTGAGCTCTAAACTTTGAGCCTAGCAAGCCCAAGGAAGCCGAATAGGAATTGGTCCCAAGAGATAAAGAATCCTGCAGTCATTCTTACTCCTCATGAGTAGAGGAATTGAAAGTATATTCCCCTTTCTAAAGATAAAACGTTTAATAAAGTAAGGTTATGATTCTTAAATTAACTTATTCCTGGTAAAACCATGACTTAATTCATCTATTCTTTGCAAAGTCATGACTTTTAATTCACCTTTTCACTGTAAACTTATGAATCACAAGTTCCCCCATTCTTCATGCATTGAGGAATAAAAAGTGACCTAGTCCTGTTGAACTAATAAATGGTAAAGTTGTCTATTTCTGGTGTTGTTGAGAATTATTAATTTTATTAATCTTGATGAAGTTAGTAATGGGACTCATTCTTAGTCAGACAGGAAAGCTCACTGGGGCCAACAGCCAACAATTGCAGAAGATTAAAATTATCGTCGGTTGATCAAAGACGTTTTGTAAGAGGAGCTTCCAGGAGAAAATTGTCCTAAGCAGAAAAGTTTAAATTTTTTACTGTTTTAGAGTTGGACGTCCGGAGCATGGCAGTGTGTGTACAAAGAACTCCTCAGGGCTGATGAAAGTTGTACTTGGATCGACGTGATCGTTTTTTTAGATAAGCGGCTCGACCTACGGTCAATCACACCTACTGTAGTGAGTAGTAACACATCAATTTTATTCTGATGTTTAAGTTATTGTGTCCATGTATTCTGCTTATGTCTCCCTAAGCTTTCTGAAATGCCGTCATGAATCTGATTAATTCTAACAATAATATTTGGAATATTTTTATGTAATATCCCAAGCTTCAAAAGAATGTTTGCAATTTAGAGACCTGCTCAATAATATTTATTTACCCAATTTCACGAGAATCATGCATAATTGACATGAACTTCAGCATTATTCGATAAGGCCTAACACCAATATTCAATGAATAAGTGAGAAAGGCAAAACAATGGTGTACCTTCAACACATTTGCCGAGAAAGAAACCTCGTTGAAGGAATTTAAAACTCTGCAAATGCGCCTCACGTATCAATAACTTGCACGACCAAGTTAAATGGAAAGTTTCGAGCCGAGAAAAAACTTTTCTTCAGGGGACACTGGCGCTAGCCATCTAGGATAAAAAATGTATCTTCTCGGTCAACGTTGTGAGAAGCTGTGGTACTGCATCGCAGGGGTGCATTGAGCTGCAAAATGATCCCCCAATAGCCATGTCTGGGACTCCTCCTACTTTTGGTATTAAATTTAATATTTAGCGTTGATATTCATTGTATTTGTGTCCGTTAACTGGTTACTCGCATATATATGTGTTGCAAGAGTTCAACACAGATAAAGAGGCAAGTAATATGGATATTTTTTATTCTGTTCAGTATCATAGATACGTGTTACAATATGTAAATCTGGAAGATCTATGAGAAATACTCAAATAGTATACTCTAGTACACCTATTATATTTATATGAATTCATGTATGTACAGTGCGACCCACGCTAACAGTCTAATGCAACATTGCTTAAAATATTCCATAAAAATATCTTTAAACATATTAGATGATATTTTTTAATAATAAATTATTTAGCGAGGATTTAGGATGGCTATTTGCAATGCTAACAAAGTATATTGTAATACGCAACGCTTTTTCTTAAAAATTGGTGTTTGTATCGACTTGCGATATTAGAGCAGTCGGTAGACCAAGCCTGGTGTAGCACAATCCAGTGAGACATGGAAACACATGGTTTCAGTATAGAAGAGGTGGAAGCCATGGCACCCGGAAGGGCTGAATGGCGGAGATTCATTGTTGCCCTATGGACAACCTGAGGTCCAACAGGTATGGACCACCTGAAGTAAAATCGACCCGTGATATTAGTCCAACATGATTTGAGGAGTGAATTCATTGTCAAAAGGGATTAAAAACAATTGATACTAACTTCAACATTGTAATACATGTAAGAACACATCATTTCAAATTAACAGTGAGCAGATTTATCAAAACGTAAAAGCTATTTATCAATGTAACGACCTTTACACCTTATGAATTCAAAAACACTACCAATAGTTGATTCAGTCAATTTTTTCAGATAGCACCGATCTCAATGTCACTGCTATGGTATTCCACGAGTCTTGTTTCGAAGTAGATTGCCAACTATCGGCATAAATTTTTCTCTTTATGATGGGCCACAAATTTTCTGTTGGGTTCAAATCTGGCAAATTTGAAAGCCACACCATCAAATCCCAACGAAGCCAGATATTTCTTAGTTGCTCTGGCTGCATGCGAAGGTGCATCGTCTTGCATGAACACGACCTTTTTCCGGAGTGACAAAGACTGGTTTTCAAGCCAAGGTAAAAGTAGTTGATTCAAAAATTTACAATTTGTAGCTGGGTAAATTTTGACAACACTGGGAATTATTACAGGTCCTATAAGTTGTTTGTTCATCAACTTATCCAACCTGTAATGATGTAAAAACATCATTAAGTTCTCTGATGTAAAAACAGAGAAAGCTCTGATGCAAATGTATTAAAATATATTTTTTATTTTTGTGGGGTGAAAAGGTAATCCTAAAACACAAATTCATAATCATCATGTTGAACCTCTTATAGAATCTGCGATAGTTGGTTAATAGACCCAAGGCTTCTCGATTTTGAAGGTTTGAGCTTACACTCGTAAACTCTATTTTTCTTTATAAAGGAGCCATTTTCACTCAGTCGTGGCCTCGATCGGTTGTGGGTACACATTTCTCATATTCCTGATATTATTATTTTCTTAGCAAGGTACTTCTATTCGTTTATTCTTTCCTTTAACTTCAACCATCACAATACTCTGCTCCTCTACTGTGTCCGACAATTTACCCGCTACACCTAAACCATTGCAGCTCTCATTTCACACAGTAGCAAAGCGTACTATTCCTTAAAAAGATTAAGAGAATTAGATCATTTAAGTGTAGGGCAAAATACAAAATTCTACTCTGTGTTTAGCTTCCATTGTAGCCGAATGGTTGAGCTACCTATGCTTGTGTTGCCAGGCCCCTGGGTTCGATTACACCTGAGCAGCCATAGAATTTTCTACGCTTGTGATGCAGACGTTAACATAATAAAATCTAAAAACCATTGGCGGCCTGTGTTAAGTATCAGGTCTCTGCTTCGGGCAGAAAGACCGCGGGTTCGAAACCCGGCCATGAATACGAGCTGTTTCTAGTTTCGCGCCGTGAGCTCGCACTTATCGGTGAGCCCTCAACTCCCCGCCCATGGACACATCCCAGGATCGTCGCATGTAGCTCACCATCATCCTTACTCTTAGAATGTTAACCTTAAGAATTTGAAAAACCAATGTACTAATGTCTATGTACTGTGTACTTCATTGGAAATAAAGTTGTTTGTTTGTATATTTCATTTAAACCTGACTGAAACAAAATTTCTATTTCTTTTCCATTTCTAACTTTTAGCGTGGCCAACTGGTGAGGGCACCCGCCTGCTATGAGGAAGGTAACTGGTTCATTCCTCGTTGCTGTCACGGTCTATTTGTGCCTAACCATTGACAGCTAGAAAGAGCATGTCCTGCAGCTGTTACACTAGACGCTTAGCGCAAGCCACACCTCAACCACACTCATCGACACACCCCTAAGAGCCTTTACTTCAAACCGCAGTGCAGAGGACGGGGATCTCGCTTGAAACATTACTACTTCTCTGAAGACTTTATCAATAAGCAACGTCACTATTCATAAGATGTTAGCATTAAGAATTTAAAATAATGTACATATGCTGTATATGTACTTTATATGTATGTATATGTACTGTATACTTTATTGGAAATTAAAAGTTCATTTTTCTCTCTTTTTTATTTTTCTTCTTGATCATTTTCTTCACTCAAAAATTATGAAGTTAGATTTCCTCCGCCATCCGTATTTCCGCATTTTCTGTAGAAAACACCTATACCGTATTATAAGTGGTAAGAAATTAGCTGATCAAGATGCTGCTTCAAGTGCACGAAGCCGATTTACCTGCTGCTCAAACTGGTTCTTGTTCAACATAGATCACCAATGCTGTTATAATGTGTATATTTGTTGGTTGTGAAAATTACTGCTCCATTTATTTGAGATATAACTTGAGTCTGAGAGTTGTACATACACGATGCCTGTCATTTCAGTCAGAAATTACACCTGTTGTGTAATTTCTATTCATGATTGATTGTTGTTTTGCTTGTTGATGAAGCATTCATGTGTAGCTGCGTTAGAGATGTACATTTTATCATTGGTCATTATATGCTACTGTGATATTATTGTATTGGCTATAGCGATGTTTGAATATTACTCCCTATTTGAATCAGGTTACACCCTCTATATCTATTCTTACTGTTTTTTTAGTGTGAATTCTTCGAATTTTGAACATAATATTCAAATATTAGGGCTGAATCCATATCAAGTGTTGGCAAGTTATCTGAAAGCTGTGAAAATTAGAACAATAGCTTGGGTCTGCAGTGAACCTCCAGGATTTCTTGCTCTAATGTCTTGCATTGCTAGAAGATAGTATTTTTCTGCTACTCTAAGGGGTATACAGGCAGGGCCAGTCCATGTCATTATCTTGAGACAGTATACTCTGAAGTATCTTCAGTTACAGTATACTCTGAAGCATCTTAAGTTACTTGCAGTATACTCTGGAGTGCTAGTTGCAGACAGCTCTTGTGTGTTTAGTCTATAATGTTTTATTATTTCCTTTAACTTTTTATTCTGATGTTTGAGTCTTGAGTATTTGTGAATGACCTGTGTAGCTTAGGTCTATTATGTATGTTTTGTCTTCATAATTATGTCTGGGGATCTGTGCAGCTGCTGTTTTAACAGTTTATTATGTTGATAAGTAAATTCACTTACTTTAGAATCAACATTTAAGAATATTTGACCAAAACTAAGAGGAAAATGCTCTTGTTTTACATTTATAAATCTTACTTGACTCTTTATGCTGGTTCCTAGGTTAGTTGAGCTTTATTGTAGTTGTTATTATATTTTCTCTTATATTAAGCATGGAGCTAAGAGTGTTGACAACTCTGGTCTTCAAAAACAAATGGCAAATCTCTCATATTTTTCAGTTGAGCTGGCAAAATAAAATATGAGCAATTTTTTTAATGTGAATCAGTAATGTTTTTCCTTTTCAGATTTTGTAAAATTTGAACTTTTTCTACAGACTTGAAAGTTTTTACAAGATATACCTGACATTCTAGTCATTTATCATCTTGGTTCATAAGTTTTTTTTATTAAATATTCAGTGTGTTGTTAGTGTTATATTGTATATTTTTATCTGCCTCTTTCTTATAAATAAAGATTTTTTAATCTCTATTAAATCAAACTTGTTGATGTTAATACCTTAAAAAGCATTGGTAAGAAACCAAACTTCAGCAAGTTGTTGAGGGAAAGGGGAGCTTTTTTGATGAGGGAGCATTGTTGATGAACCCAAAGCTCTAAATTCAACTTTTGAAGAGTTTCATTGCTAAGGCATTGGTGGTGTCCCCCAATGCATTAAAGTTCATTTGGGGATGGTCAATGTTGTGGGTGTTGGTGTGGGAGGCAGTGGGCAGCAGCAAGAGAAGTGCAGTATTTTGTCTCTGTCAGACTTCATCCTGTCGACACCTCCACTCTCTTTGCCGCCCGCTCCACCTGACATAGCTGATCGCTCAGCGCTAGACATGGACCTGCACAAGCAAGAAATGGAACCACAGCAAGATGCGATCAGTGCTCTCTCCAACAAAAATTGTGCACGTGCCACCCTGCAATGCCGTCCTAATTCACATCCATTTAATGTAAGAATTGGGATTTTAACTCTTGAATCAATGATATTAGATTGCCTGATTCTCAGCAGAAAAGTGTCAAAAACAGTATAGACAAAATTTAAAAATAGGTATGTTTTGTTATGATCAATGTGAGATGGTTGTTCTGTCTTTCAATTTTTTGTTTTCAGTCCAGTTGATACTATGAGTACAATTCTGGTTTATTTATTTACTAAAATACCAGGAATTATTGCTTTATTTACTGACTTGATAAATATTTTGCTGACAGTAATTATGATTTCCAGGAGCGATCGTTAATGCTGAGTTCACCTGTAAAAATTGGCCGATCTGTTGCACGATCCCGACCATGCAGCTCCAATTCTATATTTGACTGCAAGGTGTTGAGTCGTAACCATGCCCTGCTCTGGTGTGAAGATAATAAGGTGAGGCCACAAAGTTTTTTCATTTTGGTTAAATCTATAGTATGTATATCTATGAAAATATTGTTTTGAAAATGGTATGTTATACCCAGAGAGTCTTTTCTTATGATTCCATTCTATACAGATACTTTCTAGTTGAATTTTATTGATGCACCTGAGTCATTGGCTATAAAAATTATACTTTTTCATTCACACCCTTAAAACATTGAGCATTGAAGTAGCATACTAAAGCTGTATATAAAGGCTTCCTACCATTTAGTACTTCTTGGGCCAAAGGGTGTGTACTAAAGCCTTTTAATAGAATGTTGCCCTAATATTTTGGATAAGTTTATCATCAAGGTACCCCAAGTAATGACACCAAAGATGTTTGTATTAAAATGAATGCTTCTATACAGAGATTCATGTATCATTTTAAGTATCCAGCATTCAATTTTTAGAGCACTCATCCATTCTTGGTAATCTGTGGAGCGCAATGAGGAGTGGATATGTTTGATTTTTATCCAGATTGTGCATAAAATTACAGGCATTATTATTGAAAAAATAATAGAAAAGATGCATTCGTTTTGTAGATAATTTCTTTGTGTATATATAGCATTAAAACTATCAGAAGAATAGATGATAGATTATTTAATCTTTAAACCCAAGTTTAATACAGTAGAATTCTTTTAAACTGGCACTTGCTGGCCAAACTTTATAAATTTATTCATTGTTTTTTCTTTAACTGCTTTAAACACTTGATATTGTTTTTGTTTTATGTCTAGCATGTCTATGAATTGTTTGTGATTATTTGGGTGATATTAACTGGCAACTGTCAAGTCCTATGGGTGCCAGTTAAAAAGATTTCTACTGTACATGAAACAGAAATTTGCTGTGCCTTATTGTGTTTGACCTGTGTTTTAGGTATTGACTAGCTCTTTCAGTCTGCCATCACTTTCTTGTATTTTCAGTTCTACTTACAAGACACCAAGAGCAGCAATGGCACTTTTGTAAACAACCAGCGTCTTAGTAAAGGGTCAGAAGAGTCTGCTCCCAGAGAAGTATGCTCTGGGGACATCGTACAATTTGGTGTGGAGGTCATGGAGAACTCAAGAAAAGGTGTGTGCAGTTGTCATTTAACTATGTAGAGCTTGCTAGTTGTCTGCATATATTTGTGTATACAGCTGTAGAAAATTGTTCTATTGTGATAGTCAAAACTCCATGTTTTTTCCTTGTTGCTGATTTTTTCCAGTACTGATTCAGTTCTGCAGGATTATGTGTGTAGAAAATCTTGTGAAGTGTTTTATTAAAATTGATTACTTTGATTTACTTGTTATTTCTTTCATTTTAGTTTCAATTTCTCAGTATTATCTCTGTTAGCTATCCTAACAATAGCTGCTACATTTTTTTTATCTGGAGTAAACAAGTGAAACTAGGGTCTATGTTGCTCTAATATACTTGTAGTTTGTCGGCTAATTCTCTGTTGCCTAATCTCTGTAGAGTTCTTTGAAAAACAGGGCTTATCATGCAGTATGGGAAGTAAATGATTAAATATAGTAGGAAAGTTCATGAATTAGTATAACTGTTCAATACAGTCATTGTTCTATGTTAATGAGTGTGTATGAATGTGCTACAAGCTTTTCTATTGGATGTTCTAACTCATAACCATGCAAAAGCTGAACAGTAATACCAACTGCAACAATCATAAAACTTGCAGAGATACAGGGTTTGTTGCTTTTTTTCAAAAATGCTTTTCTGTTGTGCATGCACTTAGTGTGTCTTTCTTATAACACTGAGTTAATGTTAATGTATTTAATATTTTCATTAATCTGCATTCTCAGATGTCTTGTTATTGTGAGACTTTTTGTATTTTCTTTGTTTGTTGGTAGAGAAATGTAATTAATATGAAAAATCTTAGAGAAGTTGTTTAAATTTCTAGTACATGATATTTACTGACTTCAATTTAACAGATATTCTTGGAGAGAATTTTCTTAAAGGTGGGTGATTTGGGTGAGAAATTATTTCTATGACATTGCCTCAATCACTTGCCTACTCTATCTCTAAACATTTGCAACTATTACACCCTTTATGCTAAAGTTTCAGTGAATACTAACTTATTTCATACTAATTTTAGGCAGCCTGCACTGTTCCAATTCTCCAGCTTTTAGGTGTTACTGTGGAAGACATTCTACAAAATATTAAAGTAGAAAAATTATGTGTTGAGGAAAAAAGCTTCAATTTTACAATGGAGGTTAAAGATAAATACCATGATATTTTCCTCCTATTTGAAAAGAGTAGTCTTTGTATGAGAAGAGTGTACTATGTATTTGAGGGGCATCCCTTGTTTGTAATATCTAGCTGATAATTACATTAAAGCATAGATGTAAATGCCACAGTATTTTTGTAAGGGAACTTTAGTGTAGTAGTCTTGAACCAACAGACTAGTCATTTCACTCTCATCACACATGCCTGCTTCATGACTAGGACATCGAGGAAAGTATTATAAAGGCTAGAAAATGATTTTTGTAATTGCCAGTTGTAAGATGTTTTTAGTTTCCTAAAGCTAATAACTGCAGTGTACTTCTTCTCTTGAGTAATCAAAAATAATACGAACTCTGCTTAAAGAGTTCATTATTTGTTGACAAAACTGATGTTAGATTCATTCATTAAATTGAAAAATCTAATGAGACTATTCCCACTGAATATTCAGAAGCCTAGTATTATAGCTACTTTGTTCTCAGTTGGTTTCTCTACTTCTTTTTAGAGCAGTAATGCATAAAACCACCTTCACATGCAACTCAGCTTGCGTAGTGTTCACAATTTCCAATGCTGTACAAGCTCCACCAAGCAGTTCAGCTGGCTGAACACTCACAATTTCCAATGCTGTACAAGCTCCACCAAGCAGTTCAGCTGGCTTAACACTCACAATTTCCAATGCTGTACAAGCTCCACCAAGCAGTTCAGCTGGCTTAACACTCACAATTTCCAATGCTGTACAAGCTCCACCAAGCAGTTCAGCTGGCTGAACACTCACAATTTCCAATGCTGTACAAGCTCCACCAAGCAGTTCAGCTGGCTTAACACTCACAATTTCCAATGCTGTACAAGCTCCACCAAGCAGTTCAGCTGGCTGAACACTCACAATTTCCAATGCTACACACCTGATTCAGAACTTATGTACTCCCTAAGACACTGCTGCATGTATTATCTACATTTGTTATACCTATTTTATTCGTGGCTATCGTTACTGCTGAACAGAATTTACTTGCTGATAGTAAGCTATAGTAAATACTTAGACTGTCCAATAATTATGAGGACTGAAGATATGTGAGTACTTGCACATCCATCAGAGCACTAAGCTATACTTTCTAGTACTCACATGTCCATCTGAGCACTCACATATTCATCATTGCATTCATGTGGCTTTATGTATAACATCTCCACAGGAACATTGGTTCATTGCTCTCTTGAGGGTAGGTAATAATTTGTTCTATAAACTTACTGCTGATTATAATTGCTCCAGTTCTTGTTTTTTCTATTTGTTGATTATGAGATGATATGAGTGATACCTGGTACCCTGTGCATCCCTGTTTAACTATTAAGCTCACATGTAAAACAGTTTGCCAGTTACCATCCCTGGAGTCAGAGACTTTTCTTTATGGTTTCACCAATGATTTTGGACATTAATTTCCTTCAACTCATTTATATTAACAAACTCGCGCCTAATAACCTCCTTCCTCTACTTCTTCACAAATATACACTTAATGTACAGCCTAGAGCTATATTGTCTTGCCTGTGTTGTTAATTACTTTTGTTATAGCTAAGCTGTTATTTCTTTTATTATA
Source organism: Trinorchestia longiramus (assembly GCA_006783055.1). Classification (NCBI taxonomy): domain Eukaryota; kingdom Metazoa; phylum Arthropoda; class Malacostraca; order Amphipoda; family Talitridae; genus Trinorchestia; species Trinorchestia longiramus. The sequence continues at coordinate 781,286 of VCRD01000009.1, forward strand.
ACTGAGCTGTTATGAATGTCATTATAAGTGAGCTTTTATTATGCAGTGACGCACGGATGCATCATTGCAACACTACGCCTGTACCTGCCCAACGGAGAAGAAGCTAAGGCAAGTCCAAGCGTTGGGGTGCAGAGTCTGACTTGTGAGGCCGGCATTGAGGTGCAGCAGCTGAGGACCTGCCTGCAGGAGGCCCACTTCAGGGAGGCCGCCATAAGTAACAAACTGCAGGCACTCACGGACATCATGCAGGCTACTCAGGTAAACTATAAGAGTGCATTTGAGGAACTTGGTGGGTTTCTTTAATTGTACTGGTGGTCCTCACCGGAGTATTTGCCATCCTGATGGAATGTTGTATATTGATGCATAAACCTTTGAGACTAAGGTTGGTAAAGTTCAGACCAAAGAACCAATAACTTGATCCCGTCCTCCTCGGATCCTGCCCCTTACCTGCACCGTCTGTGTCGCCCTCAGGAAGCGGCCAGTCACTCGTGGTCAGCCATGATAGGAGAAGATCGTCTCCTACAAAAGCTCGACATGATGGAGGCTCAGCTCCTTGCATACACAAAGGTGAGGTTCTTGCTGCCTACAACACATGCAATGAAATTTACATAATATTCACGCGTGGATGTCAGTGTGTGACTAGCCATCGAAACAGAAATGAATCAAGAGCTCTATTTCTCAAGTTCTTGCTACATGTGATTTTCATGGATGGGGTTTTACGTGACAGATAAAAATGTTTTAATGATTAAATTAAAAATGAATCATTAAAAATGTTTTAATGATTTCGTTTATTAAACTCTTAGTAGTGTTTACATTATACGATAGTTTGAAACGTGGTATTAAGTGTTCTTTCTCATGCTTTTCATATTTTATAATTTTCTCTTTAAATTTTGTTACTTGTTACCTTAAATAGACAAACATGGAGTACATACTTTATGTTTGCCAGGTAACTAATTTCTAGCTGTTTCCTTCTCGGAAATAACGTCCTGAGGGATATCTCTGCAAATAGGATGTAGAAAATTGTCGTGTAGCATGCTTTGTAAATGCTAATTAGAGGTTATTCCTATTCCTCATCAGGTGTGGGAGAATGGTAGTGTCTTGTTAGCATATTTTTCAACGTTTGCATCGAAGATCCTGGGCAGATGGACAATGCTTGCTGCGTATAATCTGTTCTGGGTTTATTTTTAAAGTAGATAAGTCTTTCGTGACCCTAGTTTATTTCATTGTTTTAGGGGGAGGGTGGGGAACCTTTCCCCAGAACGTCAGTTTGTCCCTTTCCCTCTTAAACCAATTCTCTAGACTTCCACTGTGAATATTATCAGTATTCTGAAGCCATGAAATATTCGTAATGACAATCTCAGCTACGGACACTTGTTTTGTGTGTGCAGAATTGGCCAGAGGATGAGCTCCGGGAAGAGGTGCGGCGGCTGCTGGAGGAGAAGTGCCAGTACGAGACTCACATGAAGGAGAGCCTAGCCAGGATGCTCAATCACAAGTCACTCGCGCTTGCCAAGCTCGCTGATGCTGAAAGGTACTTTGTGAACTCATCTATTCTAACCGAGATTGAATGCATGTTGCTTCAACGTTAAATTCATTTGTATTTGAAATCCAACATTGCATACGTAATGAATTAAATAAGGTTCCAATTTCTTGGTGTTTGGTATGGTAAGTCTTTGGAGGTGATTTTTTAATTTATTTATTGTTCTGAACTGATCTTATTCATACACTTGTTCCCTGTACATAGAGGCTGTTGACGAGCACACCGTAAATATTTACTACTCTCTTACTATGGAGAGTAACTTGTCACTGGAAAGCGAACATCCGCACGCTGTAGACTATAAAAGTGACCAGCTAATACAGCTCACCTGTTTACAGAGCGCTGGCCAACACAGAAGCGGAGGTGTCACAGCTGAGAGTTGTGGCTGAGAGCAGCCAGCATCAGATCATCGAGTTGTTCGAACAACAGGCACTGCACATCCAGCAAATAGCTCATCTCAAACAGGTGACTTTGATTTTAACCCATGGCATATGACTCTCGTGTAGGTTCTCATGACTTGACGTCGCCCATCCCATGACTTGACGTCGCCCATCCCATGACTTGACGTCGCCCATCCCATGACTTGACGTCGCCCATCCCATGACTTGACGTCGCCCATCCCATGACTTACGTCGCCTATTCCATGACTTGACGTCGAGTCTCCCCTTTTCGTGAGGTTTTGTTGTCATGGTCAGAACTAACATTGCTTCTCAGTCTTGATGAAGGTTAGATTGCTTCTTAGTCTTGATGAAGGTTAGATTGTTTCTTAGTCTTGATGAAGGTTAGATTGTTTCTTAGTCTTGATGAAGGTTAGATTGTTTCTTAGTCTTGATGAAGGTTAGATTGTTTCTTAGTCTTGATGAAGGTTAGATTGTTTCTTAGTCTTGATGAAGGTTAGATTGTTTCTTAGTCTTGATAAACGTTGATGACACGTGCCTCATATTGTGAGGCACGACAGTAATCAAAAGATTTTCAAGTAAATTTGAACAAATATCTGTTGCTGAGATGTGAGAGTTATCGATCCAATTGTGCTCTTCTTTACCTCAAGTATCGCTTTGGTATGAAATGTCTCCTTTTTAGTCACTGGGTCATCGCCAATTCCGATGGACTCCTTTAATGTAATGGATCAGTTATAGGCACAGTGTATCTTGGCTACTGAGGGCATATGAATCTGCTCACTCAGGTGCCATCAAACTTGCACGAAATGTGGTGTGTTTAGGTATTAGTTCGAAAGTGATAGTAGAAGAGGAGTAGGATAAATATGTATCAAGTCTAAAACCTGGTATTTTAGTTTATTTGAGGGAGAAATGTACCAAATTGATACATTAATGTATCAATAAAGAAGTAAATACAACAATGCATACATCCCGTCAAGACTCAGCTATTTGTTTAGAACTTTATTGTAATCGATCAACTTTGCGTTCAATTCCGTAAAATATGTTGGTAAAATATTATCAGCTTTGTATTGAAGTATTCTTTCACTTGCAGAAAACCGAGTTCAAAGAGCGGAGTGATTCAAATGCGTCAGACTTCAACAGCATAAGTGGTGACTCGGAGAACTATAAGAACTTGGAGAGCCAGACCATCTCGTGTGACAGAGAGCGAGAACTGCTGGAACAGGTGCGAGTGTAGAGTACATCTGTTTGACCTGAGGCTGGCATTAGTTTGTTAACCAGTTTGGTCTCGGGCGTTAGCAAGTTACGACTATTTCATCACACAAGTTAATCGATCAAAAAACTTTAACACGAGTGTTCGTTGCAATCATGAATTTTTTCAAGCATTACCTGACATAATTATTTTATTAAAATCGGTTATTCTGCTCATGTAGCAGCTGCTTTTGATGTGCAAGATCGTAAATTTTCTCTGCAATTGTTTCATTGTTTATACCATGCATCACTATTGAGGTCGCTTTTATTGTGACTGCGATGTTTAAACAAGGAACATAATAATACTGTTACATTGTTTTATGATGTTAATATTGGTTCTAAAATCCTTCAACTGTGCTGGTACTGCTGCAGGTGTAGCCAGTGTCTCCTGCAGCTCTAGATATTGACACTAGACAAGACTAATCGCTTTGTTTTGCTTAATTTATCACGATTTCCTTGTATCGTATTGATTATGTAAGCGTGTTTGATGGCGGCCCATGCTTTTATTAGTTCAGAACTGCTAGCTGCGTGAGAGCTTCACAAATACATATACCGAGATTATTGGGCGATTTCAGGTCTAACGTGTTTATGTAGTTAACAATTTAGGGACGTTAGTATGTTTTGGTTTGACTTTAGCATGCGCTTTAGCTTTACGTGGTTCTTAATTTCTTGAATATGTTCTGGTATTCAGTTTTTATGCACTGGTAAACACACTCGGTTGTATGGTGTTTCAATCTGATGACGTCCAAATCAACGATGACATTAATGAGTTTTAGTTATATCGTTACTCAACTGATGCTGTGAATCCATGATTTTGCTGTAACTCTGTTTGTGGAAGATCTGAAAAGCTGAAACTATCGCCTTTGATGATGCTTTTAGGTGTCTCGTGAACGAAGTAAACTCGTATAGATACTCCATATGTATGTGACTAGGTCAAATATGGTACTGGTTATGGAGCTTATAAAAACCCAAAAGATTTATACTCGCGTGTAGACAACATTTTCGCTCGGTCACTCATGATTTCAAAGAAATGTCTCCAGATGCAAGGACGTAATGTGCGTTTAATATTCCCTCGATATGGCCTTCAAAGTGTCTAAACAGCAAATGCCACAGAGAGGAAATAGTGTGAAGACAAACTTTTCCCAATCTTTGACGCAGATTGAGAATGCCACAGCAGAGGCTGAGCTGTGGAAGCAGCAGCTGGAGAGCCTCCGTTCGCTGCAGGAGCTGCAGGCTGACGAGCTTTCGGGCAGCGGTGAGTTGTTCTCACGTAGCAACCATTCCTGGTCATCTTTATGGAGGATGGCGTCCTTTGTGGCCAGGATAGCGTCTTGTGTGGCCAAGATAGCGTCTTTTGTGGCCAAGATAGCGTCTTTTGTGGCCAAGATAGCGTCTTTTGTGGCCAAGATAGCGTCTTTTGTGGCCAAGATATTGTCCTTTGTGGCCAAGATATTGTCCTTTGTGGTCAGAATAGCGTCCTCCTATGGCGAGGGTAGTGTTCTTTGGGGCCAAGATAGCGTCCTTTTTGAAAGATACATGTTCAGAATTAAAAGCGCTGATTGAATACTGTGAAAATTTGTCAGGTCCTAAGTACCCCTGAGAATTATCACAAATAAATGCACATTGATGTCTAGGTAAGGGACTTTATATGCCTGCAGCAATAGAAGGAGGACGTTTGACCTACTTTTCTAGACGTGTTGTATACTGTACAAGGGGCGTGAACAAATTTGTCTGCTTTTCTGGCTATACCTATCTTATAGTTCATCTTTTTGTGATCTTTTATACGCGTGTACTTCATTCCACAATGTCATCTCATCTAGATGCTCCCTGCTGCCAGTGAACCTCTTTGCATGACGCTACTGAAAACCTCTTTAAGTGTAGACACCAAAATTCAAGTATACGTATATAACACTTATATAAGCCTAGTTTTCTGACGTGTGCAGAGGGCGTGTGTGGGCGCGACAACATCGTGGACGTGGAGCTGCGCATGCTAGGGGCGAGACTCAAGCAACACCAGCTGGAGGTTGCGAGTGGCCAGGCTAGGCTGGCTGCCATTGCTAGTGAGTGGCTCATGAGCTGTGAGTGGGCATCATGGCCAATGAGTGGCTCATGAGCTGTGAGTGGGCATCATGGCCAATGAGTGGCTCATGAGCTGTGAGTGGGCATCGTGGTTAATAAGTGTGCATCATGGCTAGTGAGTGGCTCATTAGCTGTGAGTGGGCATCATGGCCAGTGAGTGGCTCATAGGCTGTTAGTAGCTGCTAATGCCATTGAAGGGCTTCCATTGCTAGTGAGTAACTACCACTCAATTTGACTACCATTCCTCATAACAGCTGTATCCACTACTAGTACAAATGACTCTAACCGCTAACTTTGGACTCGAGATTTTCGTACAGTTCAAGTATGTGATGAAATTTTTTGTATTGCTCTGGATCGGTTCTACAGGTTCTAGTTTTTTCATACAAAACTGAGAGAAGACCCCTGTTAAAATGATTCTTCGCTGTTCTGACGTACTTCGTAATTACAGGAGCTAGTTGTGTCTACATTTAAAATTTACGCCTCGATAATAATTCTTCCAGTTCCTCAAAACCATATACAATATTTTGCAACTTGAATATTAAATAACAATCGGAAGAGAAACATTTATTCTGCAAATAATTTGAAAGAGTAAATATAGTATTTTTCATACCAGAGGAGTTATCAGCTGCTCAAAAAACTGAAGAAGCACTGAAGCTGGAGAAGAATCGTCTACAGGAACGTTTAACTGAGGCACTGAGCAAAGCTGGTGAGTAATCCTGTCCGTGTGTTATGTTTTCGTTATTGTGCCTTCCTCGTTGTTGCTGTGCCTTCCTCGTTGTTGCTGTGCCTTCCTCGTTGTTGCTGTGCCTTCCTCGTTGTTGATGTGCCTTCCCCGTTGTTGATGTGCCTTCCCCGTTGTTGCTGTGCCTTCCCCGTTGTTGCTGTGCCTTCCCCGTTGTTGCTGTGTCTTCCTCGTTGTTGATGTGCCTTCCTCGTTGTTGATGTGCCTTCCTCGTTGTTGATGTGCCTTCCCTAGTGTTGATGTGCCTTCCCCAGTGTTGATGTGCCTTCCCCAGTGTTGATGTGCCTTCCCCAGTGTTGATGTGCCTTCCCCAATATTGATGTGCCTTCTCCGTTGTTGATGTGCCTTCCCCAATATTGATGTGCCTTCCCTAGTGTTGATGTGTCTTCCCCAGTGTTGATGTGCCTTCCCGATTGTTACTGTGTCTTCCCCAGTGTTCACGTTTTTCCTACTGCTGGTGTGCCCTCCCCATCCTGGTTTGATTTTCCTACGGCTGTTCTTCACATTTATCTGATTTAACTCGACTAATAAATTGTTGTACCTTTAAATAATGTTGTACAAGAAATCATGCCGTTTATTCAAATAGTTCTCATTAAATAATATAGAATTTATTCTGACTGTTAGTTTCATTATACTACTATTAATTTGTATTGTTTTTGAGACTTCATTTAAAGCGAATGGTAAACCTGATCTGAACGTGCAGAGCCAAGTATCACCGCCTAATTTGTAATATATTTTTCTTGGCTCCATATTGCTAGCACATGAACGACGTAGTGCAGTACTCTAATCAACTTTCATGTGCGCAGTGTTGAACGTATTAGATGAGCAAGTCACACTCGTGTTCTTCCTTCAAACATCTCTGCGTAGTGGCCTGGATATCACGTTACGGATCGAAATTTGATTCTACTGGCTGTGTGGTTAATGGCGATGTTAACTTACTGTTTTTCATCATATTTCCAGCTAATGGTGGTGTTAAGTTGCTGAATATTATCATATTGCTAGCTAATGACAATATGATGATGTTAACTTGCTGGTATTTTATCATATTGATTGCGTAGCAAATAGTGCCGTTAACTGGCATCATGCCATACTGGCAGTTGATGGTGATATTAACTTGATGTATTTCATCATATTGATTGCGTAGCAAATAGTGCCGTTAACTGGCATCATGTCATACTGGCAGTTAATGGTGACATTAACTTGATGTATTTCATCATATTGATTGCTTAGCAAATAGTGCTGTTCACTGGCATCATGTCATACTGGCAGTTGATGGTGATATTAACTTGATGTGTCTGCAGCATCGCGCAAGGCTGTGTCAGAACACCTACACCGCAACATTGGGGCTCTGCAGTGTGCCCTCGACAACAGCTGCTGCAGTTCAACGAGCGCTGTGCGTAAGGACTCCAATCTCAGCAGCACCGACCTGACCATCAACGGTGTCGATAACATCAAGGGTCGCTTCAAAGACCTCAACAACCAGGAAAATAATCTCGACAAAAATCTGCCTGATAAAACTGACAACCACTTGCCTGAAACTGACGATGGTAGTTCGTCTATCATCATTGAGAAAGCCGTGAGTAGCTGCTCATTGCTGGAATTTTTGAAGAAAGTAGTTATTCTAGTTAAGTAATTTTGTCTATCGTCATGAAGAAGGCCGTGAGAACCTATTGATTTCTTTTTTTTTTGATTAGTAATGAGGCCTTGAAAACTTGTACTTCTGCTCTTAATTGCTAGAATGAATTTATTATATTACCAAGAGTGCATTTGTATGCTGTTGGCATTCTTCATTTCGTGTTATTTTCTATAAAAAATTAGGTCGTTTTGCTGCGTCCTAATTCAAGTTTTTAGAATGACGTTTTGCAGTAATGGGGATGCTTCCCCCCAGTCAGTACAATAATATTAATAACTTAGGTCTTTGAAGTCTTTAATAAAATAATTCCCAATATCGAATTAGGGTATATTAATTATGCCCTAATTCGAACTCTTACATACATTGGTTACCCGATGATGTACTGTTTTTCCCGTGTTGTGTTTAACCTTTGACCAGTGTAGATGATGTAAATTAAGCAGCTATAATACATATCCATAATTATTCCGAGTTTTAAAAAAATTAGATTTCATACTATTAAAATATGCTGAACTTCATTATTTTATGCACAGGATCCATGCAATGATGAAATAGAAATTCCTGAGAAAACGAAGGATGAGGAGAAGGAGGTGGAGAAGAAGAGCGACGACGAAGATTCTACCATACACGACGAGTCTGACGACGGTTACTTAAATGACGATGACTCTGAGTCTTTATCAGTCGGGTCTACTCTAACTCTAATGAACACCACTGTAAGCAATGGCTGAATCTCAGAACGCGTTTATTTGGTGTCGACTTCTGTCTATGAACTAAGTACTTTATAATCATTGATATTAACTCCTTTTAAATTTGGAGAAGTAAAGTTTTTTAAATCTTCCTAAATAATTCACAACATTTTCTTCAAATATTGGATAACTATGTTTTCACATATTGTATGCGTAGCAATTTTCTTATTTATAGTATAATTATTTTCCCTCGTAATGTGTAACAGTTTTCAACTGACAGCTACTGTTCCCTAAATAACAACTAAACTTCCTGCCCCTCAGGTGGCTGGGGAGAATGATCTACGAGATGATGCTCACATCTCACCTTGCCTCACGACCTTACAAAATCACCTACAAGATCTTAAAGGTGAGATTTATGTTAACATGTTATGACGAGCATTTCAACCTACCTAACTGTTCTATTTTACCATTACCCTGGAAGAAAGAGGTGGATGGCTATGAATGTTGGATGGCTATGTTGTCTTTGCTTAATATACGTAACCTTATGAGAAGAATTGACCCTAGCAATGCGCTTCTATCGTCAGGGATGGCCGTGGAATAGAATTGATAGGCTTGTGGCTATCTCGAGTTATATTCTACTCAAGAAACAGCGATGAGAGAACTCTGTACTTGACTTGTCAAAATATTCTAGTTGCTGTGTGCTTGTATGGGAAAGGAAAGTTATTATATTATGAACACCCTTCATCTTGTTATAATAGGTTCATATTTTAAGATCCCTTGATTCAGATTCATCTCAGCATGGCATTCTATATCGTATTTAGCAAGAATCGTGTTAGTCCAAATAATAACTTTTATTGTCGGACTTTGTACTTCAGAATAAGCGACGTCTTCTTAAATCCACTTCTGCGTGCACATTCTAGAATATGTTCAGTGAATTATTTTAATTATTGTTCTTTTCAACTCATTTATGATAAATTAACTTCCACAAAGCTCATTACAACAGTTTCTCCAGCTTTCACCCCAAAAATGTATAAAGGATATGTTCTCATTTACTCCTTTTTTTACACGCATTATTTTGCACTGAAAGAATAGCGCTAACAATTTCTCACGGTTGCAGAACTGCGTGTAAGCAGCAGCAGAGACGAGAGTAACGACGCCCGAGACGTGGCGTCTTTGAGGGAGCAGCTGCAGTGCGCCACCGCTGCTGCTGCCACCGCCACCCAGCACACATCTAAACTCAGACAGTCTCTGGCGGTCAGTTGCTTAGCCTTCTGTGGTACCAGCCAAACTCAGGCAGTCAGTTGCTTAGCCTTCTGTGCTACCCTCCAAACTCAGGCAGTCAGTTGCTTAGCCTTCTGTGGTACCGGTCAAACTCAGGCAGTCAGTTGCTTAGCCTTCTGTGCTACCCTCCAAACTCAGGCAGTCAGTTGCTTAGCCTTCTGTGCTACCGGCCAAACTCAGGCAGTCTCTAGCGGTCAGTTGCTTAACCTTCTGAACTACCCTCCACACTCAGGCAATCTGTCGGTCAGTTGCTTAGCCTTCTGTGCTACTCTTCAATGTGAATATAAAAGAATAATTGTATTTCAGGCGGCAGAGTCCTACGCTCAAAGCCGGTCAGAGGTGGTGACCGAGCTCCAGCAGAGCACTGCTCGTCTCAGCGCTGTGGGGGCAGTCATCAAGAAGCAACTCGAGCAGCTTAATGCTCAGCTACTGGAGCAGAGGCAGCTGCTTTCAGAAGAGAGGATGAAGGGCCTTAATATGCAAGGTGAGCAGTTAGGGGTGAGGCGCGTAGCTGAGGGAGGGGAGGGATGAGGGCTGAAAATACAAGGTGCAATCGGAGATTGTACCAGTAGAATCAGTGGTCGTAATGGAAAATAGAAAATATATTTCAATACTGAGGAGACGACCCAACGTATTGTTTCAATTTCAAGATAGAAAACAATGAAGTATCATACACATTTATAGAATCTTATTTCGATTTTTCTCTACCTGGGCGGAATATAAAAATGAATGTACAAAATATTATTGTAACTCCAAACATCTATGATTTTCTCAATGTAAGAAAAGAACTTACAACAGTTTTGTAAGAGCTGTTAGTATATATTGTGTTCTTATACCGAATGCTACTAGTTTAGAATAGAGTAAGGCAATAGGAACGAGCCGTTTGGCCCATTCTTGGTTCAATACCGTGTGAAGTCCCCATGTTACTCTACTAAATTGTATCAACGAACAAGGAGACTTGTAGTAATAACTTCATAGATAAGTCTTGTCTGACGCAATTAGCAAATAGCTAAGTGATTGCCGCTCTATTCCAAAAGTTAATGACTATAGCCGAAATCAATTTAGTTTTTTCTGTTTTCTCTCGAACATTCAAGTTTTTTGAGTGCGCGTTAGTGTATGAAGGTAAAAAGGCGAAACAATCGATTTTATTTTAATGATTTTGGAATTCAAATTACGAGACGAAAAATGAAATGCTTATTGTGCTACTGTTAAAATGATCATTGGTTACTTGTACTTTATTGGTTCCTAGCTTGATGCATGAATCATGATATTTAAATTTTCAAACATGCTAATCAATGTTGTAATACTTGTACATGAAATGAAAGTTCTATCAATTAGTTAATTAATTTATTCATTTTTCATATATATTTACTTGTGATACGGAGCATTAGTACGCTTCATGAAATTTAATTTATGCTTGACCTGTTTCCCTGATTAATTTTGCTTCTTGGATGAGATATTTTACCCTTCATCGTTACGAATTTGTGTAATTTTTATTCGAAATTTACTCCCAGAACGCCTAGCTGAGGCTGAAGCTCTAACCAAGAAGGGTCTCGAACAAACGGATGCGTTGAACAAGCAGCTCGAGCAGCTAAGAATACATCCCACCACTCCGTATAGTTTTAAAAGTGCAAATCCTGTCCCAGTAGTCAGCAGCCCAAACCCCATCGCCAATGGCAGTACAGTGAATGACTCCAGTGATACGGCCATTAATTCCATCGCTTCCAGCGATGATAGTGCTACCTCAGTCAACTTGCAGACTGAAATTGCCGCTGACGCAGAAGAGTCAACGCCTGATCAAACGGTGACTACGGTTGACGGGCCAGCAGTTGTGAGTGAATTCGAGCAGAAAGAAGATATCGAAGATCGCGATGCCACTCTTCAAAAGAAACCTAAGGTTCCTGCGTCTTCTAATTTAAACGTGAGTTTCTTTATAGTAACATATTTTCTTAGAAGTGGATGATTGACGACTGATTAACAATGGTAAACTAAAAAATCCTGCATTAATTAACTACAAAGCTGGGTAGCAATAGAGGGAATTAGTTATATTCCCAGGCCTTCAGATACAACGGTGTTGGTGACCACAGAATGATGCTCTACACACAGGAAGTTTGGCTGCACGGGTTGAGTTAAAATTTATCTCTCATAAATAAGCAACATCTGCTATTCATTACTAGCTGCTCTGCTGAAGGGAGACAGCGATACACAAGTCACGTAGATATTTGTCATAAGATCGGCTTAATAACTTATCTGCTTGCATTAAACGTTTTATCTTCCGGCTTATCAGGTTACTGACAGTCCCGTGAGTGGCACACGAGACGCAGATGTCATGCGGGACCACGACGCAATGCAGAAACAGCTGCGACAGATCCAGGAGGAATGCGAGGAGCTCAGGAAGCGTCTTGCTGACAACGAGGACGACTTCTACATGCTCTCCATACAGAACAAAACTGTGAGCAAACCACGTTACTTTGGTGTTTCAGTTTACTTTGAACTGTATGCGTTTGTTAAATTATTTGTGTGGATCTGAATGGGGGCAGTAATGATTAGAAAACATGGTCACTGTTCTGGTGAAGAATACTATATTCTTCAGGATATTTTTCAAGCTAAAATTATGACTTGTGAAAAATGCTCTTACGAATAAAATGTTGACCTTGGTATTTCTCTTGTATTTTCTTGTCGTTCATTTGTACTTTCTATTTTCTACTTATTGGTTTTCAAAGTTGATACGAATCATTTCTGAAATGTAGGTACGCTGGCTAGCACTCGATTTAACATGACTCCTGACTGGTGTGCAGGCGTTTGCGATGAGCATCGTGCCGCTCTTTGTTCTGCTGGTGGCTTTTGTAGCGGCCTTCCACGAGTACCTCGCCTACATCACAGGCACCAAAGACTACTACTGAAGCCCTGCGTTCTTTTCTTCACGGTCATAAGAAGCTCGACGTACAGGTTCACTTCCGCTTGTGCAAAAGAATGCTCACACATTTTCGGTTTGCGGTCCTGTATAGGGCTGCACAAAATTTGGAAGTACGATGATACAAAAATTGTATATTCAAATATTTTTGTGCAACTTGAGGGTGGTGCACTTTATGTGTTCAATTTGTGGAATTAATGACGCGAGTGTCTCCTCTGGTTTAGCTAGCGATGTTTGAAGGTACGTTTGATTCGTTCAAAACTGATGTATAAACGCTGCTCAAAAAGTTTTCAGAGCAATGCGAATGCTGCTCCTCCTAAATGGATCCCGTAACCGTACAAGAATAACTAAGCCAACCTTTCAGGTGAAACAGTTGCTCTGCATTTTGACTCACTGTCTACTCACCTTTTTTCTGATGCTGGTGTTTGACGAGAGAATATTCTCGTATATGTGCTCACTTTAAGACTTCCAGAACTTGTATTTGTGCACTGCTCATGAAATTTTAAGAAAGTCACTTTTACAGTTTGCATTTTTCACTGTACATAATTGTTTCACGTAGAACAATGATTATCACTATATCAAATCAGTAGAATCTCGTGAGCGTAAAAAACTTGATTTCTTTGGTAACAGCTGGACTCCTATCGAGTCTACGTTCCTCCTTGCCATAAAGGTTATGTTTATTGACCTTATTTTCCCATTAGTTTGCACAATGTAGCAAATGTATATTGAGAGTAAGCAGGCACTACCAGTCTTAGAACGGCTCATGTTAACATAAGTTTTCGAACATTTTTAAACATTCAGAATCACTGCCTTCTTCCGTTCTTCCTCACACGTAATGCGAACTGTCTGTGCTAAATCAGTTCGTAAAGTGAAAACTTATTAGCATCACCCGTAGATGTTTAGTTTTCTTGACTAATGTTCACTTTGCTAGATTGTTCAGAACCACGGGTAAACAAATACTATAGGATTGGCGCATTACTCTCGCTACTGTATTTCGTAGCATCGCCGTCTGGTCAGAGTGTGTATGACGGAAGACAAGTACTTGCTAGTTACGTCAATACTCTCGTCTTGCTTGATATTTATGGTATATTGTATTGTATATCCTGGCATGTTTGTAGCTAGAAGGATAGCCTTTTATAAGATTGTAGATTCCTACAGAGAAAGAAAGTTTCCAAATTTTTCGACTAATTTCGAGTCAGCACTGAAACCCTGAGCGTGCCTGCATGTCGACAACGTTAAATGTGTGGACATGAGCTTACGAGTTGCTAGCTGGTGGTGTTTTATATGTGGTCCTACAAATTTCTTCCCCATTTGTTAGAAGGATGACCCTACAGATATGCAAAAATTAGATCCTTATATTTTCATGAATGAGACGTTATAGTGTATGCAAACTCTTAAAATATTGTATTTGTTTACTGGATCTCCCTGCTTATCTTGGAAACCTAATGGTCCTTAGGGTATCTCCCACGAAATGTTGATGCTTCAGCTTCAATTGTGCAAGTTTTTTCTGGGTAAATTCTTATTGTTATATATGGCATACTGTCTTAACCCTTTCGAGTCTGCAGGGACACATTTGTCCCAGCACAAATTTAAACAAGTCTGGAGGGACAAATATGTCCCAAAAACACGCTAAGTTACATTTAAACAGACCATTATATCTTCAACACTTTGTACAACTTCCTCTGTGAACAGGCTGCATTGCATCAGGCAGTAACCGTCAGTTACCGAGATACTGCTGTCAAAGGAGGAGGAGTCAATTACCTGAAAGCCGTCTCGAAAGGGTTAACGCTTTTTCTATTATAGTTTACGTGTGCTGCCATCTCCCTCTTTCATTTCTGCTGCGCGGCCGGCAACGAAGAGCGAAGCTGCTTGATTTTTAGCGATGACGTTTAACTCTCTTTATAACTTTATTATTTCAATTTTGAGTAGCCATTGAAATTATTTTAATGTTTGTTATCCAATTACTCTGATTTGAATTAACGGATAGTTTATTGAAATATGCGTCTTTCTGATCTCTCATATTTAATGCTTATGAGTACAAATCTCTTTCAGAAACTATCATCGAAATCGAGATAATATTTGTTCGCGGTCTGCCTATTTCTAAATTTAAAATTCAGTGAAGAGCTGTATAAGTTTATTTATTATGTCTGAGAGCTCTTTTGAAGGAGTAGGATGCCTGTGTTCAGCCTCAAAGTGGACCTTGGTCTATGATTGTTGATCAAAATATTTATTCGCGGATTGAAATTCAGCTACTGTGAGTTCAAGTTCATAAAGGTCATTGAGGAAAATTGCTTCCCGATTGACCATTTCTACGTCGAATAAAGTTTGGGTATGAAGCCTACTGGCTTGCTTCTGAAACCTCATGCTATGCTCTTTGTGACTACGTGACGAACCTTGCGTCACAATTAAAGAAAATATAGTCTAGAATAAATTCAGTCAAGAACAGATCCTACCGTAAGGCAATTGTGCTCACCAGAAGGCCGTACGGGCAGAAAAACGTTCTAGACTAGCATCTGTGGTTTTTAATGCCACTTTTTAGCTTGTTGGAAATTAGGTTCCACTTTTCTTCGTTCCCGAAAGAAAATCTGCCAATGAGGACGTGTAAATTTATATTTTATAAAGAAAAAACTCTTGAACTGACGGAACCTATGCTTTTCATTCGAAAGGAAGCTGGTTCAGGTTTCAGGTCCTTGTCTTACTGCAAAATAAACGCTGAATGAATAAAGGAGAAGATAGACTTTTAGCCTGAAAAAAGATGTCCTTCACTAATCCTGGCTTAAACGTTCAGGACTCGAACTTTAGTCGCATTAACGAGGTAAGGTCGTCTACGACACCTGAGTCCTGCATGAGAGCAGTTAGATGGACAATCAAGGTTTTTGTATTTGAAGAGTTTGAAGTGGAAAGAATTGATGGGAGCTTCGAAGTAGTGGTTCAAGTTAAATTTTATCATGTTCTGTCAGAAATAAAGTGAGAGTTTCTCAAATTTTCCATTATACAAATAATACGCGCAATATATTCTTCAAATATATTGTAATTTTCTGATGTGCTTCTTTTCATGATGAATTAACAAACAGTGATTCATCCATCGACCGGACTGGATGCCAGCTACGCGTCACGTTAGCCTGGATCTGCCTAAACTTGAGAGGAATTGGCCTGGTTTCTTATTTATTGATTTAAAATAAATTTCTCTTTTATTGCGACCTCATATGCTCTCAATGAGTGTATTTGGCTTCTGTTCATTTATGGAAGCGACTTACGTATAGAATATTGTGTAGCGAAATTACTGCAGCGTCTCTTTCATAACTACGCTTTTCAGGGTTCACGGTTATTTTGGGAGAGTGTAGAATAAATTAACTGATGTGTGCTAATTGTCTTGGGAAACTTTGAAGAGACTTTGCGTTCGTCATTGTGTAATTAGTAATAAAGTAATGTGGATTAGTTAAACGCGTCTGTAAATTTATAGGTGTTGAGTCTACTTCAAGTGTTTAGTTCAGCTCGTGACTATAATTGACGCAATACTGTACGACTAAATGGTAAATTGGCTTAGCGTTAATGATGCTTTAATACTAGCTTTAGCTCGGTCGTCATTTGATGGGGCATTAAATTAATGTTACGATAAAATTACTCTAGCCATTTAATTCAATTTTACTCATTGAAGTCTAGAAACCAATAATTATCTAGGAATTTCCAAATGCTGATTAAAATTTTAGAATCTTCGTGGACACAAATGAATACTGTCAATCCCTTCTGACACTTCCTGTGAACTACACCGGGATTTTCTATATTTTTCATGTATTTTTTTACTTCTAAAAATACTTGACGTGTGATGTTTATCGTTATCTATCTACTGGGAAAGTCCTCTTTTGTAAGTCATCAGGTTACTAGCCATGTGAGTCACTCATCTGTATTGTATTTGATCGGCATTTTAAATGAGCATAAAATTACCTTAAAATAAACTTACCTTAAGCAACGAAACATTGTACAATTGATTTGTAAGCAGACAGGACTCTTTTATTTTCGTGCTTTAATTCACGTAATTAATCTTGAATTGAAACTGTTCTTGAATCACGATGGAAATTTGATTGAAAGCCTGATATGTTTAGAAAGTATTCCAAGTATAGCTTGGTCGTATCACCAGCTTGGTCGACTGGTGAGCGAGTCTGCTTGCGAGCGGAAAGACCCGGGTTCGAATCCCGCTGCCGACATGGTTGACGCGGCTAGAAATAAGGCATGGGACTTGGGTAAAACAACCGAATAATTATCGAAGTAATTATCCGACCCAAGAATGGGCCCGAAGGTTCGTTCCTATAGCCTCATTCTATTCTATTCTAGAAAGAAATAGTAGCAATACGACTTAATTTGAGAGAAAATGACATGATTCAGCCCCTGTTCGTTTTCCTTCATGTGAAGGGTTCGTGCGTGCAAAGATGTACCGTTTTTATCTGATATGCTGTAATCGCGTGCTGAAGTGGGCCACATATTCTCTCCGGTCTGTTATGCCTCTGAAATAATATTTGACAGGCCCAAGTATGGAGCTCGAAGAAATTCAGTTTCCAACTCAAATGACCTGTGTGGCTACGTACATGTTCATTCATTTTCATTCTTTATGCCTCGCGAGAGTTCTTGCTTCAAACAAATATTTTAAGATACTTTAAATGTTTTATTATTGCCCAGTAATTATAGACTTGGCCTCTGAGATTTTGATCCTGACGTTTCTTCATATACCCATGTCGCAACATTCATTACCAACTTAGTTTATGTTTGAGTTTATAATATCTATTATTTTGTATTTGTAAATGATTATATCGGTTGACATTTATGTGCATAATACTGTTTCAAGTGAGTATATAGCTGCCCTTTATTATTTCTGAATCCAAAACATATGTGTTAAACTACCTCTGCCCTTCCGAAACCAAGATCTTGATTGATACCACCATTGAGATCCTTCGACGAATTTATCAGGACGTAAGACTGAATGAAGTTGGTTTCGGTCGGTATTGATAAAAATTTTATGTCTGGATTAGTATCGTCATTTGTCAATGACAAAAATGTCGCTCTAGACTTGTGTTAATATATCGTTATCAGCGTGTGCACAAAATTTTAATATATTTTCATTCATTATGCGAAGTTTACCTGCCGTGATTTTATTCAGCTAAATTCAGTTTCGTATGTTCTGCTTGTGCTCCGGTAGATATTTGAAAAATATCTTTACAAATGTTAGCATGTAGCTAGTCTTCCCTACACATACATGTAATATAGGCAAACCTCTTGGTTCCAGTAATTGTTGTCGTGTTTTTCATGTTTCAGAAATTTAATTGCTCGAATGACTTTAGCTAAGCCCAATAAATAAATTGAGACAAATATTTTGGTCAAACAAAAAATTAATAGTACTGCTAGCATAAGCATTATTTTTAAATGTCAACCTGCAAGATCTCTTCAGAATTAACCGATATTTAGCGATCGATTTCAAATTCGTCTAGAGGCACTGTTCATCTGAAACCTAAACTTTGACTTTAACTTTGAGTCTCTGAAATTAACTGTCCCACATAGACACATTACCGTCGTGTCATCCGTAACTCCCAGAATCGTGCGAAGTTTCTTGCGTAAAAATAAATTGTCTTCCTGGCGACGTGCAAGCAGTAGTAGTCATGTCGCTAGCTTATGTAGATCATTGCGAAGTATTGAAGTTAACATGGTTGACCAAATCGAGGAATGTTTGTGAAGTAGAAATCTTAGATTATGCTGGTTTCCGATCGTCGTTGGTTGCACTCATCTCTGACTAGGATTTGTGGTTAAACTTCAATGTAATCGAGTCACAATGAGAAATTACAAAATATAAGTTGTATAAGATCGCGGCAGGTATGCTGAGTGAACAAGCTGTATGATTTCCTGCCATCAATTGATTGTAAATACTGTATTATGTATTATATTTTGGAAGTGTTCATCTCCATGCATTTTGTTGTGCCAATATTTGTGGGGTACCATTCGTAAAAAGTTTTATTGGTTTGAAATACTCTGAAAATTTTTTTTTGACAGTATTATTAATTATATGTTCGCAATTGTAACTTTACTCTAACCGAAACTGATGCAATTTATTGGTAAAACGTAGTATGAATCGGTGTGTTTTGTGATCAAAATTCAGTATTGAAAAATTTTCTGACGAATGTCAAATTTCGTCTCTCAACCCGTAGGAAATCGAACTTTCTGCCTGTAAATGAAATTGTATTCATATATGTATGTGTTCACTTGTCGATTCTGAAGTAAAGTTCTATTATATTTCTGTACAGTTAGGAAGTGTCTTATTTTATTCGTTTCTCTTCAGTTCTGTGAAGCGAATTCCTGTTTTTTTTTTTCCTTCACAGATTGTGGAAGTGTACTTCTCGATTTTTTCAGTTGTAACAAATGTGTTTTTGTTCCAATGCTACTCCGAAAAATTTTGTCAAGACAATTTATTATAACCGTCATTACTGGTCTATGTGAATTTTGTAAATATTATTTGTCTTCGAGGAAATAAAAAGTTAGTTAAGTGAAGTTCGCTGTCTCATGTGCCTTTGTTTTCCAGATCCTTGTTCCGTTGCTTTCTTTACGACTGCGGTGGTTTAACCAGGAATACAATAATAATAATAATAATGATTCTTATTCTAACTTCAACGCTGAAGTTGAACACTTTTGCTGAGGCGTCGTCTGAGACAGCTTCCATTTTTATTCGCCTTTTTTATTTGGTATCGTTAGAAAATTATTTTATTTGTTTTTTGAGCAATTGGTTTCTGTTCTATACTTTCCCTATCAGAAAAAAGTTTTCAATGGGGGAAACGAAGAATTCTAAAATCAATATCGAATTTTTTGTCAAATCCGAATAAAAAAGGATTAATTTAATATACATTTATCGCGATTTATTTTTCTTCTGCCGATTACCTTATTTCAGAAACATTGAAAAATGTTTGTCCTCTGCGTGGAGTTTTTTAAGTTGTTTTAATTGACCTCTTCCTGTTATTCTGATGCGCCTCGTGGGTTGTAGTTTGTTGCATAGGCAATTAAATAATTTTGAAATTAATTAATTTGTGAGCCTATGAGTCGAAAAGTATGTTGTGAGGGCATTTTTTTGCCCAGTTATTCCACGTGAAATGCTTTCCTAAATATTCGTACTTTGATGTGGTTTTAGTGTTGAAATAATATTAAATAAACATGGATACGTGGAAGTTAGCGTAAACATAGTACTCAAAAAGCTACCATCGCTGCCGCCATGTTCACTTTTCTAGTCTGATGGACCACTTTTCTTCTAAAGCTTGAAGTGTTTACGCGTTTTGTTATTTATTCAACGCAATAAATATCAAACTTTTATTCAATGACAGACCTGCGGTGGTTAAACTAGAAATATAATAACAACAACAAACGATAAAGTTGATACAGAAAGCTGCTGTCTAAGTCAAGGTCTTGACTTAGTAGAGTCTAGGTCTTGACTTTATATTGTGCTGTGCTTTCGAGGCAAGGAGTTCTGTGTTAGCATGCATCCCTCTGCTGCGTTGAACTATAAACTGGATTTCCAATTTACTGCTACTATACTGCCCAACTTCCAGATTAAAAAATATGCAAGATGTTCAATAACTAACGTTACAAATTTTAAAACTCATGTTTATTTAGCAAATAAGTGTATACAAATGACACAAAAAGGAAATGGTGGTTATACATTTAATAGTAGGAAATTACCATGTTTTATCCAATCTGGTCTCCGTCTGCTTTGATAACACGACGTACGCGCTTTTAGAATGACCTGCACGAGTCACGAATGATATTTTGAGTAATTTTAGCTCCTTTATGAGTTTTGACTTCAGTGCTTCGAAATTTTAGTGAGTGTCGCTGAAATCTTACTTTCTAGTATGAACCAAATGCCGTAATAAAGAGGATTCAGGCTTACCGATGAAGACCATTCCTCCCTCGAAATGAAATAGGAACATTGGATGCCTATCACTGTTGTGTTTTTTTATTTCCAGTGAGGAGACAAGTCGTGCTTGAATGACTACTATCGGCTTTTTAAATAATTCATAGTCCATACCAAGAATGATTCCGCAATAACGTCGTTGCAGTAATTTTCTAGGTTAATTTGAACTCATTCTTCCACAAAAACCGATAGACTTGTTCTGGTTTCAGTAATCGCGGCCCTAAACATCACTGACGCTGCTCTTCGTTTTCGAATGGCTACATGACTCAATCTTACCTGTCCCAGACCAAAATCGATCATTTTGCAAGTCTAATTTTTGCTGGACATCAAATTTCTTTTCGTCACTGAACACAAAGTTCGGTAGCGTGCTTTCGTGGATACGAAAGAGAAGGATTTCAGCTCTTGCAAGTCGTTCGTGCACAATTTTTGCAGATATATGTTTCGTCTGATGTTTATAACCAAAGGTTTTCAAGCTTTTGTAGAGAATAGCGAATATGGTTCTGACAGATACATCCCCGTCTTTGGCCGGATTTTTAAGGATCTCTTCGAGTTGGGTGTAGATTTCAGAGCTCTTGGTTAGTGGATTTGACCAGTTTTGAGGTTCTGGCAGTTCGAGGATGACTTAGCTCAGTCTCTTTGAACCATTTCAATGTTTTCCTGACGAGCATTCTGTTGACTTTTTAGGTTTCAGGAGCATCCGTCAGAGACTTTTCCGCTGTATGCCACTCAAAATTAGTTTTTTTTCTATTATAATAAATACTACACCAGGAATATATATGATTTCGTTAATGCACCAAAATTGGGAATAAAATGGAATGTTAGTGTAACTACTTGATTTTACATTTGAAAGTAACGATAATTATTGAACATTGTATTGCAATTTCAATCTGGATAATTACTGCCAGGGCTTGAAGATAAGAATCGCATGGCCTTTACGATTAACCGGTATTCTTGTTCACTGTGATTTAAATTAGGTTAAGTAGATAACGCCTTTTTCAGTTATCAATCATTTCTGCGGCTGTTAAATTTGTTTTAATCTGGCTTCATAATATAATTGATCGTATTCGTAAGCGTGCTGTATGTCAGATATGAATATCTTTGTTGCTTTTTGTGTCGTATGCACGTGTAGACATCTTACTACTTTTCTATACTTGTACTGCTCGTAAATGTTTGAATGAATGTGTCTATGTGGTTGTTCGTCTTATAACATATATTTATTTGTAGGCCGTGATCGTGTCATGAAAGTGATCCTCTGTTATCGTTATAAACATTACCTCCACTCCCACCCTCATGAAAAGCTGATTACTGCTGTGTACATTAATAGAGCATAAAATATGCCTACAAGTCTACATCATAAGGACCAGTTCCATGCGTTTTTTGCAGTTTCACTGTGCTGTTAAGTTAGCTATTCAAATTCTCACTTAGCTCATGTTTTGTCTAAAGAAATTAGATATTGCTTCCAAACGTCTTACTGTTTATTCTCATTCATTTTTGAGGCTTCCGTCTTGTGTTTTGGAATAGTTAAACCCTAAAACTTGAACGACTATCTACTGATACCATGTATCACTGCTAAGATCATTTTTGTTGTGGCTGTGGATGTTAAACCAGGAATATAATAATAATAATTTGCAATAGTTTGATGAATCTGCCAATGCTGAAGCAAGGTAAACGTTTGACTTTTAGTGTTTCCAGGTCAGGGAATTCAAGTAAAAAATATTCGAGTCGAGTACGTGTCTCCTCGATGGCAAGATGCTTCAAGCGCGTGGCAGTAGCGCCTCTAGGTCGAGTTCCGCCGAGCTAACAAGAATCTTCTGCTTGCGTTGTGATGGATGGATGCTTGGGCTGAGGGTATTTGCCAGGGACGAGGTATTTCCCTCTACTGGCCAGTCTTCTTGCTATGTCCTCTTCACATGTACTGGGCTAAGCTGGCTGACGCTGTAAAATTATTCTGTACAATTATTGCACTGTGCAAATCATCCTGAAAACGATCATGATGAGCAGAATTTTATAAATCATTCAATTTAGACGGGTGAGATATAGGATATCAAAAAATGATCAGTTCAACTATAATATTTATCGTTTTTTTGTTAACTTTTCGTTTTTTAACAAAGTATTCTGTGAAATTTATATCTTTTGTGCAGAAATTATTAATGTGACTGCAAGTCTAGACATCCGATCGTTTAAATATAATACATATATGTGCACTTGAAGCGCATATATAACTGGATTCCATGAAAGTAAATTTTGTCTAGATTTCCTGAAGACAAGTTGTTCAGAAACGAAATATAAAACAGAAGCCATAAATTCGAGCTTTTGTGCCCCTCGCCTCCGAGGGGTTCATGGAATCGAACAATGAGTTGTTGGAGAAAATGAAACTCTGCATATTTCTAGCACTTGTTTTATGTGCTATAAATTATGTCGCTTGAGCAACGTCGTGTTTATTCAAGTCAAACGAACGCATTTTTATTGCTAGATCCATTAGCTTTCGAACCTTCTCTCTTTTAATTTCCTGACTGCTTGATCACAGCTGTAGAGTACTTAATTTCATTCAATTTATTGTAGCTGCAGTCGTAATACCTAGAATATACTATAATAAAAAGTACAAATGTTTCTACTCACACCATCTCTCTATTGAAAAAGTCGTTTCTCGTAGTGTTCATGTTTCCGAAAAGGAAACAAAAACAACGTAATAAACCCGCCGACACGACCACACAACATCACCACTGTGCAAAAGCTTTCATTGGATTCAATGAGGGTGGTTATCTTCCTACGGACTAAGGGCTCGCTGACATTACAAAAGCGTGAAGATGCACATCAGTAGCACCACCACAACAACCACAGCTGTTGTGTTGGGTGAGACTGATTCGCGGGCGTACTTAATCGCTGAATTAGAATTAATTTGCGTTTTTATTTTCAGCGATGAAAATGAGCGCTAATTCCGTGAAAATATTCAATTGAAAATGCGTATGCTTTCGCACACGTACAACACCTTTCTGCTCGCACCCCGACATGATGTTGTATGTATCCTAGCTACTGCTGATATACATCAATTCTTCGGACGCGTTAGTGAACCATGTGAGCACTCGCAGGTCTACCTGAGGTTTTCTCCGTACCGCCAGAGTTTCGATGTGAGCTAAGGACGGCAGTTGGTATTTCTCAGACTTCTTTCATTGGGATGGAGCTCCAACAATTGCCTAAGGGAGGGGCACTTATTGATCGGTAAACGTGATACATTTGTATTCCCGCTGAGTGTGATTCCTTGTTACCATCACCACAGGAATGTTGTTTGAAGATTTTACTGACACAGCGGACGGTCTGCTTCATCTTTGTCAATAGCTTTTACAAGAATGAACTGACTACTTGCAACTCGTTCTTATTAGCACTTTAAGTTCACAATAAATTTGATATATTGAGCAATAAAAGTATTGAACCCCACACATCTGGCATGAAGACTAATGTGTCTGGCGTCTCAAAATAATACGCTCATGATTACTAATGAATGATAGTTAAAATACCTAAGATGTAAAATTTCTGATAATTCAGTGCGATCAATCGTTCGATGATTTATTTTAAGGAAAATGTACATGATATGATGCCATCAATTTCCAGAACTAGCCGTATAAATTATTTACCTTTGGTGAGAATTACTCGTCCCAACACCCTCATGAGTTCACCTTTTTCGTGACTATTCGTTTATCCAAATTGCGAAAGCTAGCACACCATGCAGGCTGTACGAGGGAGGCACTTCTGTTGATGATTGATCTCCAGAATCATAGTGTTTGTTACCACAGGGTTGGCCATAAGAAATGTAGCCCTCCAGATGCAGTGTTTTTTTAAAAGTTTTTTCAGTTTATCTGTGCCAATAGCGTAGCAGTGCTACCGACAAT
The DNA here is from genome assembly GCA_006783055.1 of Trinorchestia longiramus. Lineage (NCBI taxonomy): Eukaryota > Metazoa > Arthropoda > Malacostraca > Amphipoda > Talitridae > Trinorchestia > Trinorchestia longiramus. The sequence goes on from VCRD01000009.1 coordinate 805,627, forward strand.
CTCACATCCTCAGGATTGTCGAAATCTTGACTATGCTGAAATCTTCACTGTCTGAATACTTGAAATTCCAGTGTTGTGAAGTGGACTATAAGACGTGTTTTGGCAAAGCTGCCAAACGATGTAGCTATCAACACAAACCATATTTATTGCTATTTACCGTTGCCTTTTCAGTGAAAAGTGTTATGCATCACACTTGCTATTTAGAGTAGAAGATTCATGCCATAGATTCAAACAAACAATTTTTGAATTTAATGTTCGAAACTTAACAGAAAAAATCCAGAGTGATTATCCTAAATAGCATTACCATCAGTTGAAATATGTAAAAAGAAATAGACCCATGCATCAGTGATCATCGTATGGCGTGCATAAACGTTTTACATGGCAACAGCACACGATGTTATCATTCACTTTGAAGATTTATATTTTTTGCACACAAATAAATGCGTGATTAATTTAAAAATATTTCAGCCCTCTGCATAATGCTTTCATCAACGGCGACTGTATCCCTGATACAGAATGAAGAGTAACGTGACAAGTAACACGCGGTTCCCTACTGATGAGCAAACATGCCATTGTATGGACATAAAAAAACGTTTTAAACGTGCATAAATTGTACTACACATTCAATTCAGAAATTTGCATGTAAGACAATGTTGACATTAGTGTTCAGTTTTAACATGGATGAGTGTGTCGTGAATGTCGAAATCAAGAAACATATTTTTGCACAAGTAAAATCGCTGTTAAGTGCATTCATTCTTAATTTCTTATTGATGTGAACATCCAGAATATCTACTAACTGGAAACAACTACTATGCCGTATAGTAGTTTTGTTTACCTACTAATGTGTAATTGCAGTTTTCATTGTATCATGATATATTGTATCGTGGTGTATTCTTATTTTTCCTGGTCCGATGCTAGCGGGCGCATTTTCCAAGTTTCAATTTGATAAGTAAGCCCGATTTTATTAACATTGATCTGATATAACTTATTTTCGATTGTTTTCTTCTTGGGAAAAACACTTGCTGATATGGTGTCTGTCCTCGTCAACCTATTCTAGGGGAAGACGCATAATTTCGTTATCATATAGAGAACATATTGCAAAATCAACAGTCCTGTTTATGATTGTCTATTATTGGGTTAGCTTTACATTCATGAAAACCTTTCCTTTTTTTCCAAACATTATTTTGTATGGACGAACAGCTGTACGTACGTGCAACCGGCTTTCACAGGAAGTGAAGTCGGCTGCAAACTTAATTTATATCATCGTTCTTTTTGTGTCAGAACTTTCATTTACCAACCGCCTCTAATTATCAGATTTTGAAACCCTACGTTTTTTACATAGAATCGCCACTCGCTAAATTATCTAAATTAGCTCCTATTAAAACGATTTTATTGTTTCCGGTCGTTCTTCTACGTATTTACACTACAGCAGTGCTGGCATCCTGGTTCTACGAGTATCAATGCTTTCTTAACGTCAACAGCACTACTGTGTTGCCACAACAATGATGTTGCCAAGTTTACATGCCGTAGAAGTGCTGGTGTGAGCTCTAAGGTATTTCAAGCCCTTTTCTCTACTGCAATGGACCCTTAAAAATACTCCGTGTCGATGTAAGTTTCTCATAGCCAATTTTCGTCTTTTCAGGCGGTCTTACAACAACAAGCCAAAAACAGATCACAGAACAGTACAGTACAAACCAACCAGACGACTACCAATAATGTAAGGTATAACGTCTGAGTATTGTGTACACGCTGGCAGGAGTCTTAAAGACCTTTGAGATTTTTAATGTACCTACTTTGTGAATAAATAAATGTATTTCTGCTCCCCTACAATATAAACTTTGAAGCTAAGCCTCACTGTTTTCATATCCTTTTCTGCATATTATTATAATTCGTATTCTTTTTTATATCCTTGTGTTTTCGTCGTCGATTTTGTTGACGAAATGTGATACGCCCCATACCCCACACAGAAATTACCAGGAATTCAACACAAATCCTTTGTGACCATAACATTATTTATTTTGCTACATATGTTCGTTTTAAGGCCCAAATTTTTTATCACTTGTTCACGTAGAGCCTAAATAGAAGGATATCAAATATTTAAGACTAGACAGTTCCCGTGGAAATTCCACGATTTAGATTGAACAAATTTGAAACTATTCTACAAATGAATGCATTAAAGATGTACAACGCATTATTGTTTGAAATAAATACTCTGTATAAATTTCATTCAGAACTACCTTTCTGCATCTTATTCACCGATAACGTGGCCCAGATAGTACTCATTAATATTTCTTAGTTTAAAAGTGATAAAATTAAGGGTTTATGAAATAAAATAATTTTTCGGTTTCACCCGTGAATATTTATCTTCAATATTTACAGAACTTCCATTCTGTATATCTACCAATAACATGGCCTTGTAAGAGATGAAAGCTAATAACAGAAAAATTGAGTATTTTATAGTGATCCGGCGCCTTGGTATCCACAATACAATGCTTGTAATACATGCATACCCGTTCTGATTTCAGTTCAATAATTTTTCTTCAGTAATAGATAGGAAGTAATGGGACGGACACACGCAGATACAGAGAGAGAGAGAGGGAGATGAAGATACATAGTCGATTATATATGTACATGAAGAGATTCTTTTTTCCTTGTGTATTCTTGATACGGTTTCATGATCATATATCCATGCAGCTCTGTTCTGCGATTCATTTACTTTCTAAAAAACGTCAACGTGTGAAGCGGCTGAATTGGCAGCATGTCATTTCGACTCCATAACCGAATTTTAGAGCTTTTAGAACCGTACATCGAGCAGCTGAAGCCTCCAAGTTACTTCTGCAGTATATCGGACAGCTTCATCGTGTTCCTACACTATCGCTGGAGCAGTGTCATCCTGCTGGCATACACCTCTGCATCCTTGACGGGCTGGTACCTCGTCCAGGAAACCGCTGTCTGCGTGAACAAGTTCGACCGAAGTTCAATCAGCCCAGAAATGAAAGATATTTGCATGACCTACCCTTTCTCAGTTCAGGAGGGTACCGAAGGAAAGGATGTTCGTCACTACGCCTTGTATTACAAATGGATTCCGTATGCCTTTGGACTGGCTTTGAGTTTCTTTATCGCGCTCCAGTTTTTCGTAAGGAAAATCGATGATCCCAAGGTTCAGCGATTTTTGTCCCACGTTGCTTCGATGGATAACAACTGTCAAAGGTACGTTGCCTGTGAGCGTTATTTTTTCGAAAATATTGGCAGACACGTACATTTACCCACAAGTAAAACCAACGCGATCTTAGGTTGCATCGCTACGAACCTGATCGTGGTCTTCGTCCTGAACATGACTGTGGCAGGCTTCTACTTCTTCGTGCCCCTGCATCTGTTCGTGGTGAGAGAAATGCGTAACTTCAGCGACCCAATCTCCGCAACATTCCCACCATTCGTAGAGTGTGAGCTGAGCCCTGGGATGCAGCTATGGATAGACAGGACGGAGACCATCGGATGTTACTTGCCCTTCATGGAGCTCTACGAGAAAATGTTCATCGGATTCTGGCTGTGGCAAGCAATCCTTTTCTGTCTGGGGATAAATGCTCTTTTTGTAGATCAACTCCCCATGTGCTTCCCTAAGTACAAAAAACGTCTTCTTGTGATTCCCAGTAGACCTGAGGGCGCCGTCAGGATCATAGCTCAGAAGACCTCCTATGGAGACCTCATCCTCCTGAAGAAACTTCAGCCGCTGCTGACGGTTCATGATTTCCAGTGTTTGTTGGAGAGCATTTCTGCTTCTCTGCGCGAGTTGAATGACACAGAACTTTTCATAACGTAACTGAGGAATCCCGGTGTTGTTGACGAGATCTTAAAAGGAAAGAAAAAGGGAATTGAAAAATATTGTATTTCCAATAAAGTCGAGACGTAAATCGTCATACAAGATTGTTATTTAAAATACCTTATGATAAAATGCATGGGGTTTGTGTTTCATAGTAAATACTATAATAGCGATGCACACAGCTAACCCATCGGAGCAACACTGAAGAATAAAAACAAGCAAACAGTGAAAAAATCGTTTATTCTAAAGTAAGACACACAAAGCACGTTTCAAAGTGGATTTTTCTACAGTAACTAAGGTCCTGAAAATAAATGTGCAAATCAGGGTGAAATATTGAGTTAATTACACTTCTTAATTCGCTGGTCTGTTGCGTAATGCTATATGCTAGCGAGGTACCATGATCAATAAGATATTTTCATACTGTATCATATAATAAAATAAGGACATGACATGTGTTAATATGAACCAAGTACGTACTTAAGTATACTGTCATATAAATATATGATATATATATATATATATATATATATATATATATATATATATATATATATATATATATATATATATAAAGCCAAATGTTGACCAATGAAAAATAAACACTGGAATAGAAATTCCTTAAACTTTAGGAAATGAAAAGGCTTTCATTAATTTAAACAACGCAAGCTGAACTTTTTCCCGGTGTACTGGTGCATGACAACTCTTATCAAGAAAATGTAATTCCTGATTAACAAGTCTAGACTAAATTAATGCCTCGCGCTTACCTGAGTCAGGAAATCAATTCATCCAATCAATTCACTAAAATAATTGTGAGTCACGGCGGTACTGTAGTATGTCAACGTATTAAGGTCATCTGTAACTATACACAGCTACAGACTACACAACTACAGACTACACAACTACAGACTACACAACTACAGACTACACAGCTACAGGCTACACAGCTACAGACTACACAGCTATAGGCTACACAGCTACAGACTACACAACTACAGACTATACAGCTACAGACTACACAGC
>VCRD01000009.1:810721-850037 GCA_006783055.1 Trinorchestia longiramus
GCTACAGACTACACAGCTACAGGCTACACAGCTACAGACTACACAGCTACAGGCTACACTGCCTGGACAGGAAATCAATCAAACCAGATCAATGACATGGACGAGTTTACTGCAACAGTGCTTCGACCTAAAATATCACCTAAAAAGCGTGCGTATTAATCAATAAATGTTATTGAGCCAGAATAGCGTTTTGGAGTTAAGACTTGAGTGATAGGAACAAAATTGCCTCAGAATTTCGAGTTCATTATTAAAATGAGTAGCACTCATTTGTTAAACATATCCACTGTATAATAATACACAGTTTGTTGCTTGCTTGTGTTTGCTTGCTTGCTTGTTTGTTTGCTTGCTTGTTTGCATGCTTTCTTGCTTGCTTGGTCCGTCTCTTTGTGATGTAAAAATGCACACACTAAGAAATATCATTTAAAAGCTAATTTTAACATGATTTAGAATAAAAGTGGAGTTCAAGATTCATTCTGAACGCTTTGTACTTATCTGTTTTGAGGGGGTTAAAAGGTATTTAAGTCTAAGCCTAGAATTAAATCATAATTTAATTTTATATCATCACTGAATTACAATTTAGTTTTAGAATAGAAAGAAACTATAAATTTACATCTGCTGTTAGTCAAGCGAAATGGCTTACTCAAAAAAATTGAGATTCGCTACAAAGCCTGAAATTTAAGACATTTTTCCTCTCAGAAAGTAAATGAGGATTCTATGGATTTCTTACGTAATTTAGCATTTACATATCAAACAGAGTATTTATCGATATTTCAAGTAGTGCTTACGATGTAGTTCTGAAGAATAAAATTACTTTAATTATTTATTAGCATTTATATTGAGCAGCTCAACTTTTTGATAGTCTTAAACAGAAATAATTAGACATGCAACTATTTGATGATCGAATGCGTTGTAACAGTCGCCATATGAAATAAAAGGCACACTCTGTCATTGACTCAAATTCAAAACCATTGTTGCAACAGAACACTTCAGCTAACTCGATCGTCCCAGTGTAGAGACACAAGACACTATCATCTTGAGATAAGATCAAGTACTTTATTTACCGCGGCAGAAGGACCAGAGATAACCTCTTCAACAACCATGATCAAACACAAAATCAGACACTCAAACTGATGTTTGACATTCATGACAGACGAGTATGTCACGTACAAAAATGCTGTGCGAGTGTAGGACAGGTGCATAGAGTACGCAAGTGTATGTAGAGTACAAGTTTAGGAACCAGGAAAAAAGAGCAAGAAAAATTATATTAAATACTTCAGATTATACGTCAAAATATTTAACATTATGTTGAGTAAGGCATTGTAACAAGTACACGCTGGGCTAGGTATAACTGTAAAAATCTAGTTTTTATCTATATTTTATCAAGAATTTCCACTTGCCTGATGAACCATCACTGCTGTGACACAAGCTGTGTGGCACTCGGTGGCATACTCGGTGCAGAAGACCAGTTACCCAGTAGGCAGTAGTGCCCCGCACTCAGCGGAGGTAGTTTAGTTGTGTGTGTTTTCTCTATAAATCGAGATGGATTCTGTGACACTACATAGAATGAGGCACCCACTGATGGGCGATTCTTGTTTTCTATAATGTGTAATGTATTTCATTTTAATATATTTCTTACATTGTGTGTTGTTGAATCAGTGCCTGAGTGTTTTAAAATACTGTTGTTACAGCTAACCAGGTCTTCTCAGAGGCTGATTTAGACTTTTATTACGCAGATATCTGCAATTAAGAACACTAGTAACAATTTATTCACCTAGACAGGGTGACGCAAGCTGTGGAGCTTACAAAAAGTAGATGTGTACTCCACACGTTTCCACTTAATAGTACAGCATTTATATATGAGAAATGAGTGTTTATCGATGCTTCAAATACTACACGGTGCAACAACATAACTTCCTTTTTTCAAAGAGCTTTCCTTTGAAAAAAGGAGGTTATGTTGCCGCACCCTGTACTAACAATGGAGCACTCAAAAGTAAAGAATTGTGTTCGTTCAAAAAATTTGTAGTAAAAATCTTCATGTTTGATAAATTACCAGTAAACCTTCATCAGGTTCAGTAGTTGGACGCGAAGACTACGCAGAAGTTTGCCTGCTCAGTCTCTTGAGGCCTCGATCTGCAGATAAATAAATACTCCTCTAGATAAGAAGGACAATAATTGGTATTATTGCTAGAGAAACTCACCATTTATTTGAGCATCAACCCATCAGTTCATTCACGATAGTCGTGCTGATGATGAATCATGTGGACGTAAGTTAAAGAAGACGAGCAGAGACGAAAGTATTCCATGCAATAATAGATTTGTTTTCTTATTCTTGGCGTCATCAAGTTTGGGTTTTGATATGTCCAGCCGAAAGTGAAATTTGGATGGTATTAAAATTATTTCCTTATTATTATTAATGACCATGAGTTATATCATTATAAATATTAATGACCATAAATCATTTTGCTATACTTAAAATTGATTATAATTCATATTTTTATAATTCTCTTAGCATTACTAAGTAAGATATGTGTATGAGAAGCTTATCTTGAGACGTATTAGGAAGATCATATCCTTGTAATTTATTTCTAAGTAATTTAAAAATGAGCTCTCTACTTTATAATAATTTGATTGGATGAGTAATGAAGACTTGAAACTGTGTTCCGGATTCTCAGAAATAAGTACAGTGATGCACCTCAATGTTGGCCCATGTGCATGGAAAATTATTAATAAAAATTTTAACATCCATAATGAGAGATGAATTCGAATATATCCTAACACATGTTACGAGGTGAATTTTATTAAAACACTTTTCTACGGATGGTATATTTTTAAGCGTCGAAATATACAAGCGTTTCATATCCCAATTATTCAGATTTTATGATAATATTCAGTTTATAGCAATACGATTTAAGTTAAACTAGCTTTGTTCGGAAAGCTTCCTCTCCCTGCACATTTTGTTAATGAGACAAAAGCGAAGATGAATACATTTTTCTCAAACTTATAATTATACTAGCCAAGCATTTGAATTAAACTCTTCACTGCACAGTTTTGAACATCAAAGATTAATTTTGAGTAATAATAGCACATAGCATTTTAGGAAAATGAATCATGCAGGATGTATTCAGGGAGTACCCAGAAGAACTAGTAAAAAACAAAACAAACAAAACAAAAACGTATATTTCCAATAAAGTTGGTACATAAGACTGTAGATCGCTAGCTCACTCTACAATATGAAACCTTTAACTACCTGTCTAGATCATGTCAGGGACAATAACCTATGTTGAGGAGCATAAATGAGAACCTAACGGCACATGATACACACCAACTCAAGGAAGTAGCATGACACACCAACTAATGAAGTAGGCACCCACGACCCACGCGCCTGTATGGCAAAAGAGTACAGTTACGCTCTAGCACTCGTCTGGGTCTACAAAGAAGTCGTACTTACTGAACTTGAAGTCAGGAAAACGTGTACATTTCAAGAGCACAGTGATGATCAATCTATTTCGCTCATCTCATCAATTCACGTTCATGGGGTACTTATTGTTCACTTTAAAATGAAACAAACAGTCAACACCCGAGTTTTTACGAGTACATCCCCACATGATGAAAAAGTTTGTGCCTGTCAGCTGTAAAGGAATTTCATTGTCATTGAAGTCCTGTGCTCAACAAAAGTCAAGTATTGTATAGAAATACAGTACTTTATAGAACTCAAGTACTGTATAGAAGTACTAGTAGAATACTTTACAGGACAGTAGTTTACAGAAGTACAGTACTTCAAGCTCAAGGAATGTAATAAGGATACATATTAAAATTACATTGACAAAGAAATAAAAGCTTTCAGCAGAATATATTTTGGTTTCTAACACACTATCTAAGACAATTGAAACATGTCGATTGAAATTATGAAAAACATTTATCGCTAGCATCCATTGTTCGTGAGATATATGGGATTGACCATTAATGTGAGCATAACAATAATTGACCATAAATGCGAGCATAACATTAATTGAACATTAATGGATGACATTAATCTGTGCACGAACTCGCAGACAGACGTTTGTTCGACTTATTACTACATGTAGTACTCATGAACATGGCCCTAACTAAGGAAATAGTGCAATTGCATCACATGACACATATGTTTTATAGTAACACATACTTGAAGGTATAATACACAAATGAAATGTATACATATGGAACGTACTCTCTTATCGATATCATCGAAACATGACTTGGCAGACCGCAATGACCTTCAGATTTAAAACTTGTATAAAAACTGCATTAGAAAAGTAATTACTCTATCAAAAAATTACAGCTCGTTCATCAGTGATATTAATGTATAAGAGCACCAGGAAAATTTTAATTTTAATGTTAGAACCAGACAAGTAAGAACATAGTTCACCATTTTATATAGAGGGTGAAGGCAATTATTGATAGAGGGAACAGTACCTTGAGACGTGTGCGATTGTATTCGTCAGTTATTTGGTCATCCACGGTCAAATTTTATGATGTTACTTCTGCATTAAAATCTCTCATTGAATAAATTGCAATTCATGAGTGACTTTTACTGTAATCTTGCCTCAGGATTTCTTTGATCGAATAATTTACATTTCGAGGAAAATTTATAAAACGAACACAAAGCGATAATAGGGGCGATTATGGACCACAATCTGGGCTCTTATTTTTTCGATGATCTAATAATAATAATTTCAGTTCAGCTATAGTGTCGAGTAACCTCAACTTTAGTGAAGAAATCAAATTTTAAACATCATTGGCAGTTTCCTTATATTTCAGGGTCTTAAAAGTAACAGAAACTTCTTGCTTGTAATTCTTGTCTTTAATAACTCATGAAACGAGGCAGTATTTAGACTCAGTTACATTTTGCTTCGCTCGTTGACGAGAAAATGGCACCGAAGAAGAGGTTTGAGTTCGAGGGCATGATGGCCCCTACCTTCGCTCCTTTCAACGAGGACGGGTGAGTGGTGTTGATTCCTGTGTGTTGAGTGGGTGAGTGATGTTGACTCGCGTGTGTTGAGTGGGTGAGTGGTGTTGATTCGTGTGTGTTGAGTGGGTGAGTGATGTTGACTCGTGTGTGTTGAGTGGGTGAGCGATGTTGACTCGTGTGTGTTGAGTGGGTGAGTGGTCTTGACTCGAGTGTGTTGAGTGGGTGAGTGATGTTGACTCGTATGTGTTGAGTGAGTGAGCGATGTTGACTCGTGTGTGTTGAGTGGGTGAGTGGTCTTGACTCGTGTGTGTTGAGTGGGTGAGTGTCCTTGATTTATGAGTGCTGAATGGGAGAGTAATCCTAATTTAAGCATGAATATGTTAAGTGAGCGGGAGAGTAATCGTAACTTATGTTTATTGAGTATGTGAGGAATACAAAGGATCTCCACGCGCCTGCAAGTATGTCATTTAATTCAATGAAACATTTATTGGACGGGTAGTGCATAAGTGCATACATCGTACCTAAACAGAGCCCCACTATGCCTGTACTAACTAGGATCCTAAAAATGAGAACTAGATCCTGTGACAAACTCTACGGAAAATGCAAGCCATATTTTATACTCTGGTCTAATCGCTAGATTTCACTGCTTCATCAAGCAAGCTTTATTTAAGAATTATCAATTAAATCCATGAATTATTCATTTTAATATCTATTTTACAATTACTCATTAAATTCCCCAACTATCCACGAAATCTTTTCCACAGATTGCATTGATAAGTAAAACAGAACAGTGGTTAATGGTATTTGCACTAATTTTAAAATCACAAAGTGAAGAAACATTTAATCGTGTCTTTTTTCATTTCCCCTTCCCACCTGGCAACGGCAAGAACAAATCATTCTAAAACTTCCTCATAATCGTGTTAATTTATCAATACTGATAGTGAGCCACACCTTATCGCTTTGATTTATCACTGAAGGTAGTAAACCACACATAATCGTGTTGATTTATCACTGGATGGGAACGAACCATTAGTCTCATAATTTACCTATTTTTAACTCACTGTATGGAAGCATTCCTTGATAGTCTTTAAAAATACTCTACTTACCGTAGATAACGCTTGTAGAATAACACCATGAGCAAGTTGCGTCGGGAACTCGAATTTCTTATCTCCCTTTACACTGAGACAATTTCAATAGGTATGCCACTATTTCACGAATGTAACACCGTAATCTACCGTGGTCAGGTCGCTCAACGTCTCTGTAATCAAGAGGTATGCCCAGCTGCTGCATGACGGAGGCATCAAAGGCGTGTTCAGTGAGTGCCACATGCGCTGCACTCTCTGCACTTTATCTTCTTTGTTAATACTCAAATTTCCACTACAGGTTTTGTCATTACTTGATCATACAGGGTGTGGCAACATAACTTTCTTCTTTCAAAGTACTTTGCTTTGAAATAAGGAAGTTATGTTGCCGCACCCTGTACTTATGTTCACATTACTTTCACATTTTGCGTTCGTATGTTTTAGCTTATAATTTCTCTTATTTGATCCTATAAATTTTCAATGTTCATAATATTTCTTATCAGCTTTGTTTTGCTATAGATTGCAGTGCTACTGACGTACATATAAATATTATCCTACGATTATTGTATCATTAAGCTTCATAGCAAGGTTCTGGGTCGATGTTCTTAAACACACATTTTAATTTGCACTTCTTAAACCAATTTTTTATGAATAAACTGTGAAGTATTTAATCTATGTTTTAGTAAAAAGTTTATTTCAAGTTGCTCAAAACCTGCTGAATACAAAGTCTTTACAATTCTTCTTCACCACTTTCATTTTTGTTTTTGCAATCCCGTCCCGCAAAGATATTTTCAATTTTGTCACAAAAATTTGTTTTTTATTTCTCGGGAAAATCCTTTTTTAATATTTTCTGTCACATTATTTTCTATTTGAGTCTGTTTGAATGCCAATAAATTTTAGTTTCTAGATACTTTTTTCCACCATACGTGTACACACACCATGTTTCTTGAATTATTTCTATATTTTCATCTTACTTTAAACATTTAGCATTTATATTATACTTATTCATATTTCACCTCGTTGTACAGCAAATGTTACTTTCATAACTAAATTTGATGCATCATATTTTTCCAAGCTTACCTCTAGCTGTCAACCTCATTTCATCACAAATACGTATATCCCTCATTTCTAAAACTACTTCAGTTTTACAAACTTACTTAACTTAATTTTAAATAATTTTGAGATTACATTGCCCGAGCAAGTTATAGAACCTCTTCTCAACGTTATCCGGTGCAGTAAACGGAAGCATGGGCGAGGGTGCGTCTCTGACCACAGAGGAGCGGATGGAAGTGGCGGAGGCGTGGGCGAAATGTGGTGACATGGTGGGCTGCATCGTGGTGCAAGTGGGCGGTGCCAGCCTCAAAGATGCACAAATTCTCGTGAGCAGCTGACACAAGCCTTGTGGATCATTTTTTTATCAATAAAAGACGCATCAATCTACTAGGAATAATAAACCAAGCTTAGGTTCAGATGTCACTTTTCACGAACGTTTTGATCCATCATGATCACTTCACTAGAAAGCGTAGTAAATTCATATCTTCTTATGATCCTTGGCAGAGTGAAATGAGATTCATGAGGCGGTGTTCTTTATATAGTCCCTCATGCAGAACTAAATAAAAAACTAGGGGTAGTTAGAACTCAATATATTAGCTCCTGTGAGAAGAAAATGTTCCGTAAAATTTGATAAACTTGTGCACTAATTGCCGGAGAGCACCTCTGCTATAATCAGGTAGCACATTGAATTTACCTATTTTTGAAGCATAATTCTTGGAGTCTTGAAGTCATTGACACTTTTTACCATGCCTGCGTCTGTAACTCATTGCAGTTATATTAATACTAATGATTTTATTGCTGGAATATTATTCTGATAGCGATTTTTAGTCTTCAGCTCACAGTGTTAATAAACTGAAGTCTGTCTAGATATAAAAAGAACTTTCCAGCGAAAAATCCCTACTTATTTGGAATTAATTAGAAAATAATAATTATTGTAATTGAATAATAATTACTAGACATGTAAGCCGAAGTGTGACTGGGAAATACTTCACCCTTTATCGAGACGACCCAGCTGGTACCTGTCCTCTTACGGCAAAAGAAGAAACTAACACGCGTGGGCTGACTTGAAAGTATGTGTTTCATCTATGTACAATTTAGAAAAAACAATAACTAAAGATATCCCTGCAGGCGCGACATGCAGAGTCGTTAAATGTGTCTGCCATCGCGTCTCTGCCTCATCTGTACGACAAGCCCACCACTGTGGCTGACCTCGTCGACTACTGTGGTGAAGTGGCATCTGCTGCGCCCAACACGCCATTCCTCTACTATCACATTCCCTCGAAAACGGGGGTAAACAGTAGGTGATCTGGAACTCCAATCACCAATTTTGGCAAAGCCAAAAATGATTCAAGCAGCCCGTAGTAACCCATTTGTAGATTAATGTTGACAGTCACTGAAAATATCAGGGTTAACATTTAACACTAGTTGCGAGTGCGACTGCGGAGTAAAATCAGGTATAGAAATATGACTAGGGTAGGTAAAAGTGTCAGTAGCATGTCAATTAACTCATTCTAATAAGCTGTGGACCCTCAGTACCTTTGTTTACTGATATCGAAGCGGAAATCTGTAATGAGTTAAAAATAATAGGATCCAATAATAACCTTATGATTTTTTATCCTTTGTTATTGCAGAAAATTCAACTGAAACTTTACAAAGATGTGTGTTCTTTGTTCAGTTCCGATGGATGATTTCCTGGAGGCTGGGGCAAGCGCAATCCCCACCTTAGCGGGGCTGAAATTCACGAGCTTGGAGGTGGAAGGCGAGGGTGTCCGATGCCTCTCAGCTGCGGAAGGTGTCATGACCATCCTGACGGGCTTTGAAAAGGTCTGTGAGGGCTTGATGTGGTTGCCTTATGCGGGCGAGCCTTATGTGGCTGCCTTATGCAGGCGTGCTTTATGTGACTGCCTTATGCAGGCGTGCTTTATGAGGCTGCCTTATGCAGGAGAGCCTTATTTGGCTGCCTTATGCTGACTAGCCTTATATATGTGGCTGCCTTATGCTGACGCGCCTAACTCAGAAGAATTAATGTTTTTGAGACGATGCATCTCTTTCTGCTGTGTTGTCGAACCTTTGTGCTATCCATTCTAATTTTTCATGCTGCATTTTACTCAAAGTTTTCAAATATTTCTTCTTAGTATCACACAAGGTTGATGGAACAAATACACATAATGATGACATACATGCAGAAATCAGATCTTTGCTTCTCGATAGTCACTACAATTATGCAAATTTTAAGAAATTGATGTGCTTTTATGACACTGGTCGGAAATGTCATTCGTTCAAGATGTGGAAGGAGACTTGCAAACGCGTTTCAGTCTTCTGATGATTGTTATTTAACAACTGACATTCTTTTTCTGGACTTAATTACTGTGGACTCCATGCAAAAATAAAATAAGTAGTAATTTAATGCTTGCGAACATTAAGAACTCTAGAAGTTTAACCCATACGAATACGTATTTTCTCAATGATTTGCTGACTAGTATTTCCTATGTGTTTTATTTCTACTGCATGAAAATATGAGTATCCAAAAACTTAGCGTTTCTTAGGGCCATCAATGAAGATTCAACTCCTCGTCGCTCTTTCATCGGGTCAGTTTGACCGGAGGAACAGACTCATTTTTGCATCCTTTTTTAGCTTGTTTTCCCCGCATTTTCGCTTTCATTTTCTAATTTTTCGATCTTGCTTTCATGGAGCAGAGTCTGACGTTGTCTAGGAAGTTGAAGTTTCCTGGAGCCATCAACGGAGTGTTCAACTTGATGCCTTTAGAGGCAGGCCGTTTGTTCTGTCTCGCCGGCCTGCCAGAGGACTCTACGTGCTGCGTGCCCAAGGAAGAGAGGGAAGAACAAATCCAATGCTTGCAGACAAAATTGAACACACCATGGGAGATTGTCATCGAAACTTGTGAGTTTAATAGGGATATTGTTTCAATTTTGGAGGTTGTGACAATAAAAATTTTCTAAGAGGTGTGGGCAAATAAATAAAAATTTAATAAAGTATTTTTAAATTCTGCGTTTGAAATGGGTTCTTGTGCCAGAGAGTTGATACATATTAGAAATGTGTTACATTGGACAGTTAATGAATAAGATTAATTAATGAGTAAATGAGATAAAGTAATGATCTTTCATATGTTTTAAGCTGGTAAAACTGGTATCAGTGAAACATACGTACACCAAGAGCCACCAATTACCATAGCTATATTACAACTGTCAAGTTAGTGCTCATTGTTGACGTAAGTTGTGACCACATATGGTCTTCAGGCTCATTCCTCGTGCATTGCACTAAAGCATTTATGTCTACATACTAAGCCTATTGTACAAATTCTGTTTAGGTAAAACACGCCTGGATTATATTATACATATAACAAAGCATGCTAGGCAACAAAAAAAGGAAGAAAATATGCATTTTTAATGCCGCGAACAAAATAAATAATAATGCAATAATTGCTTTAAGTCGTTAATGCTCTTATTCATAACATAACAAAACTGGGAGAAGGGTTTTTCGTTAGCGTGGAAATTTGTGATATCTTTAACCCTAAGTTCAGCAATGCAAATCCTCAGCTCAAGTTTACCGCCTGTCAGCCCATTAATAACTGGTAACATTGGAATATTATAAAATCATATTCGACAAAGAATTTTTTTTAGGCATTTTACTGATATGAAAGTTCTATTAGGTATGGGCACCCATACAGCTAAAAGAATGATTATTAAAAATAACATAGAGACCTTTAAGATATTGCATCCTTCAATTCTGGTTTTCACAGGCGGGCATTTCTCCATCTCCGGGACCAAGTACTTTATGAACACCCTTACGGGGATAGATGTGGGCCCTGCACGGAAGCCTCATATGCCACTGAGCGCCGTTGAGGTCAAAGCTATCAAGGCAGCAATGAAGAAAAACGGATTTGTGAGCTGCTCGGAGAAATGCCGCAAAAGATCGGAGAGTGGATGCGTGAAGGAAAACTGTCGCAGGCGGGCAGAAAGTATCTGCAGCCAGTGAGGTAGTAACTAATACTTGCCATTGATTTCTAATTGAAAAAATGGTTCCAATATAGGGAAGTTAGTAAAGATGTGAGTGAAAAAAATGGTTCCCATATAAGGAAGTTTGTAAAGATGTGGGAAAAAATGTTTCCAATATAAGGAAGTTAGTAAAGATGTGGGCTTTATTTACTTGTGAATGTTCACCAAAGGAAACGGGTTTTACTGACAGTAAGACTTCCACTTGAAGGTGAAGGCTTCAGTAACAGAAGAAGTTATTTTTTATTCTAGAAACTAAATGGTGTTAAATACAAGGAACAAATTTTGTTTCATGGCTTAGCTCTCTAGAAATTAAATGTGAACGAAGAAGATGCTAGTGCCGTTTGGAACTACAACCAAAATAACTTCAATAGAACGCCTTTACTATGAAACCACAAAAATCAAACGAAATTTTCTATCTGTTCAGACATGAAATAATTCTTCTGCAGACAGAGTAATATTTCTCCAAGACAATAGTGAGTGGAACACGAAACTACGGGTAAAATCTTGGTCTGAGCTTCAACTTATCAAGTCAATAATTAGAATTGTGTTCGTACACACATTCATTATATTTCAAGTTATCACCAGCTTGGTCGACTGGTGAGCGAATCTGCTTGCGAGCGGAAAGACCCGGGTTCGAATCCCGCTGCCGACATGGTTGACGCGGCTAGAAATACGGCATGGGACTTGGGTAAACTACCGAATAATTATCGAAGTAATTATCCGACCCAAGAATGGGCCCGAAGGTTCGTTCCTATAGCCTCATTCTATTCTAAGTTCCCTCTAGCTTTCACTAACCGAGCAAATTTCATCTTCATGTATACTTGTTTTTTCAAAGAATCGTAAATCGTTTTTGCTGAAATTTAAAAGAAACGGGAAACGTCGTGAGTCTTGGACTACAAATACTTTTTTCAAAAATACCAGCAGCCTCACATAAGGCTTGATACCCTCGTACAATACTTTAACCTTCATCTCCGAATCCATGATTCAGTAATTTCACATTGCACATAGACGTTGTTGACCATGGGATGAGTAGACAGTTGTGTGTATAAGCGCATTCTCCCTCTGGATAGATCAGAACAACAGTCTATCATTCGGAACTTTGTTCCGAGAGTTTCATTCTTCTGGCCGTTCTACACACTACACCACAACGTACGTGCGAACGATAACACCTGCGCGGACGCGTGGAGCTTTGTGGGCCTCCAACTTTACACCGAAACAGAAAGACGAAATAATATTACGAAGTTTACTATCATTCTATTTAATTACTGGAGACTGTTGGAAACGTAATATAAAATTCCTTAATTTTGTGTTTGGAGAATAGCCCAGCTTGCGTGCATCCGCACTAGATAGATTCATGTTTGCCAGTTTGCGAGTTGAGTTTCATCCCGATAGGATGTCTGGTATTATTATGCTTTGTTTTTAATGATAAAGTCGATTCTTAGTATCACATATTTTATTCTACGTTAGTTAATGTTTCGTATGAGTTAGTGAACCAATAGAACAAAATCCCTCTAATTTTATTGAAAGGGGGTTCTTTAAGATGATTTTACAGCGAGAAGTAAATTTGTGTGATGTATATATAAAACTTATTATTTTTTCATTAAATAACCTATAGTTATACTTCAATTGTTTTTCATGATCCTTTCAAGTATTTCTGGGTGAAATCACATCCTTAACAGCCATGTCGAAGGAATGTCAGTATTTACAGCCAGATCTGAAGTGATTTAAATAATGGTTAATAAATTAGCACCAAGCCAGCGCAATCAAGAAAGCCTTACCGCTTTACAAAGTTTCAAGTATTAACTGAATCAAGAGGACTCATCGCTACAAATGCATTTTTGCAGGATGATGCTAGAGTATTACATGGCGTCGTGTGATGACATCTACATCCTTTAGTGATATCATTGTGAATGCAGAAGGTACTCTGAAAGAAATGTCTGTTTTGTCTGAATAAGGACTTTAAATGAAACACAACTCCACTCATGAATAGAGTAATTGTTTTTTGACAAGAAGAATCCGTTTAAAATTCTACCCTGAAGCGTTAAGGTGCTGATGCTTTGTATCCACTTGTCTAACATACTAGAAAAACTCGTTCTGACGCTTGTACGCCCGGGACGCCCGATATGTCACACCGACTGGGCAACCAGCAAAATCTAAAGATCTACATAAGTGAGTCTCAAGTCTCCAAAGTCTGAGCGACTCCCAGGGGCAGATACCTACAATTCCACTCCATAACTAGAAACTGAAAAAAGTAAACAGAGTGGCATGGAAGATTAGAAAAAGGAAGATTAGATATCGTGATTTACTTGAACCTCTTCATGGTGAAATAAACTTTTGGCGCTGTCTTTGAGATCGTTACTTGACTTGCATCCAGCGTACTGGTTTTCATGAGGGGAAGACAAATACTTTGGCAGGTTTTTTTATTGAAGTATAACAATTATTTCTTTAAGTGATAAAACTCTTGAAACAGTTACTCTCTTTTTTTGTTTTCTCATTGTCAGAGTTTGTGCTTGCAGGATAAATTATTGTTTTCTGTTAATCAGAGTATGTGAGTACAATCCATGAAATTACGTACAATGCAATTTTTGAAACGCGTGATATTTTTACCCAGCCCCAGCAGTTTTATTTATAGATTCGTGTTCATAGAATGAAACTGTGACTGTGATGTGGTATTCATGGAACGTGGCATGATCAAGTTATTTTCTTACGAAGCCTTCAATAAAATAGGAAACATTTGTTACACAAAGTTTTTCAATTACTAATAAAAGCCCAGAAAATTTATATTCTAGTGTATCCAATCCACTAAACCAAAGCCTTGAGCACAAAAGATCCAATAATTACTGGATGAACTTAAAAATTATTTTTATCATTTGAAAAATATCAGATCTACAGGACAAGAAATTTATTCCCAACCGATCACTTTTCCCACAGTCTTCCTGCAAATGAAATTAAATCTTTTCAAATGTAGTCCATTTGTTGACCTGTTACGCGAAGCAATCTTATAGGAACCCAAATAATATCTGTGCTATTCCATTTCATAAGACGTTATACCTTTTTACGCACACCTTACTAATTCATTTTTGTCGTCTTTTCAAACTGCCTTAAAAGTGTAAAACAAACTAAATCGAGCATTTTCCTTGCAACTTCAGCTTCTCTTCGCACACCTACATACTTCTCTCTGCCAAATAGTCGCTCTACCAAATGATCACTTTACCGAATATTCACTCTACTAACCCTGCTGTTCAAACACGTCACCGGCAATGTATTCATGGAGAGAACTTTAAGGAATATCCTGTTCCATCGTCAGAAATTTCTACGGTAAGAGGTGTATCATCTTTGGAGGTCCCATTGATTCCAATGAGTTTTAGGTGACATGTCTCCTCAGTCAAGTCCTCCAAATCTTAAGTGACTTAATTTCTCACGAGATATAACGACATTTGCATCAATATACAACCAAATATTCTGAAAACATCACCAATTTCTTATTACCCAATATTTCTAGGATACCTCACAGCTTAACTCATGATTTACATCAATTCATTCTGATTACACTAGTCACGAGACAGCCAATCTTTGCTACATCTCTTTGTTAGCTGTCTCAGTGGCGCATCATCAGTAAAAATTACTAGTTAACTTACATGCATTGTCATCCCCACCAATCAACTCGCACAGAAGCCATTTTCAAATGGGGTACAGTCGTAGATCCAACATAAAACTACTACTGAAAGAACAAAATATAAATAAATAAATAAATAGACATGCAGTAAGTAATTCTTCAATCTTAAAATAGTATTCATGCCCTTTCAAATAATAATGCACTTAAATCTGACAAAATGATATAGCTTTATCATACAGCATCAAAACAGTACTAACATTAGGACCATTTATCTTAAATGGGGTCTAGATATCGTCCGATGTGTAATATTAGCCCAGTTGGATTGTGTCGAATTACGTACATAAATGCTCTATCAAACGCGACTGTCGGACCTTTCACGCTTCTAGAAAGTTTTCTACGATGCGGGTTCCGTGTTTTCCTTGATAATTCACCAGTATTTCTTCGGTGCCTGAGCCCAGATCTCGAATTCTGAAGCCAATGAACTGAATTTGACTGAGATGCTTTCTTCACTTCGTGATCGTTTGAATTAGGAGGGTCAAGATTTTTAGAGTGAGGGTTCAGGAGTTCAAATTCATTTCCAGACAGTTCAAATTTAGACTGAAAATCGTCCCTCTCGTGAGCGCCCCCGCTTTGTTCGTGCTGTACTGGAAAAATTTTCTTTCTTCGTTCTCGTCCTTCCTGAGTTGTAGAATACTTGAAATTAGTACTTTCGATATTACTCGGTGTTTTTTCTGAGTCCTTCGAGGCTATCTCAAAATCATCGTCGTCGAAGCCGGGAGCGTCTTTCGTTAGTCGCCAGGATGGCGTCAAGATTGATTCATTTCTATTGCTGGCGTTCAAGTGATTCGCTCCTCGAATGAACAACTGGTCATCGTCCTGGAAAAGCGAGACTCGGATCTTGTTTTGTAATGAATCTCTAGAATTGTTCGACGTTGAAGAAGACGGAAATGAAGCGCTTCTAAATGAAAAAGATGAGTTTTCTAGCAGGCAAGAATGGAACTCAGTGAGCTGAACCACGTCAGCCAGATGCAAGGATTTGATAGAATTGACGCCCGAGTAATCAGCTTCTTTTTCCTGCAAAAGAAAACGAAAATGCATTATTTTACTGCTTTTAAGTTATGAATTAACCGTTATATTTTGCGAGGGACTCATTATCATTTAGCTACTTCTGCATAGGGACACCTACTCTTAAATATGAACAAATACACAGTACGCTTAAACCTATGCGTATAAATACAAATTCGCTTTCATTTTAAATGCACTTCGTAGATGCTCAATGTTTCCCTGAAATTACGCAAATTATGTACATTACGCAATTATGTTATGCGTACGCATAACACTGTACGCATGTTATGCGTACAGAAAATATCATACTATAATACAACTTACCCTATATTTCACACCTGACGGACAGACTAAAATTAAGTGATCCAGATTTAGGATCTCTCCAGGGACACAAATTAGGGAATTTAGTAAAATATTTTTTTTTGGTCAATAAGCTGCAAGTCTACAATACAGTGCATCATTTATACAAATGCATCAGGCTTGCCTGACTCTAACTTTGCATTAGGTTTTCAGTCGTCAAGTGAAGTGTACGATGCATGTACATATGTACTCGTATGTACATATGTACATGCATCGTACATATGTACATGCGAGTGCATATGTACATGCATCGTACATATGTATGTACATATGTACTCGTATGCTTGATATCATTCTTGTCATAACCACATTCTTTCCTCTCTACATACAAAATTATATCTTCTCTCGAAACGTTTTCATCTTCAGATGAATAATTTCATCCTAGTATATATGAGCTGACCTGCAATCACAGGTTATAGAAAAATTCTATATATTATTTGAACCGCTTTGGCAACAAAGGCAAAGCTGACACTGACAACAACAAAAATTATTCCTGCGTATGATAAGTCTAAATTAATAATTTTTTGTCTGATAGCTTGAATATTATTTTCCGAATAATCATAACTTTCAAACAGAGAAAGTTCACAAGCGTGATCAGGATGGGAGATACGACCATACTGTAACTCACTCACTATGTTCAAAAAATGAAAAGAAATAATGTTACCAGTTCATAAGTGTAAATACAATTTGAAAAGGAGACTCAGATGAAGTCAGACAATATTAAAACTGAATTTGTAATAAGAACACAAAAGACGGGGGCAATCCAGCATTCTAAATCCCCATTAGCTGAGTTCATGGAAAAGGCGTGCCTTTCCTGAAAATCTGTTCAGTATTTCATTCGAAAATTTATTCAGTAAGAATAGAAGCTCTGTTATTGAAGTTTCTAAGAAACTAAAAAAAAGTCGAACACGGGATTGAATAAATTGTACTGTTCAGGGTGTGGCAACTTAACTTCCTTTATTCAAATGCGTTTTGCTTTGAAAAAAGGAAATTATGTTGCCGCACCCTGAAGATTCAGTCACCTTGAATAGAGCGTCCAGGCCGATCAGCTTGAGCAGCTGGGACACATCAGTATAAGAACGATGTCTGAAGAGCGGTACCTGCACAGTCAGTCTGTGAGGCACCATGCTTCGTATCAGGGCACTCCACCGTTCAGGTGTCAGTCTGCTTTCGATCTGGAATGAAAGAAAGGTCGGGCAGTTGAAAATAAAGGCTGCATCATGGAAAATTCTACGGACGTGCGAGCTTGAAATATCCTTAATGTTTGAAGTCAATGAGGTATTCTCAAAATAAATCGTACGTACATAGTTTCAAAAATTTGTTCACAGTAGAGGTCAACAGTCACAACAAACTGAATGTAAAATTGATTAGGTCTGCCAAAATAAAATGAAAGTTCAGTCCACTGTACAGTACATATCCTCTCAAAGTATCATACACGCAAAATATGTAAGTGTAGTAAGTATAATTGCTACAGTTACAACTTATTTTGTATCCTTTTCAATTGATAAAACTACTATTGCAAATTGAACCCCAAATATAAATCATCAGTAAAACTCAACCAAAAATCACAAGTGATTTACGTTCATTTTATGGTATAATAGAAAGAAGATTGATTTTTCGAATCCCAAATATCGATTTATAGTAAACTGGCCTGTTTCAAGCCGTTGGCTACAAAGCTCTTCTGTTCACCAGGCAGCACGAGGATCATTGACAGTTCACCGCTTAGGAGGGACAACGGGATCTGAAAATAAAAAGATTATTTTAAGAAAATCATTGACAAGAACTTTGCCTCTGTCCAAAAATCGACGTGAGATCATCTTCTGCTACATAAGTTGTCAGAGATACAAGAGAGTACGATCTGCTCTTTAACTTAAAGCTTAAGGAAATTTGATCAATTCAAATTATAACGTCTTTCTATTTGTATGGTCATGACACTTAATCTATTTGACTATATAGCATGGTCCTGCAAGCAGTTTAATTAGTTTACACTGTCCTTTATATGTAGGTGTTGATCCCGAACATTGTGAACAGTCACCGAAAAAATAAAAACGAATAAAAAACTTGTATCACCCAACTAAAAATGATAGTGCAAACCTGGCTGCTGTTCTCGCATCTTTTTGCTAGTACTAACTACTGACGTATGCTGATCTTGTAGAAGCTGCCTAACCGTGAGACTAACGGATGCATGTAGCAGGAGCTCGTAAAGTAATTCTCTTTTGCAAAATTCTATTCGTGACAGTTCGTTCACATAGATGAGAGAATTAGTGAAACCTTGAAACCTGTAATCTATATGTTCATAGAGTGGTCAGCGACTATTAATTCACAGTTCCTTATACACTTTCTTCTGTTTTTTGTGATAAAAACACTTCTGAACCATATCATGCTAATATACTGATGAAGTTAAATTCACACTACTACCCATATAAACTTTGCTTTAAGATCACCTTATTAAATAAAAAACATCCCTTAGCCATCAATAATGAATATTTTCAAGTAGCTGATTACTAGTTTTTGAAATAAGTGACAACCTATTGTTCATCCAACAACCGGGAGCTGGCTAGGAATCATGTAGTTGATTTTGATTTACTTTCTTACAAGAACGTTGAAGAATATTTCATATACAATTTTTCCTCTGCAACGCTACCCCAAGAAATTAAACCCCTGAAACGCAGAGTTTTCCTAGAAAATTTGATCTTATTTCCGGTTAGCGTGATGTTAATACCTCTGCAATGGTAGCGTCTTCTTCCGGCGAGTAACCTGCATTGATGGTCAGTTGTTTGCTGATGCCAATGGTTCTCACTAACCGGCGCTCGGCAGACGGGAACCTTATGAAACTCATGTCGAACAAGTCAGACTCCAGGATGGGAACCGACCACGGCGACTGAAAGAGCAAATTTACTAAATTTCCAGTCACGTGAAGCACTCGTAATTTTATGCTCTGTGAAAACAAATCTTTCCAATCTAAGAGAATTAATAAATTATAGCGAGAGTGAGCAACACGTCATCATATTTAGTACTCAAACTGAAATGCTCTGCCGTGAAACATAATTAAATAACTTTGTAGAGACAGTGAAAGCAGTCCAAACCTAGGGGTTTGATAAAGTAAGAGCTACTTTAATGAAGTGATAGTATTCAGCTCAAGTACAGTGATAGGTATAAACTAACACAATAAGTGCTTGAATCAAATCTAAATTAGCATAGACCGATCCAGCAGGCGAGAGAAGCAGAGCAAGGATATTGAAAGATTAGAAAGTGAAGAGTATAAGGAGTAACAAAAATGAATTCACGCGTACAGGAGTTAAATTAAGTGCTGCACGAAGGGAGCTGGAAAACGAAAAAGGAAAATTCGAACTCGTTTATAAAATGAAACGTACAAGCAACTTGCACGACACGTGTCCCTAACTCTGCAATGGCTCACACGGGATACTCCTGTGGAACAACTATTTCTTATAGAATATTAATTCCGATGAAGACAAACGCAATCAGCAAACCTTGTGCGCATTCCTGAAGTGCAAAATACTCAATATATGCTGAAGGCCAACATTCAGCCGACCCCTCTGCAGAAGTAAGTGTATTTTGGGACAAACACATCCATAATAAATTACTTAATCTGCGGTTTTACGAGTTTTTAAATTCTCACATGAAAAAGAATAACGAAAACATTCTATCCATAGGAAGATGGATAATTCCTATCTTAACAACAGTTGTCCTAACATCAAACATACAATTAATCAGTTTTAAAAACGAAGACAATATTTTTTCCAATCTACTAGAAAACAGTTGTTTTCTTGAAAACATAAAAAATTGATTAAATTATATTTTCATGCGCACGAACATCCTTCTCTCGTAAGCCTACAAACTTCTTGCACGCATCAAACCAAAGAAGCTACTTTAGGTACATGCTTCATTGAACTTATCTAATTTAAAATTTAGTTCAGTACCTATGTAGCTATGTCTGTTCAGAGTCGTTTACGATCACTTGTGTAGACGTTAGAGGCATCCATGCCTCAGCCAATACCACACACTGCAACCTCACTCACCTGCATCAGAGCGCTGGAGACGATGCTGAAAGGGCTGTGGATGGAGACATCGTCGTCCAGGAAAGTGGCCACTCTATCCTCCGTCTGGTTGGTGACGGCTTCATTGACCCGAATTCGGGCCCGAGCACCGACTGTGGACCAATCGGCTTCTTCCGCAGTTGATCCGTAAAAATAGTCAATCGTTTGCTTGAAAAAGTCCAAGCTGTGAACACTGTTCTGTCGCGGCTGGTAGGAAGAAAATATAAAAAATTAACGCTTATAAAATTGGGATACCCATGAGCCTGTAAATTCATGTGATCTATCGACTTGCACAAGGACACTGTTGCAATGTAAATCATTCATCTACTAAGCAGAAACTTTGAAAACTATTTCAATCGATATTTAATTCTTACAGGAACGTTCCAGCCCGCGTGGACATTCCAGCTTCAGTCATGTTGGACAATATTTGTAATGAGAACTGCATTCACTTACGCTTGATTTAAGGAACAGCCCTACAGCAGCCGCAGTAAGTATGAAAAAGCAGTTCGTAAGTAAGTTTACATAGTTTATGTTTCTTTAATTATTCTAATAACAAAGAATAAATGATACCGAACCGTATTTCTCCAATATTGGCATTTTTCATCGCATTGAAGATCAAGTACGTGGTGTATGTAGGCACACAGAAACGACAAATTGGTTAGTGACTAGCTTTCTCACCTACTGATGGTGCAAACGAACAGAAAAACCTTGTTGCTCCTCCGTAGCAACGACACTTAAGGATTAAAATCCTTCATAGCGGAGATACCTACTAATTCCACAAACATGTGTGTGGAAAATGCGATGTTGCTGTCCACGTTATTCTTGTCAATATCAGCTCTGATGTTCTTGAGGAGTAAGTGAGGGTTGAAGTTGCGGAAATCGTCCGTCCTGAGCAAGTCTGCCAGGACAATGGAGGTGTTGCCTCTGGACCCCAGCAGCAACATCGACAGCACGGAAATGAGGTTCAGAGGAGACAGTACGAAGTTCTGTGAGCGATGAAGGTGGGCGCCTTGCCTGTATACCTTTACATGAAGCAATAATAACAATTGTGAGTTGTTCCACATCCCTCAGACTTGAAGATAGTGGAATTTTCGTTATCTAGTTAATTTTGGGACCAGACATACCTAAAAGAAGTAGATTTTTTATTCCAAAGTTACATAATCTTTGAGCTATATATATATTCTCGTAAAATTATCACATGAGATAATATGACACAATAGGAAGGAAGAAAGTGTCTCTACTTTCCTTTTTACTGCTTTGAACTCCAAGATGTACGCTAGAGCAAACTTCTCTATTGATGTCATCACTTTCTTATTTTAGGACGTCACAGTCTGATTTTTCTACTTCAGTTATGTATAAAGTACTTAGTATATCATTTCACCTAGAATATTTCTTGACTCGTTGAAACCCAGCATCACTTAATAGATGTTTTCCTAAATTCTTTAACAATATAAATTATAATTCCAAGAGTGCCCTTTAATAAAAAGCCAATTATCTCAAATAGCATAAAGCTGTATTCGTTTCAATGTAATTAGATTAATAGTATATGGTGTACCTTAAAAGCGACATCGTTCATGGTAGCGATGAACTGCTTAATGGTTGGGCTGAGATTTTGGGTTGTTTCTTCTAATCCAAGATTTCCAGACGGAGCTTGGCTCAGTATGTTAGTTTTTGGTGGCGCAGACACACCAATTTCTTTGAGGGTTTCGTGGCCAGATACAGCATCCGTAGTAGAAGTAGACGACCCTCCAGCGACAGGATTTGCAGCAGAAAGGTACGTGTCGCTGGTGGTTGTGCTGGAAGATGGGCGGCTGGATTCCGGTGCAAAGTCAGACTGCACTTCTACAGGATGGTAAGAAGCTGCCACATCCTTTCCAGGGAAGTCCAGTTCTGACGGCATGCTCGTCTTGGAAATGTTCAATCCGTTGGAGTGATACTGTTTCTCGTAGTAGTCCTAGAACAGTTTTATGAAAGAGGGCAGGAGATATTTATCATAGTTTGAACGTTCTAAAGCTGTTATTAATTTTTCAAAGAGCAGTCATTTTATTCATTTTATTTGTGAGGACAAGGCTATGATCCAATGAAAACTAACGTTGATAAATTACAAAATGCATCATATATAACAATGGAAACATTAGAAAATGACTTTAAGAAGGTACATATTCTAACTAATTGAACAAGTCATTTGCAATCAAGTATAACTGAGGCTCAATATCCCAGAAGCTAAGTAGGGCTAAAGAAAATTTAAATGACGCTTGATCTTTCACTGACTTAATATGATAGCATAACAAACGAGATCGATTATGCTTTCTCACACGAAAGAAAGAAACAAACAAACATGGCATACTCAATAAAGTTGAGACATAAAACATAGAATAACATCAGTTTTACGACACGTTGAATTCATATCTGGTACACGGAAATGAATCAGGGTCATAATGAATAACAACGTTCTGAAAATGTCAATTTTACCTGAGTTTCAGGGTCTAGGTAGATTTTTTGACTGTAGTAATCGTAATTTTCAGGAAGGTCAGAATCGTCATTGAAATCCATATTGTCGTGGAATGCATCTGTAGCCATTTGTGATGGAAGAAGGACGTTTGAAAAGTGAGCAGCCGCATTATCGTAATCGTAATTGTACAAATAATTTGGGAACTCGTAGTCTCCCACACTGAGTCTGTCAATTATTAAATCGTTGGGTGAGTATCCAATGGAACTTATTTTTTCCGTAGAATTTGTGTATTCCGGGCGATTAGTGGTATTTGTTGCAATAGTGTTATCACTAGACGACAGTTCATTTACGGTAGTTCCGATATCCTGCGAAGCGAAGCTTATATTGTCAGTAGATGTCTCTTCAGTTGTAGATAAAGACGAGTTATTCAGATCAGAAATTCCACTTGAATTCAAATTTGGAGACGCTTGAGTGTGAACTTCGATGCCATCTGTAATTATTTGAACATCTGCAGCGATTGTGCTTTCTGTAAAATCACTGTCGTTTTCAATCATCGGTATCAACGTGTACGATGGAGCGTTGCCATCATTCGTGGTTGCTGCAGTGAGTTCAAAGTCTCCAGACGCATATGTAGTACTGAGAGCAAAATCATCAGGCTTGGTTGTGCTGCTTTCATCCCCATCAGAGTTAAAAATATTTTTTTCAATTGAAACATCACCAAGAGTCGTACTTTCAGTAACAGAATTACTTTCGGTAACTGATGCATCGTAAATTGAAGAGTCATCAACATAATCCTCGTCCCGTGAGGTATCCAATAAAGTAGTACTTAAAAAAGCAATTTCATCTTCAAGTTCATCAGTCTGCAAAGATGAGAACTCTATCGAGTTTTCAGTACTTTCTAAAAACGGCACCGTCGTTTCAGATTCAAGCTTTCCTGAAGCAAAGCTATCCACGTTGACGCTAGCATCAGTAGATACACCGTCATCGTAGGACATCTGGTCGGCGTGAGCTGCGTGTGAGTTGTCAGATACAAACTGGAAGAACTGTTCCCGGATCAGCTGTTGGATGATGTTGTTGGATAGGGTGACCAGTTCTTGGTCGTCCAGAGATGTGGTGCTCTCTGTCATTGCAGTGTTTGCCACTTCATCGGCCATCACCTGGACAGAGACGTATTCTACAGTGTAACAAACAAGACACAATATTCGACAATAAAACAAAACTCTGGGTATGTTACGTTCATAAATACTCCATGTTTAAAAGATGCTCATATATTAGTCTGTTATTCTTTAGTTTTGAGTTTAAATCTGTAGCAACGTTTCTATAAGATACATGAGTGAGCATTTTGTTCTTAATGTTCATATTGTTTCTTGATAACATGAGCATGGAATTTTCTGTTTTGTTGTTCAACCACTTGAAATGTGTTCTCAGACAACACAATTTATACTCGGTGTGTAAGCATTGAGGCAAATAATAATGCTTGAAATCGTATAGTAAATACATGGTTGTACATAGCATAGTTTTGTAGTCATAATCTACAACTACTGAAGATGCATCCTGCGTAACAACACGCCCCTTGTAAACTGTGTCAACAATGCCATCGATGTTGACATGAGACACCTCTACCCGCCTGGCGACACACACCTTGTGCACCGTGTCAACAACGCCATCGATGTTGACACGAGGCACCGCTAACTGCATGGCAACACGTACCTTGTGCACCGTGTCAACAACGCCATCGATGTTGACATGAAGCACCGCTAACTGCATGGCAACATGTACCTTGTGCACCGTGTCAACAACGCCATCGATGTTGACATGAGACACCTCTACCCGCCTGGCGACACACACCTTGTGCACCGTGTCAACAACGCCATCGATGTTGACATCAGGCCTCTGGATGACGGCCTGCTGGTGGTGCCAGTGTGGGCCCGCCACGAGTATAGGAAGAGGAGGCGGAGTGGCAGAAGTCTCTCCAGACGCCACCACTTCGTTGTCATCGCCGCTCACGAAACGCACACGATGAGACACAAGCAAGTCCTAAGAAACATATGTATGTTTTCTATGAATATATGTAATTGTCAATTATATGAGAAAAGTAATCCATTCAAATGAGTTATAATTCGTAATATTAATTTCTGCAAGAGTTGTTCATCTCAGTATTACTGCATACGGACAGAAATCTATCAGTGAGTCTTGAGGTTTGATTAGAAAATCTGGCTTCAGTTATAGGGAATGAATCAGCATCGTTGATGTTCCAATATAGTCGTACTTCCTAACAATCGACTATGGATACTTCATGGAGACTATGAGACGATATATATTAAAATACTACTGAAGAGCTCTGACCATCAACGTCTGATAGAATACATATATTTAAATAGTTCACTTCAGATTAATCACAAACGATATTACAGAAAACTATCCAGTTATGAAATTCCATGAAATGTCACCTTGACTTTGTAGGGTGAATTCAGCTCAGAGTAGTTCAGGCTACATGCATACAATGGACGTATTTGATTTTTTATTAGTACGCCTGGAAAACTACTAGCAGTATTTGAATAAGAAACAGAACATTACCGTTCGTTTTTTACCATTTCGTAATGAAATATTGACGAGGAACTGATGAAGAATGACTGGTAAAGTCATATAAGAAAAATTAAATGTTATGAGTTATTTCTGAAGTGACAGGCAGGTAGTATTCTTTTTTATTCTGGGTCCTATTTAATAATTCCTTAATAACAGGAATTCCTATCAGGAAGATTTTTACACGGTATTCCAATACGTCTTCCTAAATATGATACATTCCTCTGCCCTGTTTCTCAGAAAGAGAAGTGCAATATCACCACCCCTGTTTATTAATTGATTAAACTGCCGACAGCGTCTAAACAAGCAGGACTGTAACATGTTCTAATTGTACTAAACATGTCCAGTGCAGTGTTGGGTTACTGAAAACATTAAGTTTTGTTTTATAAATTCTCTAAAAAATGAGATCAATACCCTTTTCGTCGTTGAAGGCTTTGAATTTAATTGTAAACTGCATATAATTCGGAACATTCATACACGGGAAATAAAACTAAGAAATCTTAGCTAGTAAAATATTCTGAAGAGAAAATTGAATAAATTTTATTGAATTGCATGAATGTTAGTACAAGCAAATTGATTTCCACGCCAATCAGAATCAGCAAATTCCAAGAACTCAGTAACGAACAGTTCAAAAACACTAATTAACAATGGGACTTGTTCACAAAAAATCATTGCGGAAGTTAGACAGTGAGTTGCAATAAAATTTCAGAAAATCAAAAACGTCACATATCAGTAGTTTTATGAATCAGAAATAACAGAGATCACTTTGAAGACAATAAAAATTGTACAAATATTAACACGATTTTTTTGGCGAGGGGATCGCATCAATATTACATCATATAAAGCTAAGACCCTCATAAGTAAACTTAACAGACCTCAGTTGCATAAAACATACGTCATTTATGAATGAAAAAAATTCGCATATGAGAACTAAAAAAATAAACACTTGATCAATTTCCTCTGAATAATGCGACATAAAAATTGGTCTGGTATATACCTGAATTTGCTGGAGAGTTATCCATCTCTGAATGAAGCTTCCCTCTTGGTCGTACAAGAAGAATTGGAATCTCGTGTCACCGAGAGGATGCTCCAAAATCTCAGCGAAGGCATTCGTGCTTCTGCTGCTCAACGACGATTTTTCAGCTGTATTTCTCATTTGAATTCATTAAATTGAAAACTAAATTGAAACGCTACTCCAGAATACGTTTCCTGTGTCATAAATTCATTTAAACATATATTTTTGACCCCAATCTAGGTATAGCAGGTACTTCCTAAAAATCATAGTTAATCATAGCTTTACTAAAAGGCAACTAAATTCTATATTAACTTTTCTGTAAGCATGTTCAATTGAAATGGGAGCCTAACATTGAACCAGCGAGTGTCAGTCTTCATTTCATGAAGGGCAGATAGATGACGTATATCGGAAGCAGTTCTCGAATTCCACAACCCAACAACAGGAGAAAATTAGTTAGTGCTAACTATTATAAAGTTTCAAACTATCGAGGGGATTTTAATAATACGCGTGATACTTAAAACTTAAAACTAATTTACGAGGTATACCACATAAACTGTCAAAATAAACTGTCAGATTAAATGCGAGTTAAATTCAAAGTTGAATGCAATAAATATTATGCAATTTCAACCAATGCAATTTTAATCTCTGTGTAAAGAGGCAGTGTTTCAAAACGTATGTAGTAAAAGATCTTCCTTAACACTTCCAAATGTAAAGATGAAGAGTTTGAATCCCACAAGAACCCTATTCAATGCTAGGTGCTACAATAATAAGTTCTTGACGTTAGGCCATACAAGAAATTTCAGTGGTTTAGATAACCTACATCCATAACCACAAAAAAAGATGCCCTTTAATCTAGTTTTGTTGTCAAATTAACGATGATTCCAGTCTAAAATCCACAAAAATTAACAGTTATTTCAGTCTTCACAAAAATTCACAAATTCACAAATTTCAGTCTTCATTCACAAAAATTAATGATGATTTCAGTCTATTATCGAAAAAAAGAACAGGGATTTCAGGCAAAAGTTCACGAAAATTAACAGATCTCAGTCTATAATCCCTGAAAATTAACGGTAATTTCGGTTTATAATTCACGAAAATTGACAGTGATTTGAGTCTATAATCCCAGAAAATTAACGGTAATTTCGGTTTATAATTCACGAACATTAACTGGTATCTGGGTTCATAATCCATGAAGACTTGAAGAAAAAATGTAAACTTACGGTAATGCGCTGATGTTATCAGACTGAGCTGAGGAGAGTTGGGCAGCAGCAGTAACGAGCAACAGGACAGTCACTAGGCCTGTCCAGGGTAGGGACTTCATGATGACACCCTCGGAGGGCGAGCGGGCTATGACTGCAATATTAGATCTCAATCTACAAAAAGATAAAAGTGTTAAATTTTGCCGCGCGTGGAGGCGATATGTTTAGAATAAAAGATCGGTAAATTGAGCAAATAATTTGATGAATTGATTTTCATAGGTGATATATATTGCATAGTAATATTAAATTGCGTAGGGTTTTACAGACCATAAAGTTCACAAAGTTGTATTATAAGAATAAATACTGCAGAGCTTCATTTTTTAGTTTAATCAACAAAAAATTAATTAACATTTTCAAAATGATCTCGTAGAAAATTGAATATTCATAAAACAGTCGCATTTCACAATCATATTTCTGAGCAATAATCAGCGAAATCATGCATTTCAGCAACCAAGATCAAATACAGCCAAAAAAATCAAGGAAATATTTTCATAGGTACAGAGTAAATATATTTCAGTACATTCTCGAAACATTGTTGGCAGGATGATTTTATTTCCTTCGATGAATGAATTACTCTCTGGCGTTCAAGTTAACATCCAAGACAACCACTCTAGCTGATGATGTTCAACCACACCGCAAGTTAGACCCCAAGAGCATACCAATTTTATCATTTACCTCCATCATTTTTCGTTACAGAAACTCGTCTTCATAACTATCTCCTAATGAAGAACACATGCTAACGGTCATTTAGTGTGAATGTCTGACAACACAAGCACGAGTAGCTGTGCTTTCATCAAAATTATTGGATGCTAAAGTCAGGAATGTCGAATTTTGAATTATACGAAAGATTATGTGGAACATATCAGTGGAAAAAAATTATTCACCAGACTAGTTTTAAATAACGTATCAGCCTGAGTTATATTTCTGATGATCAGAAAATAATATACGCGTGTGTATAACTCCCTGCTTTCTACTAACTGTCCACCTTGAATTAGTGAATTTGATGCCAATGACAATTTATTGACGTTTTCTAAAGTAACCCAAACTGCATTCAAATTGTCTTCTATTTCCAAAAAAATATCGAATCTGTTTTTCCAGGTCAAACTCTCACTTGCAAATCTGCCATAAATGAACATTTATTAAATATTTTACAGGTTAGTGTTTGAGTCTTGATATACATGGATGTCATTAAAGACGCACTTCAGTTTGTCATTTTGGCAAATATACGGCGGGCTCATTAAATATTACATCTTTGTACAAGATATAAAAATTTGAAGTTTTCATGTAGGAAAGCCTCTGTGATAATAACGAAATGTTAGGCAACAAATGACACCTTCATCAACCTAGCCCATCTCCAATACAGTCAAGATTGACTAACTATGTTGAGAAATTATAAGAATTTTGCACGTAGAAAACTCACTAAAGAAGTTTTTTATCTCATTTTCTTAATAACTACCTACTAAATAATAGCGTTTTTCTATTGACGTATCTCGCTGAATATTTATTCTGCACAACTCTTTAGATGTACAAGATACTTGCGGTATTGATAGTTGGGAAAACTACTTTTTCTTTCTTAGATTGCATTATTTTGCTTGCATCATGCGTATGAGGATAGAAAAGTCAATAATAATTATTTTTCAAACAGTTTCACAGTAAGAATATATTTCACAGTGCCATCATGTGGATGAGTGCAGAAAATTGCAATAGCTGAGTGCGTTTTTACTTTGTTGTACTGAACCACCAACATCCTCCGAAGCTCGGCCAAAAGCGATACGTCATGCAAATTGTAACAAGCACTTCATAAAATGAGTTTTTCTAGACGCATCTCTTGAACGCCATGCATGCTGAACCCACTATGTGTGCTAGTGAAGTAAACAATGCGACAATTCATACAATAATTTGTTAGGCTTCATTTCATATCTGTAAGGATTCGTTCGACCCGATCTTCATGCTTGATGGCATCAGCCTGAGGGAGCAAATAGATGCCAATTGTGAGGTGTGGGTTTTCCTGGTAGATACGCAGCATCAGCATCACAGCGGTCACTCCTACCAACAGGTAAAAGCTAACAAAGAACAGATATGCTTCCCGGTTCTTCAAGGAGAGGTCAGAGCCTGGCACATAGTCGCCAAGTCCGATGGTTGTCACGGTCATGAAACAGAAATATAAAGCGTCCAAGTACGACCATTTCTCTTCCACAAACCGAAATAAAAATGCGGGTACTACAACGGTGATGATCGATATAATCGAAACGATCGTAAGCAGTTGCAGCAACTGGAGGAGCGTTCCGTGACGCCGGATGAACGAGTTAGAGGTTAAGATGTTAAACATCACCTGGGCCGGTAGTATCATTCTCTCGACGAAAGCTCGTAACAAAATTACAGTCATTGGAATGCCGAATGAAGAAAAGACGATGCAGAACCACTTGCCATAGTCGGATAACTCATTCCGGTTGCCATACCCAACGGTGGTCACCAGAGTTATGCAGAAGAGGAAGCTTTCACCGTAAGTCCAGGGAGTATAAGCAGTTTGAGCCTAAATTGGGCTTTAACCATTCCCACTCATCAGTGTCCGTTGTCTTATAATATCACCATGTTCCTGTTCTATGACTTGAAACACTCCTGCTCCTCCGGACAGAAACCCAAAATACACAAGAGTATAACAAATCAACAGTAAATTGGACCTACGGATATTAAGTATTTTCTTCGCTCTCCGACCGTGAGTATGATGTCGAAATCGGTTCATTTATAGCTGGACTGAGTTTAACCTTGGAATGAATTTTATTTCGAACCTTTTTACTGGTAACCTGGATACATGTTCTGTGAAAAGGCTAAATTTTCAGGTAGTTATTTCAGAAAGAGTGAACATTTCTCTCCATGATGTAGGTGGGATACACTGCAGGAGACATTCCTGTTCTTTCCTCTTTTTCAACTAAGTGAGAAAACTGAAATAAACTTTATTTCTTTTAACACATCACTTTTTTATAGGGTTTACTACTGTCTAGCAAAGAGATACTTTATTTTGCTAAAAAAAATAACATTGAACTTGTAATCGAGCTGGATAAATGTTTCAATGAAATATGTTAAATATGCTGGATAAAAATGCATTCATTTTTTGGGACACTCTGTAGTTGATAGGACCACTCCAACGCTTTCCTGCATCAAATTATATATAATGACTGGCAACGCATTAGCGATTCTTTCAACAATTTTTGATACCTTCTATCAACAAAAGTCTTGTCCGCTTCTGGCGGCAGTAATAAACGTACAATACTTTTTGACCTTAGATGAATAATTAATCGACGCACGAGTGTTAAAATAACAATACTATACGAATGTATTTCTGCAATATTTTTCTTCATAATATACCATCTTTACTATTGCATAGTAACTCATACGAAAGATAATGCAAGTACGTGACTGAGAAAACTACACAAACTTAAACATGTTGCCTAGTTCACTAAAGAAACGCTGAATACCTCACAGTGTCCGACAACAGCTGGAGGAGCGAATGCCGGTGGAACAATTTATCCCAAAGTAATGAATATTATCTTTAACATCACTGACACGTACGATGACGAGCACGCTTTAAGCATTAATAAATTCCTAGAATGTGTTTAAAGCTCGGTACATCTGACGAAGATGATATCATAATATTGGCATGGATTTTTATCTAAAACTGTTTAGGTAAAGAACGAACTTCTGTAACCGCATGAATTCAGCAATTAGCCGAGGGTAACTTTTTATGCAAAACCAGTAGATGACACTTGGTACGTAATAAAAGATGCGCAGTTTTTCCTTCGAGTATTCCTTAGAATGGAAAACTTGAAAATCAAGTCATGAGGAGTCACAAATAACGAACCTTGTGCGGAGTGCCCTTCAGATAACAATGCCAAGTAGGTTGTGCTGCAGTAATGTATACTACAGTCTCATGACTTGTGATATAAATGAGAAGACCTCAAATGGAATACATGTAAAATTTTAAGCATGCCGTTCAGCCTCAACCAGTAACCGAGTTCATCGTCTGAGGATATTCTCATCTCATGAGTCTCTATGTAAGCTGAGAATTATCCTCCTCGAGCTATGTTATTGATAGTTGTAAGCCTCATGGAAGTCAGTCATTGCCAGCATAAATAAGAGAAGCCTACAGAGCTTGACAAGCACAATTCGATGTAATATCTACACCTGAAAAAATCAAGGGAAGTAAACATCAGTTGTGCGGCAGAGGCCGCAGCAAGGACAACGTGTACGGCTGTCCACCACCTTGCGGTCTCGTCCGTTAGTCCAGAGCAGCAGCTACAGGCGGTTGCCCCATGTAGCGGAGCAATGCCCGTTGGCTGCGATGGGCAATGCAGGTTATAAAACTTACAAGCCTTTGACTTCTCCACAGAATTATTTTTGTGACAGATCCATTTCAATTCTAATTATGTAAATAGCAATGCGAGCCGAGTCCAGCAGCTGTCAGCTGTAGAAGAATAGTTTGTACACAGAACAATGTCGTGTTTAACGGTGTAATTGCAAACGAAGAATCCTAAATTTAGGACTTCAATTTTTCAAATGAATATTCATGATAGGAATTTTTTAAATTATGAATAATTACATAAAAAGAAGCTTCCACAAACTTCTCGGCTAAATAATGACTAGCAACAAACTGGCACGCATACTAGAGCGAATAATATGTTCAAAAAGATTCGAATTGGGAATTACAGTTCCGGAACTAAAAATCTTCTCTCATTAAGAATTTCACACAACGCAAACTTTCGAGAAGGAAGAAGATCGCTTATACTGTAAATTCATTTTTACTCGACATGTGGCTGAAATTCAGTTCCAGCTTTTAATTTTGAACGAAAGTCATCAGTAGTAAAGCTTTGCATTCATGAGAAATTAAAAGATCTTCCCTTAATAATCTGGCTCAATGTACAACTACTCCAGTTTTCATATTGCAATCGACACCATGTTTACGCATTAATTACAGGAAGTGCTACGAGGAGAGGGAAGAGGGTAATTGATGCTGCTCAATGTTGACCAAACGGTTGCCTTATGCGCACCAAATACGGTCAGCCTACACGGACGGAAGTCTCTTTTAACACTCGTCACTTGACCTATACGATCTTGTATTTTTTACGAAGCTGCGTAATGATAAACAATACTGAGTTTAAACCTCGTGGAGCTGTAAAAAACGGTCAATAATTAGAGCATGAAAGCTTAAGCCCAACACGTTAAAATATGTGGCTGCTGTAAGCAAGGATCATTTCATTCAAGAATGAACTATGTAAAAATTGATAACTGTGTACTACTAATCTTTGCTTCATTGAAAACTTTCATTAACTTATTTACTTACTTATCGAGCCGTAAATTTTGAGGGACAGCACACCAGTACTCACGTTTCTCTATATTTTCTGGACTAAAACATAGAATACGAGTTCATAAGAAACGACTGCATAGAATAGAATAGAATTAGGCTATAGGAACGAACCTTCTGGCCCATTCTTGGGTCGGATAATTACTTCGATAATTATTCGGTTGTATACCCAAGTCCCATGCCGTATTTCTAGCCGCGTCAACCATGTCGGCAGCGGGATTCGAACCCGGGTCTTTCCGCTCGCAAGCAGATTCGCTCACCAGTCGACCAAGCTGGTGATAGTCGACCAAGCTGGTGATAGTCGACCAAGCTGGTGATAATTTCACTAGTTGCACTAGCATAATTTTCACTAGTTTATGAGTCAAGCCTTGCGTGAAACTTTTCGAGAAAAATGAGTGTTCGTCTTTAAATGAAGTTTATACTTTTATCGTGCGTTTAATTTGATGCTATTTTAATAATTTCTTTACTATTTAAATTGAACAAGTATCAAGATTGACTGTAACAATACCGTATTACAGGCGCAAGTCCTCATTCTTGGTCGTTTGCAGCGTATGAGGTCGAAGGAAGGCGTCACTCGCTTAAACAAACCGTAAAACAGTAAGTCGAATTAATTACCGCCACCACTTAAGCGTTGATAATTCTTCGCCGGAAGAAACAGTCTTTGATGTCGAGTTGTTCTGACCAACCGCATCATGTGGGTCACTGGACCAATCAGGCGAGCGTTACCGCAACACGTCCGCTATCACTGCGACTCACGCGCGGATTCTTTGCGACCCTGTTTCTCACCAGGCATTGCTGTTTTAAAACGAAGGTAAAGAGTTGCGAGTAGCATTACTCTTGTAAGTGTGCAATGAAATACTTTGGGCTATGTCTCTGCTAGCAAACACCATGGGAAAACATGTGAATTTGATAACGGTCTATCTGTTACCGAGAGAAAAATAGACAGAACCCGAAATGTTGGATTAAAATTCAATAGAAGTCACCCCAAAAGCTAACAGTGGTCTTCACAGTATAGTTGATGTCTTTTATTTGAGAAGTGCATGGAATCTACGAAGAAATCATTGGGAACAAAATGAAAGACAGTTTTGAAACCCTTGTAAGTCTACGAAATAAAATACTATTCGTAATTATTCTACTACACGTGCGTTCAAAAATATTTATAACTTTCAATGAAATAGCTGTGTGAAAATGCCACCATGCATAAAAACGGACTATAACGGGACGGTTACATCTCATACCTACGAAGCACGTACTTTAAAAGTTCATTCGATTAGGATCACCATTTAACTCAGATAAGACAGTGGGAAGGTCCTCTAAGGTATCTCTCGGTAATACTGAAATTTCCCACGATTCTCAATTGGGACCTTCATTTCTTTAACAAGCGCTCGGATGCAGTGATACTAAAAAGCTTCATGCAAGCGGAAGAATGTGTTGTCGATGAAGTTGAGAACCTGGCGTCAGAGAAACTGGTATAATTTAAAATACCTGATATCATAGCCAGGGTAACCATATGAGCAAGAAATAGTATATATTTTGTTAATGACCAGTCCCAATGGGAACGCAGTGCAGTAAAGTTTAGGTAACTGATCGAGATGGGATTCTGGATCACCAACAGGAAAGTAGAGTTGAACTCTACAGGCTCACAGAAACCGTAGTTCCTATATGGGCAATCTAGTGACTTTAGTGGCATACTGTATCACATTTTTATTTCTCCAGTTCATGAACTATCATTCAGCAGTTTGTACCACTGAACGCTCTATAATACTCACATTACTCATAAAAAGAATTATTTGGGTAATATTCCTAGAAGCCAAGGTAGTCGTAGCCTTTTAGTTTTTGCAAGCCCACTAAAACTGGTTCTATCTGTTCAGTTTCTATTTTTATGAAGGCGTAAAAGGATAAATGTGTAAATATATACGTGGTTTGAACACTTAGCAATTTTAAAATGTAATCCTAATGTCAGGCCAGTACGCATAACTCGCTTCACGATAGCTGTACGTCTTAACTATGCACCTTTCCTTCCCCAATATCGATTCTGCGTACTCTGTATTACTTTATGAAATCTCATGAATTATTTGTATTTTCTACGACCATTTTCCTCACACACTCGTAAAACCCAGCTGAGCTGAAAATGAATGTTGACTGGATAGCTTTATTTTGAACCCAAAAGAGATTTGATATTTTCGATGTTGTCCCAGCTTCCTATGAGAAAAATCAACTTGAACTATAACTTACGCACACGAGATGTCAAAATAACTGACATCCCACGATGATATTTTTTCTCTTTTTCGCTGTCCATTCTGTCAAAGTTAATGTTGACTTCAGAAGTTATTCTCCAGAACAGCCAAATACATCCAGGCCAAACGGCTCGTTCCTATTGCCTTATTCTATTCTATTCATCACGTCGCTCTCTAAAAATACAGGATTTTATTCGAGCTTACGTTCATTGTGAAAATTTATTTGTTCATTATTTCAAATTTAACCTCTTATTCGATTAATTCTGGAGCTAATAATTTATTGCCACAAAAATGAAAAAATTCAACCCTGCTACAAGCCAATTTTTGGGACGAACAAATTCAAATTCTTCCGCAACACTGAAACATTCTCAACCCAAGTTTTCTCACATTTTTGCCGATAAATAGTCTTTCAGTAAAACAATCTCTTAACTATGTATAAATAATTTATTTCACCCTAACGTAATGCACAGTATCGAAAGAAAACATTAACATTCATGTCAAATTAGGCTGAAGAACATCCAACTACTCGAATAATTACAAGATATAAGTGAGGGAAAATACTTCTAACTGGCCTTCAAAAATCACTGTCGTAGCTGTACCGTTATTTAGGTTGAACCG
This sequence comes from Trinorchestia longiramus, assembly GCA_006783055.1. Lineage (NCBI taxonomy): Eukaryota > Metazoa > Arthropoda > Malacostraca > Amphipoda > Talitridae > Trinorchestia > Trinorchestia longiramus. The sequence goes on from VCRD01000009.1 coordinate 846,443, forward strand.
TTCAACTATGGGCAATTCGATTGAATTGCTCGAATGGAGTTGGAATAGCATGCCATTTAAAGTAATTTATGAACCTCGCTACTGGTGCTACAATGCGCTGCCGGATTCAGGCCAAAAACACACACAGGCCTGGCGTCCATGAAATCAGAGGCCTCAGGGTGTAGAAGAAATAATACAATAATAGGCAAGGATCGCTGTCATTGAAAGAAATGGTTGAGTTATTAAACTTCATTATCTTTAATGTGCTGAACCTTATCCGCACCCTATAAGGTCTGCAGAGGTTGTTGTTAGTAATGATGTTCCACGTAAGAACATACATGCAAAATGTATCAGTTTGTCTGTGTATGGAAAATGATGTTCATGCATCTAGTGGAGGATTCTGTTAATAAGGAATCACGTAGCTTGAAACTTTTTTAGAGCTTACTGCCCGCTTGGGCTTAGATAACTGTGACCTAAACTGTAAAACTCAGTCTGTTGTTACCTGACGATGACACTAAAGAAGAAAATAACTTCTTAACATTCGCAAGTTCTCAACCCATCTTTCACACGATCAAATTGTTGTGTGTACTGATCCTGCAGTTTATTAACAAAGTATATTTGATAGCTGTGTATTATTTTCTAATCTGGCCAGAAAATACGACTTGATTTTTTAAGAGTTCTGCGACAGAATAATGCTTCGAGTTCATCGTCAACATTTTAACAATGCTAAAGAAGGGCTTTAAAGAACCAAGATCATTTAAATGTAAACGCACAGTGTACATGTGCGAGAAACATCTGATACCGAATGAAGATTGAATCCATAAGGTTCATACGCCATTGTCAGCATCTGCTATAGATGCACACGGACCAACGATGTTACACAAGCTTCACAAAATTCATTTCTAAAAATTGATAGTTCATACGAAATGTTTAATACAATATTTTAATAGAACGTCTAATCTGATTAAATCCTTGTCATAGAAAGGCTTGCTTCACATCATTGGAATACTGGTGATTTGAACGTGTAAATGGCGTAGAAATTTAAAGATGATGTTATGAATAAATAGAAAGTAAATATATTTATAACAGGGTTTCCTTGGATTACGTGCTCTCTCTTAATAAAAACCAAAATTTATTATTTTCATTCATAGAAACACCGATTGAAAAAGATATGAAGTAAAAATTATTGTGTGCAGGGGAAATGCGAGATGGAATTTATTATATGATTTTAAGCAATATCTTACACAACAATTTGGTTCAGCTTGCATTTCAAATGTTAATTATACGTAAATAACAGTTCATTAATGCTAAGTACACTAGAACACAGATATATGAGTGTTCAAACACTAATAATAGGAGGGTGCATCGCACTCTCACCATTATCGGTCAGCACTAAAAACTTACTACCTGCTACATAAAAAGTAATCTTACGACGAATTTCGCTGATTCATTCTTCTAGTAAAACTACAGTGTATTGTACATAAACTGTCTATTCGGCCCTTGTAGAGGAACTGTTTTCCCACTCTACAAGTCCCACGCTGAAGAGCCACACACGCACGCAACCCGCATGACGCTTGGGAAAGAAAGTGTGTGAAAGAAAATTGTATTGAGGAACGCTCGGTCGGTCCCGTTGCTTTGCCACGAGAAAAACATCGCAAGCCGGCGACCGAGCGAAGTTCCACCGTGGTGCCAAAAACTGTGTCTTGCCGGGGTTGGTTCTTCAAAAATCTTGACAAGCACGGCTTAATAGCTTGAATCCATGTTGACTGAATTGGAAAGAGGAACTGTGCCTTGTCAGGCATGGTTCCTCGAAAATTTTGGCAAGCGCTGAGTGATGGGTTAGTCATTGAAGCATGTCAACCTATTGGCTAACACACTGGTTAGATTTACGCACTGTTAGCCGGGTTTCAAATAAGAAAATGAAATTTGACGAAAGAAATGTATCTTGGAGAAAGCAAGCTCTTCTGAAATTTCATAAGAACAAATTTATTGGTTGGATCAAACTTTTATGGAGAAACGACGATGGATGATATAATGTGCTTTCATACTGCTGTGATGCACAACTAGAGAATTTGATTATAAGAAATTTGACTTGAATTTATTGATTAAAGCAAAGATGACCCATGAGTCACACGTCAGGCAGTGAAGATCAATTGACCGAAACAACAATTCAAAGTAAAAACTGACTACAAAATTAGTAAAATGCTATAAACTTACTGTTCATTATTGTGCCAATATGATAGGTATTTTTGCTACAACATCATGGATATCTTAACAAGCACAGCATTAAGACATCCATGAGATTAAATGGTTTCAGAGAAGCTTGTGACGTCTTAGCTATGAGTTATTACTGAAGTCTAACACATTTTTAGGATAAAATATAGCAGAGTTTGAAACCTAAATAACAACTGACATGGTGAAGGTGTCTACACCCAGGTCCCCCACACCCGCATAAGATGCTGCGTTAATACGAGTATAACTGCTGGTCCCGTGTGCTACTGTCATTAATCCCATTGCTAATAAGGATAATCATTTATTATGGTCTCTTTAGTGATATCTAATGCAGAATCAGTGACCAGGATGAAGCTATAAAGTGATGAGTATTTTTTGAATGCGATTTGTTAATATATTAGGGACTAATGGAAGAGTTACATGCGCGCTATCGAATGGGAATGATGTTGTTCGTAACAACATTGTTTACGCTATCAATCCATTCCTCCATGAATGTATGTCGGTGATGTATTACAGTTTATTCGGAGTAGCACAGATTGCAGATCATTGATATGTCTACTGCGTTCCAAATTATGAACTTCATTGATAAAAATCGAGAAAATAAATCGGAAAATAAGTAAAATTGCAGAAAAATCCGTCAAAGACACTCTGAGAGAATGTACTATGTTAATATTCAAACACAAGAAACAACACACATTCGAATTCACGCTCCAAAATATCACATTGAATTTTCAAATTACGTTTTCCTGTGATAGCTGCAATCAAAATGGATTACGTAATGTATCGATATGTGAGAAATGCTTCATAAATTTTTAATTGTAAGCCAACTATCAGTATCACAAAAATTCGAAAACTGGAAGTGTTGATCTATTAAAACTAAAATGTAATGAACATGCTGAACCAACCGGTTATGTAAAATATTTCTACTGGGCAGATACGATGATTTAGATGATTTAGAAGAACTGTATATTAGTTTAACTTTTGTGTCTTAAAATAAATATAAGCGGAATGTCTGTTCACCAACTAGTACTCCAATATCTATAATTTTACATTACACAATCAATGGCTTATAGGCAGAATATTAGTTGCATCATATTATAAAATAGCGCAAGTATCAAAATCATAATAAGAAACGGGATAAAACATAAAAAACGCATATTGCATAGTAAAAATGAATGAATGTAATGTATAAAACTTCATTCAAATAGTACTATATTTAATTTTACTTTAAAAATACATCAGTTTGGTAGGAGTCAGATTCTAAACCGCATCTGAGAAAAGATTTTTATAAATTTCTTAGTAGAATTGTATAAACTTTTTACTTGTGGAATGACTTACACGGATTTTTTGGAATATATTATACTGTACACAGGTACAGTATTAT
>VCRD01000009.1:861416-885739 GCA_006783055.1 Trinorchestia longiramus
CATCGTCACGAATAGGCTTCTGAAAACTGACTGTTGCGCAACCACTTTCCTTCGATGGCAAAGCTCAAAGTAGTTTTTCTTTTAAAAACCCACTTGAACTCGAAAACAGTTGCAAACTCATTGTATCCATCAATTTCAATACTTTGCATAGCGTAATAAAAAATGATGGTATTGTTAGAGTGTATCGAGTCCAATGGTGCCCATTTCAAATGTTAAAAATGTGATTAAATAAAAATTTTAATCTTGTTCTTTACAATGAAGCTTCTTCCAGCCTTGGAGCTTTAATATGTAACAAATTGCAGCATTAGCTGTGTTTGTTAACATTTAGCTGTAATTAACCTTTACAGCTTTAACAAATTACAGCAAAGTTCATTTCAGTGCAGTTAAGAAAATGAAAGATTTTGAGCTGAATTAGACAGCAGCCAACGACGCGATGCTATCATACCATATGATCACAACTAGTTATTTTTATCAAGGAGTAGAGCTTCTTAAGTGACGGACAATAAAACATGAATACTGCAGTCACATGTATGAATTAATGTAACTTCATTTTAGAGATATTTCTACCGTCGTTTTCAAACAAATAATGTTTAAGCTAAACTAATAAATCTTTAAATATCCTCCGTATACATAAGACGGATTTCCAAACCAACTTCAATATCCACTGTGGTTGATGTCGAAAATGAGAAGGAAACGCTACGAATGTTGTACAATCGAAACTTGTGCAGAAATACCACAACAAAGTTCGTACATGAGTCGTTTCATCGTTTAATAATTAAAGGTGAAAAGAGAAATAAATGATAGAAGTAGTTTCCAGATGAAAACTTACAATAATTCGGTAACAATAGAATACAAAATACAAATTTTAGAAATTTTCAACATAACATGAAAGACATGTGAACTACCAACAACATTCAATACCATTCAGCTAATAAAATAGTTTTGTGCAATCCAAAAAATAATTATTTTTCAGTCTTCTCATCGATTACAATCCCCGATATCCGCTGATCCACAAAGGCCACAACCAACACGATTAGTTATGACATTACGAAATCCTACTGAATTATCCGCTATTACAAAGTCCAACTGAATTATAGATAGGCGTAAAAATCACGTGGGGACGACATCATCAGTGGGGGACGACATCACCAGTGGGCAGCATGTCGATCCGCCACCGTGGCGATGAAGTCTGCATGACTGGCGTACAGTTGAAGTGAGGAGCTTACGTCCTGCCACGTCACTGCAGCAGCGTCGTCTCCTGCACTCAGCTCCAGCTGCACAGTGTGGCGATGTAAACGAAAAATAGCAGACGTACGACAAGTTAAAGTCATATACGGTGAAGTAAAAGTTAAAGTTATTGTCGGTAAAGCAAGCGTTCAAGTTAAAGTCATATACGGTGAAGTAAAAGTTAAAGTTATTTACGGTAGAGCAGATGCACAAGTTTAAGTCATATAAGGTAAAGCAGTTTGTGTACTTGATCATTCATCTATTTTTATAAATGCTCCTTTTACGGGATTTAGCTACCGAGATCAATAACAATTGAGGGACTTATTATTCCTACATAATTTAGTCTACAACGTTGTGTGCCACTCTGTTACTTGACTCATCCACACGTTAACTGATTGATTAAATTCTCCACAGCCATCCTCTAAATTACCAAAAATAAATCATGATCTGTAGTCCCGACTTCCAATTATTAGTTGTATACCTTATGACTTTATTTACTTAGACCATTAGATTTGTTTCCTCGTCCCTACACCTCACCATGATTTACCGGGTCCGGCATCCAACATTAGAGGTACATCTTATCAATCATTACGCACAACTTTGCCTAACTCCTCGTCCTGTGCCTCACCGTGTCTAGCACGCCTTTTGGTTCGTCCTGGTGGAAGTTCTGAGCCACGGTCTCCATCCAGGCGTTGTCTGTGTTTCGGGGGTCGTCCACGTAGCCCCGGTACACCTCCTCTCCTGAACAATAGGCAAAGTTATCATCGGGAACTCTACACTTTGCGACAGTAATGGTCAAAATAAGCTCTACACTTTGCGAAAGTAATGGTCAAAATAAGCTCTACACTTCGCGAAAGTAATGGTCAAAAAAAGCTCTACACTTTGCGAAAGTTATGGTCAAAATAAGCTCTACACTTCGCGAAAGTAATGGTCAAAATAAGCTCTACACTTCGCGAAAGTAATGGTCAAAATAAGCTCTACACTTCGCGAAAGTAATGGTCAAAATAAGCTCTACACTTCGCGAAAGTAATGGTCAAAATAAGCTCTACACTTCGCGACAGTAATAACCAAAATACATGCATGGTTCGCTAAAACTCTTGTTCAGAGAGTAAAGTTCATTTCAGATCGCTCCTTCATGATACTATCTTATAAAAATGACGAGAGAAAGGATAAAATAACGATATTTCAATACTTATGCAAATACATTCAATGAAATGGAGCGATCAAATGATCAAAGACCAATCAAAAGTTACGAAACATTTTTTTACCTTTGGAGAAAAGCTCAACGATGAGTTCGACCTTGCGCTGCCGTTCCTCCGCCGTCATGTTACCTGAGTTGAGCGCCTCTTCCATAAATTCTCGTCTCAGCGTCTGAGACACCACCTACAAGTACAATAACCCTACATTATTGTCGTGAGAATAGCACTGAAGCTCAAAATCAATGACTCATAAAACTTAGAGAAAGCATTTTCAGTACAGACTCTTATTCTTTTACCAAAAGTAGATGAAGTAAAAAATTCAAAAGAAAGATTTTTAAAATTCTATTTCTTTCCAGTTTTTATCATTTTTTTGAATCATTGAAAGACGTTGACGCACTTTGTACCATCGGCAGAGAATCTAACTTATATATATCTCGACAGCTCAAACAAGCAGGATCATCCAGCTATACCCAAATTTTCTCAGCCTGGTATAGAATAATTGATACATGGCGAAGTCCAGTCTGCATCTGTACACTCACCTCACCAGGATCCACCATCCCACCAGGTATTGCCCATCCACCGCCATCCCCTCGTAGGATGCATACGAACTGCAGTAGTGGACGACCACTATCTTCTGCAATACCAAGTATTCATTTTTCTAAAGAGGAAAATACCAATACAACAGTCCCCATTTTTTCCACAGTGTGCAAAAGACGTAAACCCATAAATGGGTGAACAAAAATTAAAATTAACATTAAGGAACATCGTAACTTTCAATTTAAAAATTACAGCTTTTCATTCACAAAAATATTCAATTTAAGGTGTAGTCAATGTTAATCACTGTATACAGTGAAGCCGGCCAATGTAGACAAACGCCCACTGTAGTAGATTTCATTATGGAGAGCCAAACAACTCAAGGTTTCACTGATTCCTACACTTGTACTAACTTATTGATTTTAATTTTTGATGCAAAACCTAAAAATCCCTCGTTAGAATGGAAAACTAAATGTATCGCTTGAACTGTTTCAGTAAGACCACTTCACCGCAACAGTTAGATATTAGTATTAGTGCCGAATACAACAATAAACAAACGAGCATTATGGGAGATTTATCTTAACACGTTGACTCCGAAGTGGTACGTATGTGTACCACTTAGGTTAGGTTCTGTAATTTTTTCAGATCCTTCTAGTGACTATGCGTACAAAGTGAAGTTTTACACCAATCAGGCAATCGGAGGCAACGTGTTAACGCAATACTACCTCTTGTCAAATTAAAATATTTATAATACAAGCTTCACAAAAGCACACTTTTCACCAAAAAGCTACGTTCTTCTTCGTTGAGTAGCAGGAAGAAAGAAGGTAACAGAGTTAACGAGCAACGCACACCCTCACCACTAACAACCTTTTCACCAGAGGACGACCGTTTCCAGCGGGTAACAATAGGATCTGCGGCATGGTTAGGACCCCAGCGACCAAGCAGTCCTCTGCCACTGACACCAGTGCGACCATGAGGGTTTCTGCAGTAAAATTATATGAATCAATATCTATTTTGTCCAGAAACTAGTGTATGGTTCTGTAATCGTTACAATCCTCAAGATTGCAGTCAACTATTCTTCAACTCGTGCATCAGACGAAATCGAAATTCTACATAATCATGAAAAAATCACATCATTATAGCAACTTTTTTGGAATTAGCTGCTTCAACATTATTTTAACAGTCATACCACATAATAAAACTATACTTAATTTTGCATTGTTTAAAATATCACGAACCTTTCTGTAAAAACGTATACAACAATAATAATTCATGATGAGTGTTAAGATGTATGAAGGCCCATGTGTCTCTTGATTTTATAATAATCGCACGAGCATGTACAGAAGTTCGACAGATAACTAAGATCGTAAGACACTTGAGGCTTCACGTCCTTCTACAATCAAAATGTAAGCCTCAAAAGTAAGATAAATGGGTAGCTGCTTTTGTGATTAGTAATCTTCTCTCATTTGATAACTACCTTCTTGATGCATGGGAAAATGTCACGATATATTCAACTTGTTTAAATATTCAGGCAAACGCTAGTCCAGTTTTGTGGTGTCACAAGTGAAGGTTTTATAGTGCACAATTTTCTAATGTAAAATGATTTATTACCCAAACTCACCACTAAACAGTGTACCCAGTTAGAGAAACTTAGAATACAAAATCGAAGACTTAAGTATTTTCCGTCACAGAAATCCACAATTATTTATTTTTAATTGATGACACTGTTGAGGATTTGCCTAACACATAACTTGGAAGAAATAATAGTGGTGATGTTATACAGGACAAAGATTGATCTATTCAACTAAACTTCATAACGTATCTGTTTGAGTGCACATTTTAACAATTCATTCGATTCAGGGTACTATTGATTTTTGGTAATCGTCGCCAATAAACAGTTTCAACTTAAATTTGATCGAACATTTTGAATTTGGAACAATTTTTTCGATTGCTGACCAATATTGTAAGCAGTCACCCACCTGGGAAGCCCATCCACTATCATGTAATTGCCTTCATGAGAGCGTCTGTCAACTTTTCCATCCAGAGCATTCCACTGAGGAGCAAAATCTTCTGCACTACACGAAAAATAAAAAAATTAGCATGCTGAATTCAAAACCCAAAAACTCATAGGAGAAATGCCTACTAGGTAGCTTCTTTCTTTTCATTTCTAATTCCACCATTTAACTGCATGTTGCTTATTCATTCTCAACAAGTCATCTTAACATTCAACTTCAGTCTATCCTAAAACTCTACCATGGCATTTATCATCTTATAAATTTCCCAATTTCTCACTTGATCAATCATCATTCTTACTATACCTTAAAAGGTATTTCCAACATATTAACTCTTTTATCTTCTGTTACATTAAGTCTATGACTGCTACCTACAGAAGTGTTGAATCTCATACACTAGAATACAAATTGTTATGCACTAATGCTACACTCCTTGCAGTTTGATATCCTTTTCAAAGCTGCCCATGCCTCACTTTATTATTCCACTCTTCAGTGTTCATGTAGGTAAACATCAGTACTTTTATGACAATATTAAATCAGTAAGTAATAGGAAATAGCTCTGTACTACATACTTTATTTAAAATGTTTTCATCATACACATATAACATTTTGCATTTTATAAGTTCAGTAAAAAATACTTCAAGATAATATGGCTATACAAAGAAATTTTTCACTAATTAGCTATGCAGAGCACAATTGCACACATATTATAGAGAAAAATAAATAATCATTGAAAATTCAAAAATTCTGTTTCAAGAAATAAAAGTCTATGAAAAGCCACTCATAAAAAAATTAGTTAATAAATATATTTAAGCCTTACAATTACTGAAATTTAGCAATTACTAAAAAGACAAGAAAATAAACTTTCAAGTAAATTGTAAACCTATACTCCCTGTAAAATAACTTCACAACTATTAAAAGAAAAAAAGGACAGCCAATAAATTAAGGAAATTTAGGGCAATACTTTTTTCAATTTTTATACTTTGGTAATTTATCAGCATAAGGAGGTTGCTTGAGTATGCTTGGAGCTGTGTACTCTGTAGGAGTGTAGGAATCATCTTGTACATTCCAGTCCACGTGTTTGACAGATCGTACAACCTGAAATACAAACAACATGTTAATTCATAGAACTGAAATAGATGCATGCATGAAAGTTTTGTGTGATTATTTAACTCTAAACACTTGTTATATAATATAAGGAATATTATTATACAAAATAATAACAGAAATAACATAAAAATAATACATAAAATTCACCAATAACTACTACTGAAATAGATACATACACACAAATTGTACTTGAAAAAAAATTGAAAGATTCAAACTGTAGTATGTATGAAGTCATGAGACTAAATCTAAGGTAATTAATTAATCTATATATTTAGGGAAATAAATAACTTAATTAATCTTCATAATCATAGCATTTCACAGAAAAAACTTTATTCAATTCATGTATACGATGGTAACAAGTAATAAAATTCATACCTGATCTGCCTTTGGGTAAGATCCCACCGTGCATTTAGAATGTAGAGCAGCCATTGATAACCACCACTTTTTCCTGTTACGGGTAATATTATCACTTATAAATGATTTTTGAATAGCAGCTAGGCCAGAAATACCCTGCTTATAAAGCTCCTTTCTTATTGTTGTGTTAATCACAGGGTTTATGAGCAGCACATTCATTTCAGGCAAACGTCACATCCTCAATGACTTACACTTAGACTTGAATCAGTCACGATCACTCAACACACTTAACTTAGACTTGAGGGCTAACTCTGGCTGCAGCGTTTAATTCAAAATTGTTTCTTCTATGTCATGTTTATTTGGGGTTCAGTTAAGTTTTTCCCTTGTTTACAATGTTTCCGTGAAAATTCTGTTCACGCTGTGCGGAAACGCTGTGCATAATGCGGAAAACAAATTATGTTTTTCCGTATTTCAAATCTTCCAAATTAATCTATGATGCAGTATCATTTGAGGGACTGAACACCTCAGCTATCTTGGTGATGGAAGCATTCACCATATGCGCTCCAAAAATTTGCCCAGTTTTGAAATCTGTTAATTACAATTACAACTTCACAGAACAGTGCACCGACGAATTATGAACCTCAGACCAAGACTTCTCTGTGTCTGTATTATTCGTTCAATCTATAAGATGAATTTTCTGAAACTGATATTCTGCTGTAGCAATTACTTCATCCGTGCCAGATTGGTCAAATGGTGAGCGGATCCGCTTGCGACGCGGTACGATCCGTAGCCGCCGTGGTCAGTTAACTCATTTTGTGCTTGGTCCTGAACGCCAGCGGTAGTATCTTGTCCAGCAGCGGCTACGCTGGGTGCTCGGTGTGTACTACACCACCACGCTTATTGAAATCCCCCACGAACCTGTACTTCTAGTTGCAAAGTAGAGAAAGAAGATTTCACTTGGAGTATCACTACTACTCCTAATATAAAATCGATAAGTATCATCGTTACTCTTAAGGTGTTAACATGAATAATTTCGAAAAACAATGTACAGGGTGCGGCAATGTATTATCGCTTTCTTTTTCAGGCAGGTGCACATTAAAACAAAGAGAAGTTGTGCTACTGTATCCTCTATAGGAACTGTATACTCTATTGGAAATTAAAATTCTTTTGATACTGAAATACATACTTCATCAGTTTAGCGACGGCTTTATTGATTATGGCAGGTCAAAACATTTTTTACGAAAAGGAGACACTGTTCGTAGGATTTCAACTTTTTCTGGCAATCTTTTCTTTAGTTATTTAAAGAGACAACAGAATATTAGAACGCGTTCTGCTGCATACTTTTTCTTCATCCGTAATTTTACACATTTTTTGGTTCAGAATTTTTTTGTTCCGAATCTTTAGCCAAGATACGGTTTAGGATTCAAGTATTCTTCGATATTGTATGCTGTAACATCAATTTTATGAGGAGCAAGGGCAAGATTGCTGCCATATACCTGATAGTAGCAGTGTCAAATATTCTACTAGCTATACGTATTTATTGTCATATGCTAGGCCAGTGTTTTTAGTAACATGACAGTTATAGATAATTCCAGCAGGCAAACCTAGGTCAGTAGCCGAGAACACTAGCGCCATCTGCATATTTCACTAGGCTTAGTAGGCTGAGCTGCAATTGCAATGCACTTCCTTGAGTTCAGGCCGGTGAGACGAATGTCACTACGCTTGCCAAAGCTGCAGTGCAGTTATTGGAGTCCAGGCTGAGTGTCACTACACTTGCCAGAAGCCTATTTGGACGGCTCCAGTTCTACCAACCAACTACTCTTGGCAGAAGCCTATTAGGACCGCTGTTAGAAGACTTTAGTTCTACCTATCATGATTTCACTAGAATAAACATTTATTTTCAAGCAGCATTACATGAAGTGTTTTCATACGTATGTCCAACCACTGTATTTCTAATGTGTTATTAACCTAGACCGCAATTTAAAAAGGGAAATCTTTGTATTAGTGGTGACTTATGTTGCCATAGTTGAAAAAAAATCCAACCCAGAGGAGTCATTTACGTTGAAAGTTACTAAACAGGTTAAGCCCCTAGTTTCTGGAGAACATTTTTGACTGACGTTCATGTGATACACTTAAGTTTTAGAAAATTTCAAGGTCAATTAATTGATAGTATGGATATTAGGGCAAGAGTTTCACTGATTTTGCATGTGAAAATTTAAATATAAGAATTTCATGAGAATATGGAAGTGTAATGAAATTGACAGTACCTAGATTTACAAGATTACTGGTATCTTATCTGTAAAGAAATTTTATTAGAAAAGTGAGTGTAAAGAAAAATCTTGGAAATATCAACAATGTTTTAATCATCAGTTTGTTATCTTTACAAAATCATTTCACAAATTAAATTGAGCCCTCTACTAAATTGCACTCAGAATTATTGTATGCAGAAGTGACAGTAATGGTTTTTAGCTTATACAAGTTATGATCACATAATTTGCAATTAATAAATAAGAAACAAACTTGATTCCATATTGGTATACATAAAATATACATTGTTTATTAAATCCTAAATAAGTTATAGTAGACTATTGCATCTTAAAACTAATGATAATACTTTTTGCAACTTTGTAAGTCCATTTCATAACTTGAGGTAAAGGCTAGTAGAAACATTGCAAAGTTTGAGAAAATGTCAGTTTCAGTAGAGCCAGTTAGTCAGCCTACCTGGTTGCCATGTCTGAAACAGAGAAAATTTGAGGGACTTGTGAAGAAATGAACCCTCAAAACAAGAAACCTGGCAGCTCTATCACAGATTGCTAACAACTATGCTACTGTGAAAGCTAATAGATGTAGTGTTTAGTCATGAGTATTTTATAAGAATTTAATATTATTTCTTTTGTTTCAGACTCATGGTAATATTTTCATCCTATGACAACATAACCCTACTACTAGCAACCAATTATATTTTCTTTCCAGTGCAAAGTCATGTTACATAGATTCCAATATGATTGTTGATAGACAACCATTTTTCCATAGAACAATTCTACTACTTGCTCGATCATTGAGTAAAATCAATCCTACTCCTTTAGACAAAGTAAGTATATCTTTATTTATACTGATAAGGTAGCTGGCTAGTTGGTCTATCTGATATGCATATTAATTTATAAGTATAAAATATGGTTGACAACTATCAACATATGTCATATTTCATGGTCAGTTAAGAGCTATATTGGACAATTACATAGATGTACATGCCCTAAACTGATCTACTAACCAGAGTGCTTTACACTAAGCTGTTAGAAATGTGTTTTTGGTGTGATTTAGCTTTATAAATACTTTTCAGATAGCTTATAGTATTTTATATGTGAATATATTACTATGAAGTATTGATAACCACATACCTAATTTGTATTTAGACTTAAAAAAAACAATGTTTTAAAAATATTATCAATTACTTCATGAGATTTCTTTGCTTGCTCAGTTGCTCTTTTATAATTTACTGTATACCATTAACTGAATGTTTTTTGTGTACATAAATTTTGTATAGTATTTAGTTTCTTATTTTTAGATGCAAATGTTCATTAATTGAGAAACAATTTATATATTATTCAAGACTATTTTCCATTAAAATAATATAGCTGTTGAATTTCAAGCTCTCCTTAAGACTATAAAAACAGTTATTGTTTAAGACTGAACATGAACTGATAAAGTAGCTCATTAAAATTGAATACTTAAAAAATGTAGAATGAATTTCATTGTCCAGCTATCAAATTCTTAAAATGAATAACTTTTGTATTGTTATGTCTTCAACTGCTGTAGGATAGCCCTGAGTGCTGGCCTTTGCATTTTTTCTGCTGTTCTTATTGTTAGGACTGAATAATATTTACTGGAAGCCAATTAAAAACTGTTATTTAATTTTTTGTGTTAATGCAGTAGTTCATGGATCATAAGTTTTCACATTGTATCATGTTTGTGTTAGATTTTGTTCTATTAATTAAAAGGGAAGTTTCTCTTTTGGAGTATATCAGTTATTTCAAGTTGAATTGGTGTACTCTTGTTTGATAAAAAGTATGTTTTATTTCTTTATCTTTGAGGGTTTATGGCTAATATCTTGTTTATAAACTTTCCAGGTTGAACGCATTTTTGCACTATGCCCATCGGAGACAGTTGGCGTGTTTCGCATCAATCAGCGGGGGCAGGATGCAGTGCTGGCGCTCGGAGTGTACCTACTTGAGAGCCGGCAGCAGCACATTGATGTGCTCTTGCCTTATCTTCTTAAGCTACTTAAAGGCCTCCCAAAGGCAGTGTGGCTTGATGAGAAGCCACTCGTTGAAACTGATAGTACGTAATTTATTGTAAATGAGTCAAAGTGAGAAATGCATTCTTGGTGAGTAGGGTGTGGCTCCATGTTACTAGTTACTATGGTAGTGTATGAAGGTACACATGATTGTGATACTTTTGTATGAGATTAATATAGAGAGAATATATTTTAACAGATACATGTTGCCTAACTGACAACATTTAAAATTCCTGGTTGAACTGTTACTTGCAGAAATTTGTAGGTGGCTATTCTTAGCAAAAGTAATTAAAATCAGAAGTAATTCACTAAAATGAACATCAGTATTATGTAAAACTGATTTCAGCTGACCAAGTACTTGCACATAATTTTTCGTTTCTCCAAGTATGCATGTTATTGCTGTTAATTTTGTAATTTGGTAGTTATGACCAATAATACTTATATGATAATTATCAAAGTGCATAACATCTATTTATGAGTGTCTATGCCTGTTATATACATTACACTAGAATAGAATAGAATAGAATAGTATGAGGCTATAGGAACAAACCTTCTGGCCCATTTTACTTACTCTTGGCATTATGGTAATAGTATGAGCTGCCAGATATCCTAATTGTTGCGATTGTATTACTTCCAATTGCAGACCTGATTAAAATCTACTTGCTTTACTTTTTGTAGCTAATCTTTTATTTCTTCTGCCATCTGATTTAAATTGAGCTCATAGTGTGTTTCTTGCTTTTTCAGGAATCTTCATCCTGGCTGTTGTGGCTGCATCTATTAGGTTGCTACAATTTCTCCTGCTTTTTTCTCAAAGCTACATATTTATCTTAATAATAAAATTTGATCATTTAAATGCAATTTTTTTTGCAGAGCTACCAGTAGCTGAGCGCTTCAGTTTCTTACTGAACTCTATGCTGAGTGACATTGCTGCCAACACCTCAGATGATCAGGTACCTAATTTTTCTGAAATTTCAGTTCATTTTTTTTTTAGAAATATTGAGGAAAAAAGTTATCTAGTTGCTCAAGTAATTAGTGTTCTAAGCTGAAAGTTGCTGTAGTTTTGAACGTTCTTTGAAAGTGAACCAGTTTGGAGAGAAAATTGCACATTGAGGCTTGGAGTTGTGAGTTTGTTTATTCCATTTCTTTGTTAGGAAACAACTTATTGCCCGAGCTACAGACAAAAATAGTATTTTTTCTCTTCAATCAATCATTTCATTTGTAGTTGTGGGCCACCACTATTGAATTGCTTTTGTTTGTTGGTAACCTTCTTATTTTGGTGTAATCAGTCAAGATTATAGATAAATGCAGCTGCAAGATCATGTGAGGAGTTATAACATTTATTACATTAGTTGCTCCAATACTGAATAATGTCTCTGTAAAACATGCTGTCCTGAAATTCTACATTGACAGCCTATCTTGAGTATTTTGGTTTCACCATCTGTGTGACTGATCTTAAAGTGAGAGGAATATTCTTTCCATTCATGTACATAATTAGATTTATTCTCAGGCACATTTTGTGGAATTTATTCTAGTAGAACGTCATTATCTTGCTGTATGGTGTCTGTGTTGAATTAATATTACTTTTAGTTTCTCTGTCATTATTGAATCATTCATATATTATTTTGATTATCATTTACTGAATTTTGTTCCAGTTAAAATTCAAGTTATTCATCTGTCTTGAGGAATGATCTCTCAAATTTTACCTTGAGAATGACACTGAACATGTTGCTATGTTACTGACAGCA
Organism: Trinorchestia longiramus; assembly: GCA_006783055.1. Taxonomy (NCBI): domain Eukaryota; kingdom Metazoa; phylum Arthropoda; class Malacostraca; order Amphipoda; family Talitridae; genus Trinorchestia; species Trinorchestia longiramus. The sequence continues at coordinate 873,892 of VCRD01000009.1, forward strand.
TCTCTTCTTTGAAATTTTAATGTTAACATCTAGTACTTGACTAAACCAATTTCTTTAAAGTTACTTAATTTTCATTTAGTTCAATGTATGATTCTATGGTTTAATTTTAAATTTGATAGTGTTGTTTTTTGATTACTATTTCAATAGCACCATATTTTACCCTTTACCCGTATAATTTCTTATTCATCTTCCAGTTTTCGAATATATCTCCTGCATCTCTGGTAGAAGAAAGTTTTCTAATATTTATCGTTATTTTTTGACAAATCTATTACTTTATTATTTTATTAGTTTTTATGTTCATCTTGGACTGCTTTTGACCTCGTGCAGGTACGGGAAAAGATCCTCTCTGCACAGGTGGAGTTACTGGCGCTGCTCACTGCCTTGCTCACCACGGCAGCATCCTCTGATAACTTCATTGCTACACAGCAAGCCAAAGGTTCCTATTGCTTCTCAAAATTGTTGGCCCACGGCCGTCTTTTATTTTATGATCATGATTTCTTTGTCTCTATTTTCATGATGCTTTTTATCTTTGTCTCTATTTTCATGGTGCTTCTTATCTTTGTATTTCTATTTTTATGATGATGTCTATCTTTGCATGGGACTATTTTCACGATGCCACGTACGTTTGTGTGTGACCGTGGCCATGATTAATTATGACCCTGGAAGAAACTCTGGTTTCTTACGACAGGAAGAGACATCGACAAAATTGTAAGATTCAGCATGATGCAATGAAAATTGTTCCAGAAACGTGCAAACTACGCTGTGGGCGGCGTCTTCAACAGCTTGAACTCCTCTCTTTTTAACAAAGATCAACTCATGTAGTTAGGGGAAGTTTTATTTTATTCTGAATAACCATGGTAATTTTAACATATTTTATTTTGAATGTTCAAGAGCACTCTTGATGAACTTGTACTTAATCACGCTATATATTTTAAACAGCATCGTTTTCCATCTTAAACATCAAGCAAGAACTATTTCACACAAACAGCGACTAGTTGTAGGCTAGTGATAAAACTCTAGTTCTTTTATTGCCTTGTAAAGGATATCTTCCCTTCTTAATAATTCCCTAAAATAACATGTGTGCTAATTAGGTATGCATATTATATTAACGTGTAGAGGTCATGCCGGTGCTAATAAAAATAAAATATTGCAGTGCTGCTATGCCGAGGGCCCATTCCAGTGCTGTTGGGTCTGTGCCGTACGCTGGGCCGCTCCTGCTCCACGCAGCCAGTGCTGCTGCGTATGTTCCAGGAGCAACCAGCACATCATCTCGTCAAGACTGAAGAACCTAAGCTACCAACCAAGGGCTCCATGTCTAACTTCCATAACATTGTGCCTACGTCTCTGCTGCCTAGCCTTCCGCCCATGCCTGACAACGTCTACGAGCTACCTCAAAAGTACGGGCATTTCTTAATCCTTCCTTTGTGTTGCTTTAAAAATGTCTCAGGCTCTGAGACGTAGACAATGAGGGCATTCGTTGAAGTTGCTTTTTTATTAGTAGGTAGACAATGTGACATGCATAGTTGAGATGTGCTCTCTCTACGTAGTAACATGTACATGCCACCTGTACATCTAGTCAGTCACATCACAGCAGTCTGAGTGGTCTTAGATTTGAGCTCTTTCTGTTGAAGACAAACAGCGTTGCTACACTGCTGTCCTAAAGCAATGTCCAGTTCGGTCATCAGAAAGGAAATTTCCTTTTAATGTGCATATGTAGCCCCAACAATAGTGATCTTGTGCTACATGTCCATCGTTAGCAGTGGAGACTGTTCTCAAATTATAGTCACATTATTGAACATTATTTGGAATATATTAATGGATCATTTAAGACAAAAACCATTTCTAAATAAACCAAAATTTTAATAACTTATTTTGATTGACTTATAATAAGTATAAACTGAGCAAGATAAGAATTTGAAAGATGTGAATAAATTTGTAGTATTTACAAGTATGACATCGTTAAAAGTCATCGAAACTAGCATTTTCTTTCATTACACATCAAATACACCATAAAACAAATTATCTACACTATTGCTGTAAGTACAGACTGGAAAATCAGCAGGCCTAATATGTTAGGCTCTTGTTGCTTTAGTTCAGTATGTAGATAGGCCTAATTTTCCATTTTTCTTCTTCTTTATACTTCATGGAGCAGTGCAATCTAATAATTCTTAGAATTTTGTCATCTTATGTGAGGAAAAATTTCTGTAGTTTTCTATACGGCTATTTTGGCGAGACGCTATTTAACCTCATATGGTATTTCTTACCATTTGTGGCAATTACAGAAATTTGAAACTAGTGCTCTGTGAATGACGATCTGTAAAATTAGAAAAAACTTTATTTCCAAGGACCAAGGTGCTGAGCGTGTGCCAGGTTAAAAATTAACTTAGAAGCTCCTGTGTGACAAAAATTTAAATAAGTAGTCTCATTCATTCAAACTTACTATTTTTTAGAACTTCTATCTTAAAATTCGACGTACATATTCCCTGTCCTAAATTTGGCACATAACCTCTATTCTCCAAAAAGTTCTATAGCAAATTCATTATCCTCTCATTTTTCAAGTTCGTTGAAACCTTCTCTGTCTTGGCATTCAAACTGTAGAACCAGTATTTTCCGCTCCTCTAAGATGCGTTTTGCAGGAATCTGAGGAGCAGGTCGAGTTCGAGTGCAAGCAGCAGCTGCCGCATGGACAACGCAATGCTACAGCAGGTGCTGCTGCATAAGCCTGGCAGCAGCGTGAGTTCCTGTGCTGGTCTTCAGCCCCCCATCACCTGCAGCCTGGTGCTCTCGCTCCAACATCTGCAGGTTAGCACATTTTGTTCAGTGCCATGTCAAGGTATAGTATCACTGTTGCCTGCCGGTCAGAGGACATGGTGTACGTATTTTATATCGTTTTATGCAATGTCAAATGCAGTCAAACCTCCAATTTTCTTAAAACTTAATTTACAACTCCTGCTATTTTTTTCTATTTAGATATATAACGTGTTTTTCTGGCAGTTATCCCCCAACCTAGTATATTCATTCTCCAAACTTGATGAGAAATCTTGTCATGTAAAATCGGTCTACTATAATCAGCATCGGGTGGTCAGCTGAATTTGAGCTCTTTTTATTCTACCGTTGTTTTCTCGTTTTGTATTGTAAAGAGAATTTTGAAAGAATATGGTTAGCAATGTGAAAGATCGGAATTAAAATTTTAAAACCGTAGCAAATTCAATCGACAGCATTTTAGGTATTTTCATCGCATGCTATGGTCTGTTTAAAAATACATTAGCCTACAGACACACTTTGTGCGGGAATTAATCCGTGTTCACAAAATAGGTTTGGTCTACAGATTAGTACTTTTGTCTGAGAAGGCTTGGTCTGAGTAAAGAGTTCATTGCCAGTGTGTAAGTTGACTTAACATAAGCTTGCCAATTGTATTGAATCAGAAGCTTGTCAATAATAGTACTAAATGAGCTTAAATTTGGTTACCAGTGTTGTACGAAAACAATTTTCTGTGTACATCATGTGAAGATTTGTCCAAGAACAGTTTTCCAATTTCTCGTTTTAATGATACTACAGAGAACCCGCTCCTAGGATGTGATACCCCTTGTCTGGTTTACAGGCCGTTTTGGGGTGCGCCAAGCGCCTGCTGAGTTCCAATGTAGTTGCTGTGCTGGACTCCGTGTGTGCCGAGATAAGCTCCAGCAATATTGTCAAGCTCTTCCCCTACGTCAGCATCAAGGAGCTACTCAACCTCGTCACTGTAGGACTACTGCAGCATCTCCTCCAGCCGCATACAGGTACTATGCGTTCTCCCCCACTGCTTTTGATGTTCATATTATTGCTTGCGTTGAACGAGGGCTTCGATTATAACTATTTAGAGGCAATATAAGTATGGAACTCTAATTTTTACTCATGCTCATTGTTTGATTAAAAATTACTCCATATTAAGTTCAGTGGTCGGTTAGTTTAACTTTTTGTGCTTGTAATTTAGTTACATGTAGTGAAACTCTTAACGCACGCAAGTGATCTCTGAACATCGCAGTTTTTTTTGTTGTCCTACATACAATCGACCAAATTCTGGACTTTTTATTATAACACTGTATTGGCCTAAATCAAACGGAGGGGAAATTTTCCGTACCTACAAATTCCGTTAATTTTAGATTGTAACTTTTGTGTGTTTTCAAATTTACGTATTTCGTAGTCACGCACTATTCATTCCTATGTTATATGACCGTATTTTCTTTCACAGTTCTGTAGTAGTACCATGAAGTGTCAATTATGTTTTTTCTACACTAGCTTTGAAATTGTTGCAGAGCTGCCAGCCCCGTTCACACGCGACGTACAGGACTTTGTAATGGGTCTGTACCTGACTGGACACACGGAGCTCATGTCAGAGAGCAGTGGAGGCATCGTAGCTACTACCACACCTATCTTCAACACGCATAAACTCAGCATCAGGGCCAACGCTGCTTGTGTTGAGCTGCTCGTGTGGGCTGTTATTGAGGAAGCCGGTACGTCGCTTGTGTTTTATAATGAACTAGATAGTCTCCGTGGAAATTCCACGGTTTAGATTTGACTAATTTGAAATTACAGTAAAATTCCTTTTAACCAGCACTTGCAATTGCTATTGTTTTCCTTTTATGTCTAGCGTGTCTATGAATTGTTTGTGGTTACTTGGGTGATATAATAGGAGGTTTAAATAAGGTTTTAAGGGATCGCCTGAAATAACGGCATTTTTTTATTAACCGGCAACTGCAAAGGTCCCATAATAATAAAGACGAATGTATTCAAGATTTACAACGAATTGTTGTGTTATTAACGTATGTCCATCTTGTGCGTGCTGATGTTGAAGGTATGACATGTTTTTTAGGAAATTTGTGTTTCATCATGAATATATACAGTGTGTTTGCAATGTCAATGGTATTAGTAGCTCGTCAAGACACCAGTCTTTCTTGAATAAATGTCTACTCCGTATCTGCAATGTTGATAGTGTAAGTTGGTCTACAGCAAATCTGGATTTCAAAATAAATGTCTCCCCTTTGTTTGGTAGTGTTAAGGATGTGAGTTGTTACAGGAAATTGGTTTTTCAAAATAAACATCTACCTTGTGTCTGCTAATATTGGTACATACGTTTATAGTGTCAGTTGTTCTTGAGGGAACCAGTGAGTTTAATCTTAAATTAGTATTGATTATTTTTTGTATGTTGATACAACTAGGAAGTCTTAATCAGTTGAAGTGTAGTCCCTTCTCCAATCATACAGAAGGGGTAGCTGCTACTTAATGCATTTTTGCGTGCTTCCTGATGTTAGAAGATCTATGTACAGACTAACAAGTTATTTTTTATCTTGCTTCAAAGTTCAGTCTCGTTGTGAATAATTTTGGAGGCCGTTCTCAATATTGTATGTACTCAGTTATGTTCCTAACGTAGGTATTCATCTTCATTGCAGAAGCAGAAAAGCTGTGTAAGCGACTGAAGGATAAACTGTACGCCCCTCGTATGCTGCTAGCTCATATGCCTCTCATGCGCATCTGCCTCCAGGTAACCTCTTATTCATCTCATATTTTTATGCAAATAATACTCTTAACTTGCTCATCTCATTTTCATGTGAGGTATTGAATAGCTGGGTTTAGTGCATGCTGCATCTGCATGTACGATATTAATTTCCAGTTTTTTGGATTCATTGTACAATACGTATTTTTCGAATTTGGCTGGAATTGAATGTATGATCTTAAATTATCTATATAATATGAAAGCTCTACTATACTCCAAACAGTTTTTTCTATATATCAAATCGGTGTACCAGTTCACCTTGTTCTAAACCAAAGCTTATTTTTATGGGACTGAAATAATCCGTGCAAAGGGTTCTTCAACAATGTTCGTGTTAGTCTTTCATACTCAGCAAGTCTAGACCTAAACATTTGAGTGGTTGTGCCACCATCCTGAGTTCCACAAGCTTTTACAGGGACTGGGTAATCTTGCGGAGCGGTTCCCGGGCATAGCCAGTACAAGCGTCCGTTACCTTACTGACTTCCTCGTCGATCCTTCGCCCATCCTCCTGCGCCTCTACCGGACTCCTGCCTCTTCCAATCCACCAGTTACAGGTGAACTATTGTCATTTAGATCTCCCTGTGGTGAAAACATCAGTCTGAACTCTGATCCCTACTCACATTCTGCAAGTGACCGTAGAATGAAACAAGGAATGTCTCTTAATACCGTGTATCACTGTCGAGATCACTCTTATTGTGGCAGTAGAAGTTAAACTGTGAATATAATAATAATATTGTACTTAGATTACTCTTTTCGGTAAGGGTATTTTACGAGTTCTTGTTTGTTTTGAGGTTTCACTTCGAAAATGGTTGTGTTGCAAGAACTGTTGTCATCTAATGCCTTCAGTTCAAGTGAGATCGGTACAAAGCCGTCGCCAGTAATTCCCTCTTCCAGATGTTGCATACTTACGTGAGCTCGAATATAGTTATTGAATACTGTTTTAAGGCCATGCTTCTATCGACGAAACTCGGCAATGATGATTTTATCACTTACATACGCATAAGAAACCTTTCTTTTTGTCCTTTTCTTTACCACAGCCATGAGACGAGCTTTAGCAGTATCCGCCCTGTATTCATGTTAACTTCATAATTTTTAATTCCTCTATTAATTTTAGTTGTAAAGAGAGAAGCCTCCGTTTCAATCTATTGAAATTCCTTGATGTTCTAGTATCAGGGAGTCTGTCTGCGTCAGAAGCACGTCAAAGCAGCAGCGGAAGCAGTAGCCGCGAGTTCGAGGAGCTACGCGATCTAGCGATCCGCTACCTGTGTGTCGCACTGCTGTCCGCCCGCTCCCTTGATCCTGACGCCGCCATGGCCTACGTCGCCCGCGTCTCTCCTCATCTGCTCAAGCAGGGGCAGCATGAGACCCAGCAGTGAGCATTTGTGTAGCTTTTATGGCTTTGCTTTGTTACAGTGAAATATTGCGTGTTTATGTCGCTTGTGTTTCCTCTCGCCTCCTAAAGAAGAGACAGTATGTCCATATTTTTTAATAGTATCCCACAAAAAGACAGAACCCACTGTTTGCATGTTTATAGCTTGCTGACTAATTGTTCGATTTAGATGTTCTCATTTTTCCAATCCATAAAATTCTTTTCTGTTAAAATATTAAAAGGTTTTCATCACCGCAAAACTTCAGTTGTAGCTACCGAAAACGTGCGAGTGGACATGCAAGTTACACTCACCACATACGAGTTGTATAGCAACACTGTTGGTACGCTTCATAATGTGACACTTGACCTTCATTGTGAACCCTCAAGTAACTTAATTTATTTGCATGACTTGACTTGTTCCATTCGCATTGCAGGGAGCGTGAATTGGTGTGCGGCAATGTGGTGGTGTCGCTGGGGCACGTGGGAGTGGCTCTGCGCCATGTACCGCGCACCACATCCACCATCTTGCACCAGTGCATGCTTAAGAGCCTGTGTTCCCCGCCCTCACACCTTGACCAGCTCATCGTCGAGCAGCTCGGATACCTGCTCCTCTCTCACACGCAAGTGGGTTCAGGACTGTGCTTCTTACTGTAGTAGCTCCTACTACTCTTTTCATAGTATTCCATTCATTTTATGATTGTCATAGTACATCGCGGTCTTTGTTATTCTGCTATTATTATTTCTACGTTCATCTTTGTCATTCCTCTAGGAAAATTTTGATGCATCCCGTTTGTCTTCAGGTATGATCATTTTAACGTTATAAATCCAAACCTCTTTATTAGAATTAATCCTGAAAATTTGATCCCTCTAGGGTCCCATTTGCGACGTGATAGTGGAACAGTTCAGCAAGATCATCCTTGAATCCACAAGCGTGAGCTACAGCCGAACACCTACTGACCGCGCTGTCCATCAGTACAGGTAGGACCTCACACCTCTTGTTTCTGTAGCACTCTTCTCTCACCGCCCTGCTTTTGATTCATTCAGAGCTTGTTATTTTATGTCTGTAAGGTCCTCACGGGAAGTCTGTAGAGCTTTATACATACAGATTTATGTATTTGGCCAATTATGTGGCCAATGGCCACTTTTCTCTTGATGGTAGAAACGTCGGAGGTTGAATCCCTTCCTCGCTTGTCTTAAATTTTATTAGTTAACTAATTATCGTTTATTAGTAGGTGATTTCTACTCCAATATAGTCTGTAATCTCATAGCTCTTCACCCTCAGGCGTTCTTTCCTTTCACCTCATCTCTCAACAATTTCATTTTCCATTGCAAGAGATCTTTACATTCACATGACTTGTGTCCATTGGCCGTTTACTCTCTCTTGACTTGTTTTATTAGTTTGCTCTCACTAATTTGCTCGTGACTTATTTGCTCTTTATGTTGATTCGTGTTTTGCTTCGATTCTGCTCTCAAGAATCAGGATTTTATTATTACATGCTCTCGACCCTCACGCTACTCTCACCTTTTCGGTTTTTGGTCGTACATATTCTTCATTTTCACTTTATACTCACTCATAAGATTCTTTGTTTTGTATGTGTTTTGGTTTCATTATCCGCAGAAAAATTACCCCAAAAACAGACGTGCTATTCGATTTGCTGTTTGAAACAAGCACAAACGTTATCTAGTACGTTTCATTTCTAGTTATTTCTGGTGTGTTATAGCAGGGCTCGATCATATTTTGGAAAATCACTACGTGTATTTACAGCCCATCGTATTTTTCTCAGGAAGTGTAAAATATCACTCGACGTCAATTTGTTTCTCCGAAGTGATAGCTACTCAATTTCCACTTATCACTTTCAATGAAGAGTTCATTTTAATTATCTTAATTTGCTTGAGAGAATTACGTCAAATATGCTTCTGAATTTTGAGTATTTCCGTGATAAAACGTGTTAAAATTCAGCTTTATGAACGTTTCTGTAGAACATATTCATATTTTAAATGTATACAAAAATTAATGTATTGTTGCTGTGACAGACACATCGAGTGGAGCGTCCACAATGCGCTAGCCAACGTGTGCGCCATGCTGGGGGGCCAAGAGGAGATGCTCACCCTCCTCACCAACCTTCTTGAGCTCTTCGTCAAACTTGGACTCGCCGTCAAGACGAACTCTGAGAAAAATCATGCAGTGCTCAAGGTGCGACCGCTTAGCATAAGTTATTTCGGTTGCACAAGTTATTTTTCTTCGTGTGAACTTTACTGGAAAAAAGTAGGTCCATCAGCTGTACTTTTACAAGTGATGAATTTTGAGTATCAAGGATGAGTTAAGTGTTTATTTAGATTTAGGTGTTTATTGACAGATACAAGACTAATGAGTTAAATTAAAGAAAATATGATTTTTTAAGGAATTAACAGTCATAAAAGAAACATTTAATATTCTTTTCCTAGTCTTGTTTCCCCCTAGTAATGGGCGTCAGAGAGACAGTACGTCTTTTTTAGGAGGCTTTGTAGCATATTATTATATGACAGAATAATTTAGTGCATCAATATATAGTGTATATATATATACTTGTAGTATGTGTATATATATATATATTTAATATATATATATATATATATTAGTTAGTGTATTAATGTTTATTTTCCTATTATTAATCTTAAAGTTTTCATTTATTAGTACAGTAAATATAATACGCACAAAGGTACTAATTATTACGAGTTCTTACAGATGTTCAATGTAAAATTATGTGTACTTACTCTTAATTTTGTTGACAGGCCTCGAGCAGCGCTGGCAGTCTGGGCGTGTTGGTGCCGGTGCTAGCGGTGCTGGTGCGTCGACTGCAACCCATCAAGCAGCCCAAGCCTCGGCTGCTGAAACTCTTCAGGGACTTCTGGCTTCTTTGCATTGTCATGGGTTTTGCCAACAGCGAGGCTGGTGCGTTCCTTGTTTTGGTGATTCTTCCACGTGAAGGGTGGCTGAAGGAGATTGTTCTTTATCATGTTTAAGTTAGCCAAAGCTTTAATCTTCTTAGCTTCTAGGTACTTATCGAGGGATTTGTGGGTTACATTGAGGGGGATGAGGTGCTGGTAGTGCCTGTCCTTGTGTGTGTACAATACTTGAAAGGAGTTTGTGCTACTCAGTGATTATTTTAGCTACGCGCAGCAAAATCAGCAACGCTCGTTGCTAGAAGCTTTTGTGTGTTTGGTTGTTAGGTAGTTAGCCCTCATCTTTCCTTTTCTACTGTTATTTCTCTCTCATTCTGCCTCTAAAAATGTGGTACGTCAGTAACCCTTATGCTATCGTTGTCAGGGATCTGGCCTGCCGAGTGGTATGGTAGTGTGGGCCACATCGCTGAGAAGTCCCCGCTGCTTCTCTCCCGCACTCAGAACAGGTCTGAGATGAAGGAGCTCAAGTACACCTACGCTGTGAGGGACGACTCCGTCGCTGTGGTCAGTGTACTATTATTTATCTCGTTGCTAAATTAGGTTAAGATTCATACTTTTGTTGCCAGTTCATCAAGTTTATTTGTTCATGGAATTTTATTTGAATTGGTAGAGTGTGAGGAGTTGTGAAAAGGAATACGAGTCTAGAAATCTTAAGAATATGCTCCACACACCGAAATGAGTCAATTTTTCAAGTTCCCGCAAAATTATTTATGGGTTATGACCGCTTCAAAGTTATTTCATACCTAAAATTATCCTGAAACCTGAAGATGAGATAATTTATATTTTGATAAATTCATCAACAAACTGCTGCAAACTGGAACTGCTGCTTGGCAATCATTGATAAATCATTAAGCGTACCCAGTATAGCTGCATCCATCAGCGTCTCGAGTCGATTACGTCGTGGCCCACGCGGTCACCAGGAAGCCATTTACGGTTGTAAGCTAAAGCGTTTAAAGAAAATTTTTTACCATTTTTGTGGTTGCTTTGTGGTTCTAATTTTATGAAAAAGTAAGTGGCAGCTGCGAATAGAATAAGTATACGCGTATATGCTCTGTTAACTTTATTTTGTGGTGTTCATATTTCTTTTATTAACTTTGCAGTCCAGTTATTTTTACCATAGCTCTTGCCTTGTGTTATCGTTCGTTTGCACGTTCTAGTGCTGTTACCTGAACAGATCCTTCATTATGACTAATGATAACGTTTCTTGTAAAAAATTTAGTTAGGTGTATATCTAAACAGAAAAACGCCGTAGCATTATTTATTTTATTCTCTTTTGTCTTGTCCTCAAGTTTTTATTCCATGTCATTGTTGAAAAATTTGTCTTTGTATTCATTTAACAGATATTAGAAATGAAATCCTCTCTATAAAGTTCTTCGTTGTTCCAGTCCGAACTGCAGGAACTCCGCCAGCAGATTCTTGGACTCCTCGAGTTCCCCGCCGATCTTTCTCCCAGTGTTTCGAAACTTTCCTTCTCGCAATGCATTTACCTGCTCTCCGTTTATCGACTTGAAGCATTGAGGTAACTCTACGAGATGGTTGGAGGTAGTGGTCAGTATTGCTTAGGTTGCTATGGAAGGGATGTGTGAGGTTCTTAGTGCAAGAGTAATGTTGAGGTTGGGACTGTTCGTCCTGTATTGCTGAGGTCGAACGGAAGGAATGTGTGAGGCTCATGCTAGTACAGAACTTATTTCGATCATGAATGGAAGTGATGTAGAATAGAATAGAATGAGGCTATAGGAACGAACCTTCTGGCCCATTCTTGAGTCGGATAATTACTTCGATAATTATTCGGTTGTTTTACCCAAGTCCCATGCCGTATTTCCAGCTGCGTCAACCATGTCAGCAACGGGATTCGAACCCGTGTCATCCCGCTCGCAAGCATATTCGCTCACCAGTCGACCAAGCTGATGATGTTAGGTTTAACCCACGCACAAGTTAGGTTTAACCCACAGGCACAAGTTAGGTTTAACCCACAGGCACAAGTTAGGGTTTAACCTACAGGCACA
>VCRD01000009.1:891150-977728 GCA_006783055.1 Trinorchestia longiramus
GTTGGGGGCGCTTGTCCTTCTCGACCCTACGATACGCTACGACAAGGACGATATGTGGGCGCTTGTCAACAGGTCAGTTAGGTTGTTGTGGGCGCTTGTCTAAGTGTAATCTTATAATGTATGTAAACACTTGTTTGCGACTTTCATACTTGGAAGATTTCATCGCTTGAATTTTTTCAGGAATTAATGATGAAGATATTTATTTGTTTCTGAAAACTTCATTAAGAATATTTAAATTGCGTCTGTATCAAATGTTATAAATATAGTACTGCTGAATTTCTTTTATGCTCATTATTTTGCACATACTGAAGCGTTAATTTTCTCAACTCTTTGTTGAAATAAATTTCTTTGATGCGCGTTATACCTAGCGTATTACGTATCATTCATACTTTGTCTTTTTTGGACTAAATTTCTTTGTTGTTACAGATACTACGTACGCTGTACGTTTTGAATGTTTTCTTTTCTCTCTGGAACTGCCAAGCTTTGATGTTCATTGTACTCTGCTTGCTGTTTTCCATCCTGTCTTCGACTGTGTTCTAGTATTCTTTCTTGCAAGGGCACCTTGTGGTAATCTACGTGTACTGCAGCTCGTTTCAGCTGTCGGTTTTCAGTCGTTTTATGTTTCTTTCTCTGATTCCCAGAAGCTCTTTTTTTCTTACCCTCTATCTGTAGCATCTAATTCTCTTGTATTCAACTTCTAGTCTACTTTCTCAATCCATTTTTGGCTACTTTTTTAGAAGAATCAAGTTTTCCGAACACATGTATAAAAACAGGAATAACCTTTATAAGGTCATAAGTTTTCATGGATCTTCCCGTAGATTTGATACAACTTTGTTACAGCGCACATGTCATTCACGAATAAGCCCATTTGTATATGTGGAGGCTTTATGACTGAAATAACTAAGGAAAGAACTAACTATCGGCGAACTAAGCAAAATTATATTTAGATTATACACTTGAGGGACCAGTACGACCTCTCATAAAAGAAGTGAACTGTATTGTGTCTGTCGTAATCTTCATAGCTAAGGAGATTAAGTGTTCTTTAGAAGTAAAAGTAACCATAGCGACCCACTGCAGGATCAGCAGCGCATTTTGGAGGCATTTGGTTTGGGGTTAGTTTTATCGTTGACAAATATTTTTTCTATTTTTCCTCATTCTTCTTATTCATGTTGAGAATATTGTGGTATCATTGTATTATGCCCTTTAACCCATTAGCTCCTACTGTTCCCATATGAGAACATGCTATAAAGGCTAATTTAGCCTAACGCCGAACTTATTTCTTCACCGAACGAAAAATTGCGTAAATTACCCCTTATATCTACACCTTTTTTATTCCCAACTTAGAACAAAACATTTAGAATATAGGGCTAAAGTGAATGATTTCAGATGGACTTGACCTACTATAATAGTATGATGGGAGCTAATGGCTTAATCCACGCGTCTTCAATGCTGAACCCTCCATTATTTGTTTCTAAAATTATCCCTGCCACCGGAAGAGCACACTGAGGTGCTGAAGTGGTAAAACTCTGTTGAATTTTTTCAGGTTATTGGAGAAAATTTTCGCATTGTTTTTGGACCGTGTGATGGAGCAGAAGAGGGACGAGACTCGGGAGGTGCTATTAGTCCAGCACGCTCAGTTCTTGCTCACCCACTTCAACCACACACTCCAGCCCATCCGACGCACTGCAGACAAACTCCTCTCCAAGCTTGTTGACAGGTGGTCATTTTGTCTCTTCGTTTTATTTCTCATGTTCATCTCCGAACTTGTTGCAGGTGGTTTATTGTCTCTTCTTTTAAGTTCTCATATTCATCTCCAAGCTCATTGACATGTGGTTTATTGTCTCTTCGTTTAATTTCTCATGGTCATCTCCGAACTTGTTGACAGGTGGTCTATTGTCTCGTTTTTAATTAATTTCTCATGTTTATGCGAGTGTAGCAAGGTATTTATCGTTTAATTTTTTTTAAGAGGTGATTAATTCTTTCGTCGTAGGCCAGTATCTCATCCGTGTGTTGATTCTAATGCATTACCCATTCCCTCTTCGGAAATAGTTAACAGATGGTGTAGAGAAAAAAAAGAGTAAAAATTAAACTCATACATTGTATCTATAACATTATACGAGTACATCACACTCCGAAAAAGTATGAGAAACAGTGATAATCAATTTCCTATATGTTTTCCGGAAAGTTAATGGTGGGATTTTTTCCGGCTGTGCAGATACTGTTTCTGACCAGAGGGAGTAGCGATCTCTTCTCGCCAAGCTTATAGACTGATGATTTATTCCTTTGTAAACGTTTAATCTCATCCTTTCCTGAGTAGCATTATTTATGTTATTGGGAAGAAGGTGCCGAGACATCTACTCACTCTTTAGTATTGTTTAAGTTATGAGTTACGACTGTCCTGTTCTCGATTCCACGTCTGTTGAGACGTCACAAGTGAGGATTATTTACAATTCCTCTTGCAGTTCAATTAAAAATGTAGCTTCATAAATGTTTTCTGGTTTATTATTCTGTAATATATTGTTGGGCTTCTACTACTGGCAGATCGTCAAATCGATTTAGTAACACTTTGACTCGACTGATAATTTTTCTGCATATTTTTACTTGTTTTATATAGATACTTGTATTATCATTGCGGGATCTTTTATCAGTAGTTAGAACCATCACTATTTCATCGGCAAATAAGTAATAAAGAACTGTGGGGTGCAGATTCCCGCTGGTGTTGTGGAACGGTCGTGTTCTGCAGACGCTTTTGGACATTTTGCAAGTATTGACCAGTGCCCTGCAGCTGGATCCCAACGATGCTAACCCCACACTCGCCATCCCCCATACCCCGTTCAGTATCACGCTCTTGGACACCTTGGAAGCGCGACAGGTACTTGTGCAAAAATTGTTTTTCGCGCGGTTTTCTCTGATCCAGTAGTCTGAAGAAGCAAAAATGCCTACATTAAAGTATTCATTAAAACTAGTAAATTAAAATGTCCATTTTAACTCAGATATGTGAAGCAATTCATTCAACTTAGGTCATAATGTGTTGAAATAAATGAACTGAAGGTTATGAATAGCGGGAAATTCTATGGTGGTATGGAATAGCGAGTGTCGGTAATTTTTCGAAGTTTTATGCTCGACCAAGCCGCGCTCTGGGTTTGAACGACCATGTGAACTTGATAGTTTTTTGGACATTGCTAGTTTTTCGTTGCGTTTGACAGTACATGTTGCACGACGATGTTGCTGTGGGTAGCACCTCCAAAAAATTGTCGCCCTCGTTGCTTACTAGTAAAAAAAGTTATGTGGATCATCATGCTGGAAATATTGTGTTGCCAAAAGTCTGGTTGATTTTTAAAAGAAATTGTGAGGATGAAAATCGCATGATCTTTTTGGCTCACCAAGTATACATCAAGTCATCCTGACGTTTGGCGGTGCATAAAATTGAAGCTTACTCTTGATTTAAAACTGTTGTGTATTTAGAAATGTTTTAAGACCTCAATTTCAATTTGGCTAGAGGGTAAAAATTTTCATCATTTATATTTTTATATCTTGGATGATACTAGTCCCGTTTCTAAGAGTAAACGCATTACTGCTTAATACTTTAACTACCGAAAAACTGAGTAAATTCTGGGGAATAAATGCACAAGGGGTGATTGTTCTTGGGGGAATTTTATGTTTTGGAGCCGTGTGCTGGGCCACTCAAGACAATGTACGCTCTAAGGGCAGCTCATTCTAGTTGGAAACTGTGAGACTTCATTTTGTCGTGAAGGAGCCCAAGTTACTGTACAGGTGTGGATCTTGTGCTATAGCCAGTTCTGAATAAATTTAAACAGCATTACTTCAGTGAACATGCATTTAATTCATCAGAACGTGAACAAAAGCAAGCACTACTGAAGAAGTAAATGTTTGAATGTTCCTTTTACATTTGAACTCTGTATCACAAGTTTTGAGTAATTATAATACAATTTGTATGTATGATAAAGGATACTTTTCAATGTGCAGAGGACAGTGGTGGATTTCCGGAACCGGTGTCAGGAAATCCTGCAGGAGGCAATGAAGTGGGCCCCTGAGGCCACGTGGTCCCACCTGCAGCACTACCAGGCCTCACACGCAGAGCTAGGGCCCAACACGGCCCTGGCCTCCTTGCTACACACGGTCGTCAATCCTAATCAGGTATCAGCTATGGGAAGGGACTTAATGTAAACCTCTACCGTGTTTATTGCATCAGCGGGAGTGTAAAATGTCATCTGTTAGGCGCTGGCTATTTTTTAAAGTAATTGGAATATTTTTGGCATTGGTAGCTTCAATTTCTTGGGATTGTCCGTTCCTTTCTATTATTTTATTTCCTTTGAGAGCTCTTTGTTGCCTGGTGTTGTCACGTGGCGTGCAAAAGTTGTCAGTTCAGAGAACAAGTTCAAGATCTTCGTCGTCTGTGGATAGTTCGGTTTGGACGGAGTTTGCTTTACTGAGAATATTTCCCTCGTCTCAGTAAGCTTCCCTTCCTAGTAAATGGCTCCTCTGATGTACTTGTAGCCACTATTACATAAAACTAGCGTCTGATACTCTTAAAGAAAATGCCTAAACCACTGAAATCCCTGTCATTTCTCAGCGTTGTCCAGTTTTGCTGTAGTAGTATCGCGATTGCCTTGAACATTTCGATCAGTGGATAATTTTCAGATAACACGTGCTTATTAGTGATCTCTATAAAATTTCAATTCAATTTTAAATTGGGTGTTTTACCAAAGACCTAATCTTGTATCTGGATCGATACTAATGTTATAAAAGGGCTTACGTTTCGTGTAACAATGCTGACATCGAAAGAAATAGTGCATTTTTGATTCGTCGAACGTGCGCCACAATGAGTATGCGTTATGAGACTGAAGTAAATTCACTAACCAATTATCACTGCACCATCTCAGAGTTAACTTGGATTATAGTACATCACATGGGGTGAAATTATTGAGGTAGTGTTCAAGTTACACAGCTTCGTTCACAAATACAGTTTAGCTACTCGCTAACCTACCTCTACTCTCAGTGCCAGCTCTTTTACTCTATATCTGTCATGGTAACAAGAATAGTTGGATTGCGTCATATTCTATAGCATTTCGTTGTTTCATTTGCTGCAAGTGGGTTCCCTCTTATGAACTCCGGGTAAATTTAAGGAAGAGTAGCCAGTCTTACGAATAGTCGCACTGATGCAATAGCCTTCAGTTCGTTTGCACCCTCGTCTTCATTTCTTTACGCTACAATGCATGAGCAATATGTGCCTGCATCAGCTGCGTAGGACTTAGAAACTTCTCGCTACTGTTCTGATATTCGAATTTTGGGCTAGCTGCCATCGAGAGGAGTAACACTGAGAAGTGTTTTTAAATAGGGCGTATGTTACTACAATTTGTTTTGAGCCAGCAGGCGACCACCGACAACGGAGATCACACAGAGGCTTCGGACCTGACTGCGTGCTTCGTCCGCTCACTCTGTCTCCGCACCAGGTACTGAGATTAATTTACTTCATAGTGTTCCGGAAGATAATGGATTACTGAATTTCATCGTCACTCTCGTTTTTCGTTTCGTTTGTTCCGGGTTGTTTAGGACGCTATCAGATTACTGTATTTTCTGCTTAAATTTACTTCCATTTTTTTTGTCTATGTCACTTCCACTTGTACTACAAGAGAATGCTTCTGTTTATGTGGGATGTGCGATAGTCAACTGAGATTGCTCAAATTCTTATAAGGTTCTGTGACTCGTATGTTTGACACCCCGAGATATCACCAGAGCCAATAGCTTCAGGTAATTTTACATTGTGTTAAATGTATGCTTTTATTGAACAACTGGTTAATAAGTATAATGTGGATAGTACCCGCTCTCGTTAGTCATACGAACCAGTTTATATATGATTAGTGGGCACTATAGATGTCGTTAGTGCAAGTTCTCTGTACAGGCCACGGATAATTTAAAGTGAAGATAGAATAGAATCAGGCAATAGGAACGAGCCGTTTAGGCCATTCTTGGGTCGATACCCAAGTCCCATGCCGTCGAAAGTAAATCCATCAATCATGCACCTTAACCACCACGTGAGTCAATTCAGTCCTGTACATGCATTTCAGTCACACGTATTTATCTCACTTATACTCTGGCCCTAGGAGTTAGGGACATAAGAGTTAGTACGTTGTAATACTGGGATCCTACGGGGCAATTTATGCCAGTTTGCCAACTTGTGCTGTAGATCTGACGAAGCGCAACCTGTACTTTTCGTAGGATATTAGAGAAGATCACACAAAAAAAATTATTAGTGCTCAATAAACTTGTTCCACTTATTTATAGGAACGTTGAATTTATAAAATTGACGATTCCTGGGATTTGAATTCTGTGGGTCTACATCGGTGCACGCTTTCTTAATGAGATGGGTACAATTGTGAAAATATTCCCGTGAAGCAACATTGCTTTATATATGCGGATACATTGACAAGACAGAATGTCATCTTTCATGTCGTTGCGTCTATTGCTAATAATTTTGCTCCTGGCATTTATTCGTTAATATTATTTCAATTAAAATTGCATTACCAGTAAAATTGTTCGTTTGAGAAAGAAAATACTTCATTTTTTATGTTTCGAGGCTCTTTTCAATAGAGTAAATGCTTTTGATTATTTTAATTCTTAGTTCACTGGTTTAACGAATAAATAAAATCAGAATTCACTGTTCGTGTCTCTGTATGCAGATTCGAAGGAGAGATCGCGGGCTTGCTGCTGGCGGGCTCCGTGTTGGAGGACAAGAAGGTCATCATCAACAAACTTGCGGAGGACCTAAAAACTGCCGCTGCCGACAACAGCCAGCAAGACTTTACAGTGGCACTTTGGCGGACGACGAGCCTCCTCATTGCAATGGACGGCTGCGAGCGAGTCTTGCTACGACTCGTGTGCTGCTCGTGCTTACAGTTCTTCAGTGAAGAAACCATGGAGAATACGATCGCATGTTGGCAGTGGATCCTGTCGGCGAGACAAGATCTCACCCTACCCTTCATGCAGCAGATGATCGCTGCCTGGCAGGACAGCATCGACCTTCAGCTTGGACTGTTCTCACCGCTCGTGGCCACAGTGAATCCACTCGCGGCATACGAAGGATGTAAACTAGACCCTTCGGCCCCTGACGTTGTGCCTCACGATATATGGATCAAGTTCCTGGGTGAGAGGCTTGAAGTGGCCCGCTACGATAGCGACGCCCAAGTCGCAATGCTCGCCTCATTGTTTCACAGGACGCTGGATGTTGTGGTAGGGTCATCGTCGTCGAGGATCTCTAGGCACACTGCCGCCATAGGCACGCGCTTCCGCCTTCTGCACTGTGCCCTTACGCTCGTGCAGAGCGATGCACTGCCGCGGTCCATCAGCAAGAACGTCCTGCGCGAGCGCATTTACTGCTCGAGTCTTGACTACTTCTGCCGGCCTCGTTCTGTGCCCCCACAGCGCACGGCTGCACTTAAGGTGTGTACTTTATCCATTCGAGTCCCTTTCGAAGTTAGGTTTAACATTATCTTCAGTCCTGCTATAGAAAATATTATGGTTATCTACATATAATATATAATAGACAATGTATCTCTCTCTCTGTATTCTCTGTATTTGTGTGTGTCCGTCCTATTACTGAAGAAAAATTATTGAACTGAAATCAGAATAAGTATCTTTATGCACTTATCTCTATGATAATTTCAAATTAGTCAAATCTAAATCTTGGAATTTCCACGGGAACAGTCTAGTTTTATATATTCATGTCTTACGCGCGACGAAACGATACACGGAACGTGTCCACTAAGTAAGTTCCTTTTTGTTCTTCCGCCGCCGCAATGCTACTGATAGCTGATTAGCCTTCCTTGTTCATTGCTTTTCCACTGACGCCATCACGGTTGATCTGTGTTGTGTTTCCAGTTTGTTGTGATCACTTCCGATTATAAATAGAACTGAAGCACTCGCCGACTGTGAGAAGCTGTCTGTGATTTGTTTTTAATGCATAAAAAATTTCCTGGAGATAAACCGACATTGCTGCTCGATACTGTGATACTTTGCAATATTATTACATACCTTGTCATTGACTGCCTCACAGAATGACTACAACAGTCTGCTGCTGTACTGGAACGCCTTGTATGCCGACAAGAAGCACCTCAAAACTAGCGCCATCGGTGACTTCATGGCTCCTAAGGCTGGCGGTGGTACGACAAGCAGCGACTCTGCGTCTCTCTCTCCTTCGGCCGAGGTGACCTACTGTGATTGTGTTGATGTGTAAATAGGATACAGTACCACTCTTTACTGTACATTCAGTGATTATTTTATCTCGATACAGTGTTGTTGTTACCCTAAAGGCCGAAGGATTATTATCCTAACCCTAAGGGTATGGTACTAATCCTGGCCCTGTGCTAATACTAATTAAACGAAGAAGGCCTTTAAATACAGAGCATCACTGCTGAGATCGCTCGTATTGTGGCTGCGGTAGTCAAACCAGTAAAGTAGGGCAGTATTTGCACTCTCAACCGCTGTTTTTATCGTGTTTTATTTTCAGCAAAGCGAAAAGAATTTTAAAATCAGGACAAGGAAAATTGTTGAATTGTTTTTTTTCCACGTGCAGGGATCTTTTTTGCTTGTTTTCGAGTTCTTTACGTTATTGTAGTTGTTAGGTCCTACCCGTTTATCCTCTCTCATTCTTTCCTTTTCTGCCATTCTTTTAATGTTCATTTATTCTTAGCTTTGGATTTTCCTCTGCCATTGTATTTCATGTACAGTTCGTAGCTCTTCCAGTTTCCTGTTTCCTCTAACTCCAACAACTACAAGCTTTGTGTACAGAATGATGACAGACGATATGTTAGACAGAGCCATGATACCGTAATTGCTTCGAGCAATGTTATACACGGGCTAAAACTTAGCTTAAGAGTTCCTCTACTTTTAGTTCCTCAAGAGTAAACTAAATATTAATTTTTAAACCTTGCAGTATTTTCACCTGGGATATCAATATTTAGTGATGTGTAGTCCTCACGTCTCAATTCGCTTAACAAAATTGAACTTTTGTTTCTTAACTGGCAATGAAATTGCATTTATGTTTGGATATTATTCAGTTTTCATTCGATTGGTTGATTATGAATTGAGTTTTAAAATAATTAAGTAGTTATTAAATTAATCTGTCCCTTTAGATGAATTTTTATTCAACTTCATCGCCATCATTTTCAATTCATTGGTATCATAGAAAACTGTTGAAAGCTGCTAAGCGCTTGCATTTTAAAATGTTTGTATAAAACCTTATCTCTATTAGGCGTCAAACATTAAGTATTGCTACACTCTATCCAAATTATCTTATCAAACATTGAAAATTTTCTTCAATTTTGTCTCCACTATTATTAGCTAGGCCTCATAGCTACTGAATTCCAGTCTTGTGAACTCTTTAAACACCTCAGTTCACTACTCTTTATCAGGCGATATTCCTTTCTTATTCATGAAAAGAACACATTGGAAGAACACTCTTGCGTATTGTCAATCGGCCCGTCAATGTATAGCATTTGACGATTAACCTTCTTGCTATTGTGACAGTTCACGTGAACTATCCTCACAGAACCTGTTCTAATTTTAAGTATTTACCTCTCGTGTTATCACATGAGTCCTATTACTTTCTTTCACATGACTGTTCATCGCGTAACTACAACTTGCACCATAATTTTCTGTAACTTCATGACTGTCCTACACATTTCAGTTGAAAATTCACGCTGAGCATAAGTCTCATCAAAATCGCAGCATTTCCATTATTTTCCCTCTATAATTTTCGTCGAATTCACGTACCTTGGGCGCCAGGTTCGGTCGTCGACCCTCGACCACGGTGGCTGGATCAACACGGTGCCGCTGTCTTCCAACACCTCGACATTGAGCAAGCGGTCGTCGCGGTCTAAACGTCTCAGTCATCCTGAGACATATGTCAAAGATTACCTCAAGAAGCGTACCCTTATTCTTACGCTGCTAGTGAGTTTTGGGTTGAAGTTGCTTATTGAATTGTAGATAAAAATTACTAAAAGTTATAAAAAGGGTTGTAAGTTTTTGAGCTTTTTTCACGTTATTTTAATCGATGAGTGTGCAAACTCGGTTTTCCTATTTGAATCTACGAACAATCGATTCGGAGGAACTGTTATCGTATCCGCAATTGCAAACTCTTCGTGCGGTGGGAGTATTAGCGATGTTTCGCTGTTAATTCAGCAACGCGGTGTTAAAAATTGTGGAATTTATCACGTATTAATCTATCGGAGTAAAAACACATAATAATTATAATTCATTGAAACAAATATACAATTTTTTTGCTCTTGAATGTTTTTTGACGTAACTGTGTGAGATACACAACACATGTCCATGATTATTTATTTTAGAATCTCAAATCACTATGGAAATATTATTGTACAGAATGTATGTTTTAATTATTCCTAAGGTTCAGAAATAATGTCAACGTTTTACTTGCCATGAAAGTTGTTTTATTATTATTTTACATGTTCGTATTCTTCTCACTGAAATGTTAGCTTCACTGACTTTAAAAACCAGTGCAGTTACATTTCATATGTACCAACTTTATTGGAAATATACGTTTTTGTTTGTTTTGTTTGTTATTTGTTAATAAATTATAATTGTGTGCGATGCGTATATTACGCCTGTCAATTCATAAGACGCAACATTGCTCTGCGATCTAACGTGTCTTGCCCTACCGTTGGGGTCGTGCAGGCCGTGGAGCTGCAATCAGTGCGGGTGTTTGTGTACCCTCCTCAGCCTCAAGCCAGCAGTGGTGGTGACGTCACCACCCCACAGGAAGAGTCTGTCACACGCTGGCTCTCCGCCAACCTCAACACTACCAAGTCCTGGGTTTCCAACACCGCTCTCGCATGGGACATATCTCCTACGCTAGCAGTCTACCTCCCTACGCGGTCAGTCCCACTTTGGTCTGAGCTAAAGCTCTATTTCGTGGATAAATCATTATCCTGCTGTATGTTGGTCTCCATGTCACACGGTTATTCGTGTTTTTTGGGGTTTTGTTGTTTTTAGACGAATCGCTCATTTTTAAAGTGCTAGCTGGTAATGTGCGAATGCACTCGTGCAGCCTTAGTTTCGTGTTTGAGTAATTCTGTTTTGTATGTTGGGGAACAACCGCAAATTTTCTATTCTAATTTCAATTTATACAGATTACGATGTTGTGGCCTATTGAATGAAATGCGTTGGATGAACACTTGCTACATATACCTTTTTGTTGATTTTAGTGAGTTGTTGTTTGTATCGATGATGCAGTTTGTCTATGCATTTACTTTATGCATAATATTCTCTTGGTCAAATTCAATTACATTCAATAACTTCATGGTCAAAGAAAAGTTTCTGCCGAAGAATTTCCTTCTGAATTTCAGTATTTTTCATCAAAACGCGAGTGGAGGCTTGCCTTATTAATGTTTGGAAAAAACTTCGCTACTAAATACATATCTATGTATAAAATATACATACATGTTAAATGTAAAATTATTTATATCCCCGTATCGCTTGTTATTTTGTATCCTAGTATTCTTTGCGCAGATGTAATTCGCACCTCTATGATGGAAGAACTTGCGTGTTTCCAAAATTCATTCGGAAATTAAACTACTAAAAGTTTTGTGTTCACGAAGCACACCTCTGAGTATCCCTGTCCGATTGACTTCTAAGTATCTGTTTGTTTGTGCAGGCTGAATAATATACCCAGCATTGAGTCGGAACTACGTCGGCTTGTCCGTCACAACCCTCTGCCAGTGTCGCACTTGCCGGACTCCCTATTCTTTCTCAGCACGTCTGAAAACATTCTGTCTGACTTACAACAGGTAAAATTGCCTGATGAAAGCAGGAAAAAATGGGTGAAAACTAATGATGGATACTTAAGCAGTATTTAAGTTAGTATGCAATTATTTAAGTTAGAACTGTTGATTCAAAACTGTTTGTTTCTAATGTTATTTGTTTTTTAACTAGTGTAAAAATCTATTCGTTTTTATCGTACACATAGGATATTCTTCGAAGTGTGGACCTTAAGAAATGGCTATTCCAAGTCGTCTAAAATCACCAAAATTTAACAGCAGAAAACTTAGCAAACATGTGTTCCTTTGCAGCTAACGAAATACGTTTTATCAGTTGAACGAATTTTGCCTCCGGCTGCCTTGCTATGCGTTCGAAAATACAGAACATTTCTTTTCTTTGACTGTGACCTTATCTCAAATATTTCTGCGTAACATCGTACGACTCTACTCAAAGCTCGACTAATTTAATTTGTAGATATCTATCCAAAGGTTTCGTGCAGTCCTCTGAAGCATTTTTTTACAAATCCATGATTTTACTTATTTTCCAGTTGAACTCGATGCTAACATGGGCCGCGGTACCGCCCGTACGAGCCCTGGCTTTCTTCTCACGTCAGTTTCCACCTCATCCAATCACGGCCCAGTACGCTGTTCGTGTGCTGTCAAATTATCCTGCTGACACTGTCCTCTTTTATATTCCGCAGCTGGTGCAGGCGCTGCGTTACGATACTGTAAGTTCTAATTTGAAGTTTATATGTTGAAATTATGGTCGTCTGTTTTCAGGCCATTCGTAAGTACATTTTATACCTAATGTTACTGTATGGCAGTGGTTCCCAAACTCAATTTTCATACGGACCTCTAGAGTCAATTAGCTGTCGAGTCACGGACCCCTGTATCTAAAAAGTTATTTAAACGGAATTCTATGATCTAACGTGTTTCCTAATGCGCTTTTGATCACTTTCTGTTCGAATAAAAGGTAAACAAATTTCAAAATTTTTGTTGTCTAATAAAAATTGCACGAAACTCCGTCTATATGCATATATTCATGCGTAAATTACGAAAAACACATCAGTTTTTGCACAACTGTCTTTGATTTTTTGCTAGCGAATCTAAAACTTTTGTTGTAAAAAGTGCACTCAGGTAAACTGAAAAATGTTGCATTTCTGATTGTTTTATGCTGAAATCTTTGATCTAACATGTTTTCTAATGAATTTCTGATCAGTTTTTGTGAGAATGAATTCAAAAAACTTTTCAATGGAATTCGAGAAAATTCGAAGTTTATACCCTTATATTACTTCACTAAAATTCGAATTCTCTCGACACTATGAAACCTCGTCTACTTGCAAACATTCGTGCTTTTGTTGGTAAAAAGTGCGCTCGGGTAAACTGAAAAATGTTGCGTTTCTGATCGTTTTAAAGTGGAATGTTATGTTTGCTAATTAATCATTTTTTCTGTGGATTACTAGGATAAGGACAAATATTCAAGATTATTTTCCAAAATTTTCTGCTTAATGCAGTGCTGCAAAAGACTGTTCCCCCCTATTCGTACTTGCGAATGCAAACATTTACACATAACGAAAACAAAAAAAATAATTAATGGTTGTGTATACCAATAATATGTAAAGAAAATTTAAGTTATTTTACACTTCTAATAAACGCCTACATAAATCTTCAACTTGAAATAACTTCGTAATTCTAGAAAAAACATTCCTTGCATTGACTCATAAATGTAGAATAAACTTGTATTTTATATCTGCAGAGTCCTTTGCTGCAACACAGGCTACAGGTGATAAAAAAATTCTGTATTTTAAACAATAATGGGCAATTTATAAAAATCCGCAAAATATACGAATGCTTAGTGTTCACACTAAGAGAACAGCAAAATGAATTCAGTTGCCAACTGCGAATAGCGTAACACGACTGAGTTCTTTGATATTTTGTATTTTTCAGATTCATTGCATTGTATACACCACTTACCAGATGAGTTATGTAGCAAAGAGGTATCAGGTTGAGTGATTAAAAATATTAGATAGACAACTTGGCTAAGTTTTGCCATGCGCCTTTTTCACCATGTCACTCGTCCTAATTTCATGATTAATGCCCCACTTTTAATGTTGGGCTCATTGGCCAAGTTTCAAGACGCGCGTATCACTTTTCAGATGGGCTATGTGTCTGAGTTCATCAAGTACGCGGCCGGCAAGTCGCAGCTTCTCGCCCATCAACTCATCTGGAATATGCACACAAACAGGTTCACGGACGAGGAAGGTCACGTGCCGGATGGTGAGATATTTGTTACGTTGTGCTAAATAGTATTTACTTTTGAAGGAAGTATCTAGTAAATACTATTATACAATACTAAGACTATTTGAATAGGCTGGGCAACCGTTTTCAATTGCTATGCTCACTTTAGAGCAACTTATCGAACTGTACTAATCTGTCATCTTCGGCGCTTCTGTGAACGTTCAAACAGACAACTTGAAAGCATGCACACCCATTCTTAACCTGAATAAGCCATCCATTTATTTGCACTGATACTTAAGATGTATTATCTTCATCTTAAATCTTCAATTATATCTCTGTTCAATCTCTTCCTCCAAACTTCTTCATTTCTAGAACATTTCATCCCTTTTCTTGTGAATTTAGCAATGAATTTCTGTGCGCATATTCCGAATTCAGTCACTGGTCAGCGTCATTTCTTCTTCCACCAAGCCAGCATTATTGGATTATTTGTATTAGGTTGTTACAAAAATAATGGCCGCTCGAAGGTCTGGGGTTTGAAAAGTAATTTTGACACAACTTTTTTAGTTTATTTTCGATGAACCTTGGCATGCATAACAATTAATGTGTGCTCATTAATATTTTGTAACTTCTTTTCAGACAGAACATAATTTTGAAGGATAGAATCCCTCCATGATGAACATGACAAAACATGACCTTCGCCTACTTATGTTGCACGAGTTCAAACTTGGGCACAACGCCTCCGAAGCTTCTGCCAATATCAACCGAGCATGGGGAGAAGAGTCCACAAGGGATCGGACAGTACGATGGTGGTTCGGGAAATTCCGGAGTGGTGATGAGAGCCTTAAAGCTGAAGAGGGTAGAGGACGTTTGGGTAGTCTCGAGAACGAGCAATTGCATGCGTTTGTTGAGCAAAATCCACGTCAAAGTGTTAGAGAAATGTCTCAGACACTTGCTGTCAGCATTGCAACAGTCTCGCACCATTTGAAGATTATTGGAAAGGTGAAAAAGCTCGATAAATGGGTTCCTCATGAGCTCAATGAGAATCAAAAGCTTACTCGTTTCTCTGCGTAACACCAACGATCCCTTTCTTGACCGAATTGTCACTTGTGACGAAAAGTGGGTCCTTTATGATAACCATAAACGATCAGGTTAATGGCTCGATCGTGATGAGCCCCCCAAACACTTCCCAAAGCCAATGTTGCACCAAAAAAAGATTGTGGTGACTGTCTGGTGGTCTGCAATAGGTGTTATTCACTACAGTTTTTTTGGGAGTCAATGAGACCATTAATGCAGAGAGATACTGCAATGATCTCGCTGTTATGCATGCTCGATTGAGCGAAAAGAGACCGGCATTAGTGAATCGACGTGGTCCAATTCTGCTCCACGATAACGCGCGACCACATGTTGCAAGAATGACCGTCCAGAAACTCACAGAACTGGGATACGAGACTTTACCACATCCTTTATTCTCCAGATCTTTCACCAACTGATTATCATTTATTCAAGCACTTAAGCACATTTTTGGATGGTAAAACTTTTAGGTCCAAACAAGAGGTGGAAACGACCTTCAAATATTTTGTTGCATCACAGCCATTAACTTTTTATCAACAAGGGATAAATAATCTCGTAGTCCGATGGCAGAGATGCATAGCTGCTCAGGGTTCATATTTTGACTAAGTTTAACATCTCTATTGTTCATTTACCAAGGATTAAATGCATGCTTCTGAAATCGGCCATTATTTTTGTAACAACCTAATACAAAGTAACAAATTTTCCTCGTGTTTAAAGACATCAACTCCAGTGAACTTAAAACTTCCATCTAAACCTTTAGCATGCTCGTCTGCCATCTACTGTAAATTCTCTTCTATTGAAATATTGATCCTGTTTGGTTAATTTTATGTTGTTATATTCCTTACATAGGATTTTTTACTTGTACATTTATTCTAATCTGGTGGACACAAAGAAACTGTAATTCTGTATGTCACGTGTTCCATTCTTTTTCGACTTCTTATGTGTAATTTTCTTATGTTTCTTATCTACAATTTTCGCTACTGGTGTTTGTTCTAGCGTTTTTTGTTGTATGCGAAATTATGCCGATTTTTCAGCTGATCTACACGACTTGTTGGTGAGCCTTGAAGAGATTCTCATATCTTCGCTGTCTGGGCCTGCCAAACAGTTTTATCAACGCGAGTTCGACTTTTTCGAGAAAATTACCAACATTTCCGCCATCATCAAGCCTTATCCGAAAGGTTAGTTGTTGATGTTTATGAAAAGTAACCACAGACCATAGGATGTTTACTTACAGATTCACACCCTTACTGTACTTGCGTAACTTGTTGTGTTGCATCATCTCCCTGAACGCACGGCATGGGACTTACGTGGCAATCCAAATATGAGCCAAACGGCTCGTTCCCATTTTCTTATTCTATTCTAATCGAAGCTAGCAGGACTAAACTGTAAATGCTTATGCGTGGGATTAATTTTTATGTTGATCGATTTAGACAGAAGTTTCATACAACTTGGTTAGTACTCTCATGCATGTTGCTTGGTTATTCATGCTTTTAATTTTTTAACTTCTCGGGTATACTTTGATAGTTTTGCGGGTGTTTGGGAACGGCTATGTTTTATTAGAAACACTAATGGTAAACATTTTTTATCTGCAGGTGATGAACGGAAGAAGGCGTGTATTAATGCTCTTCACGAAGTAGAACTTCAGCCAGGCTGCTACCTGCCAAGCAACCCGGAGTCCGTCGTGATTGACGTTGATCGCAACAGCGGTACTCCGATGCAGAGTGCTGCTAAAGCCCCTTACTTGGCGCGATTCAAAGTTTGTCGCTGCGGTATCACCGAACTTGAAAAGTTGGGCATGGCAGTGAGCGCCGGCCAGTCTATTCCTTCTGGCATCGGGCCTGAGTTCTGGCAGGCGGCCATATTCAAGGTGGGAGACGATGTACGCCAAGATATGTTGGCCCTACAAGTCATATCTCTCTTTAAGAACATATTCCAAACAGTTGGGCTTGATCTCTTCCTCTTCCCGTACCGCGTGGTGGCGACGTCGCCAGGATGCGGCGTCATTGAGTGCGTGCCAAACGCTAAATCTCGTGATCAACTTGGACGTGCGACCGACACTGGTCTGTACGAGTATTTCCGTAGTGTGTATGGGGACGAGAACAGTCCGCAGTTCCAGCTCGCGCGCAGCAACTTCGTCAAAAGCATGGCAGCCTACAGCCTGGTAGGTTTCCTTTTGCAAATCAAAGACCGACACAACGGAAACATCATGCTCGACAAAGATGGCCGGATCATTCATATCGATTTCGGGTTCATGTTCGAAAGCTCTCCTGGTGGCAACCTCGGTTTCGAGCCTGACATCAAACTTACACAAGAAATGTTCATGGTCATGGGTGGCCGACAAGATGCTGCGCCTTTCCGATGGTTTGTGGAACTTTGCATTAAAGGCTACCTTGCGGTAAGGCCTTATCGTGAAGCGATTGTGTCTCTCGTATCCCTGATGTTGGATACCGGTTTGCCTTGTTTCCGTGGCAATACCATTAGGCTTCTGCGCACTCGCTTTAGCCCGAATTCGACCGAAAAAGAGGCTGCAAACTACATGATGAACATCATTCGTAACTCTTGCAAAAGTGGTCGAACTGTTGCTTATGATTGGATCCAATATTACCAAAACCAGATTCCTTGCTAAAAATGTTGAATTGAACATTTTACTCGTAACATGTGTTGGATAGTCGTTGTTATCGTACGAGATTTTATTACGTTTATCTGCTATAGTTTTGTCATTTAGATTCGTTAAGGGATACCGATTAGTAGTTCTGTGCAAACATTTGAGTCCATGCGACCGTCTTTGCAGTGTGTTCTTGAGTGCATGTTTCTTGGGCTTCTCTGTGCAGGTAAAGTTATTAAAAAGTGAAGGTTAAACTTAACCCTGGAGCCCTGAATATGAATGAGTATAGTTTGCCCGAGGTTAGTGACGTTGATACCCATGTTCAGTGCTCGAGGGTTAATGTAGAGTTTGGTTGTGTTTGTAATGTGTAGAGAATATATTCAATGAATCTGCAAACTATATTCTGGCTAGGCTAACCACAGGCATGATATTTAAATCTTTTCTTTTCTAGCTTTCAGTTTTCCTGCACATTGCAATAATTTTATAGTCACTAGATATCAGTGGGTGTCAGAAATATTGAAGGTTGAAAACGAGCACTATCTATCGGTGTCAGTAATATTTATGGTATCGGTAAAAATTTTAGTGTAGGTATCAGTAGCTGGAATTTATGGGGGAAACCTGCTTTTCTTATGCTGTAAAAATAGGCGTTCTACCCTTTACATGTTCAGTGGAACACATTTTCTAGTACAAAAAAGGAAGGTCAAGGTTTATGCAATATATGAATGAAACATTTTTTTGGTGTTAATGTGGGTATAGTTGAATTTTAGACAGGCAATTTACTCACTCTAACAATGTAGCAAAACATGATACCGTTTGATAAGTTGAGTTACGATGTTTAAAGATTTTCTTCATTGACAAACTAATTTTAGAAACTAGATCTAATTTTTTGAACAACGTTCAAATTATTTCTTATTCAATATTTTAACACTTGTTGCAGATAATACAAGCATTTGTTTTGCAGGAGACTTGACGTTCCAAGAATGTATCCTAAACGGACCATCTTAGCGCCATCAGTAGGTGCTGTTTTGTGTGCATGAGGTATTTCATAATCTTGAATTTGTATTTGAACAATTTTTGAAAAGAATTGAAAATAGTAAGTTTAAACAACAATATAAATGGTAGCATTTTACAGAGATATTTTGAGCACGTTTGTATCTAGACAAGATTTCACATATTTGGGTCTGGTCCCGCCCTCTGTATTCATTCCAGAAGTGTCTATCCTAGCTATCGTATGTTTTTTTTATATAAGCCTTTATGAATTTTCAGTTGGGCACAGCGTCTAATTTTCATTTGTACCATTAAAGTCATTCTTCTTACGTACGTAAATTTATCTTTACTTTAAAATTAGTAGTATGTAACATTCTCTTTCCTTCAATATTAATAACTTATTCTATGTGATAGTAATTAAGATGTAATAGTCATGGTAAACATGTTATGAACTAGTAGAGATTTTATTGTTCAGAGTAGAATTACTGGATCGTACCAGATTTGTGCATTTCCTCGTGTTCCAGTTTCATGTTTTAAAAAACTGCAAAGTCTATTAAAATAATTCAAAATAGTATTCCTTAATCTTTCTATACCTTTCGCATTCTTTATTTTGTAGAAACTATATCATGTTTTATCATGTGTCCTAATAATGCGTAGCAAATGAGTTTTAAATAATTTAACGATATTTACTAAAATAAAATGAGTACCAATCAATATCTGCTGTGACTTATGGGGGCTATGTTTTAAATTAATTAAAACTTCACCTAAAATATTCTACAGGTGCAGAAACACGACTACGTTTCTCCAGATCGCTTTGCTTTAAAAAATGTTGCCGCACCGTATACTGGCATGTACGGTTCAAAGGAAACCAGGAGTCACCAGCTTGATAAATCTTTATTATTGTGTTATAATAGTACGAGGGTGTAGGAGCGAGAGCATTACACCAAGGTTTCAGTTTCACCCATACGTGAACGCATGCCTTCGCCTTAGTCTGAGCAAAGAACTCTAATAAACGGGGCGAAAAACCTCGCAAATAGACTCGCAATGCATCGCGTAGAACATCGGGTCATCATAAAGAGAAAATAAAAATAAAGCAAAACATGTGTAGAAGCAAACCTTCCACGCGGTGCATATGGCAATCCTGAAGCGCTGCAAGCAACGCTTCAAGACTGAGCTTCTACATAGGACTTCATGATCCACTGCACACGCGGCCTTTCAACACACAAGCGTAAAACCACGGGCTCCCGTGGACTGCCACAAGCAAGCGACGAAGAGAAGAACAGCAGGCGATTCTAGTTCTTCTCTACCCCGCCATGACGACAGTGCCTAACAGGACAACGCCGTAGCAATGGTATGAAGGAGCACGAACACGGCTAAACCTTACCAAGTAGTAGCAATAATAGGTATCAATTATAGCAGTAACGTCATCGTTTTTTGCTAATAGTATCCATGAATTCAAGAATTTAAATCTTCCTAATTGCGATAGCAAACACAAAATGGCAGCAACTTTGTCTTACACCAAACCCAGCAGCACATGTCAGATCCAACTCGAGAGGCCTGGTTTTACGCCTCAAAACTTCCATTCCTCAGTAACTCCAACGAAGGACCAGTCGATCCCAGCATACGACGTTGCATAATGACGACTTTACCTTAAAATCTTCAAAAACATCAACATTTATTATACAGCCTTTTCACTAGTCGCACAGTTAACCAATTAATTCTGAAATGTTGATAATTTTAATCTAAATTAGAGAATACATGGTTTCACTAAAACTCCCAACGAAATATCAAGCTTTTTCAGACGTCAAAAAGGGATAATATTTTCCCTTTCATAATAGCACATAATGAGAAAATAAGAAGCGTCGTTTCAAATTATTTCAACTACTGTAGAAAGCTGTTTACAAAATTCTATTCCTGGTTACATAGCTAATCTGTTTATTATACCTGTAACATCCCACACAATAAAACTGCAATGTAGTAAAATGAGCGCCCAACTCAACAAATTTCGAATGATGGCACATTGGCATGCTTGATTGAACGTACCAATTTCATAGAAGAGCTAATCTAGTCAGCAGCCACAGGATCGCGGCGCAAAAATGCGAACAACACACGATCCTCGGCAGTCGAATCACGTGGGCTTCTTCATACATACAGAAGAGAGCGTGAGTGAACGGGTAGAGCGACGACAGACGATCTAAAGAGCGCCGTGGATGCACCAATATTTACAGTCTCTGCAGCAACTGGCGGTTTAATTCATGTTCGCATTCCAATGGGACCAAAGCTGCAAATAGAATACAGATATTAAACATGCGATTAATACACGACATTCACAAAGTATAATCTAAGTTATTTCACGTAACAAGGTAATGTGTTAAAAATGATGCCTATAACGGGTCTAGTGCTAAATAAAGCTGAATATGGAAACTACCTAAAAGAACACAAATCTTTGACTTTTTAGACTAGCGCGAGCATGTCTAGGTAGGTTTTATAGATTTACCTCATCCGTACCGTAGAAAAAGTTCACTATTTTTGTACCCAGACTCGGACCAAGTACCAGATACATGCAAGAGCCCTGAAAGAGCTACGTCAACGATGAACTGACCCACCCTGACTATCGATGTCTGTCGATCACGTTTTCGTACCTCCATCACACTGCTCTCACTCTGATCATCCAAATTGCGGTTCAGCTCTATCATATCTCACTGCTGTCTTCAAACTTTTATCAGACCTAGTACATTCAATGTCTTCACAAGCCTTCAAGACCTTAGCACTCTGTGATAAAGCAGTGAGGTTAATATAAAATCCTAAATACAACAAATAAAGTGTAACGTGAAATCAGTGAATAACTAAGATATTCACTTATGGCGATGTTCGTATGACACAAATCGTCTAGATTCTAAAAATTCAGAACAAAGAAGCAAGAGAATTGGGTAAAATCAACTGACACACCTAGGTCGAAACCAATTTTCTCGAAAATCCAGGCCGTAGAAATTCTAAATTATTAGGCAAAGAACGTCCCATCTGATGTTACAAAAAGCATTTAAAGATTTAAATGAATATGATGAAAATAATATTAGCTACTAAAATTTAGCTTTCAACTGGAGGTTGTTTGCATGAGTATAACTTGCAAAATTATGTAACAACCATATTAATTTTGCAAGTTGAACTCTCAAAAAAAGCATGAAAAAACTAATAAATTTCCTACTTTTTTCTAAGTTTTCAAACAAACTCATAAAATAGCACGTGACGACATAGTTAAGCCATTAATGCATAGCATACATAATTGTCCACAATTTCATATACAAGTACCACACGCGTTCTGTTTTCGTTCGTTCCGCAAAATGCACGAGTGACTTGGAATAAATTTCAGCGTATACTCTCACAGGAAAGTGATTAGATAACTCCTTTTCTTTTTGAAATATAGGACATTTTATTAGTGTACGTTTTTATGCAAGCTATGCATTAATGGGTTAAGGGCTCATTCAGATGGACATCCTAGAGCATATAGAATGAAATTTCCAGTCGTCTTTCCTCTTCTTAAATCATGACAGAAGAGCTTTGTTTACTTTTTCACAAATAATTACCTAAACAATATATCAATATATAAGTTAAAATTCTGAACACAATTTATTACAATTCAACGCTGAACAATTTAATCGTTGAATTCATTACAATTTATTCGGCACCGACATCATTCACATATTTTTCTCAATAATATTGAAAAGAACTGAAAGATTAGATACACTGTTTAGAACGTATGTTTAGAAACTGTAAAAAGGTGTGTTTGAACTTACAGCAACGTTGGAGTAATTTGGCTGCAAATCCATCTCGGCAGCATTCATGAATAGAGCAGAAGATTCGTCCGTGAGCAGCATGTTGCCGGGCGTCCACATGTCAGGTGGAGGAGGGACATTCGGGACCATGGGTACCCCAGCCACGGCAGATCCACTGCCATTAGCAACACTGGCACACGAGGCGGCAGAGGCTGCTACTGACAGTGAAGGCGGCACAGGGTGTTGCAGAAGTGATCCTTGAACGTTATGATTGAGAGAGGGCGGTGGAGGTGGTGGTACCATTACGCCTGTACGTTCTGAACGCTTCTGCGCGCGCTCTGTGCCTATGGGCCGTAACTTTGACAGTCTATCGTCTTGCAGTTGAAGGCTGCTGCCGGTCGTCGGTGAGCCAGGAGTGGAAGTGTGAGGGGATTGTTGTAGCGGTGATATATTGACTGAGTTAGCGGCACCTTGGTTGCTCGACTTCAGAAGACTAGTCACATCAAAAGGAGCAAATGGTGGTACACCTGATACGGTAGTGGCATCCATGGAATTCAAATTTAAGCCCCCAAATGGAGGACAAACTGGACCTACGTTGGTGTTGTTTTGGAAATGTCTAGCTTGCATTTGCGGGCGAGGAGAGTATGATGTTGATACGAAGCTGTTGCTACGGCTAGCAAAATCCGGAGCATTGGGATTGAGATTACTCTGTATTTGAGGAGTAGCCGAGATTGGCAAATTGGAAGTGAATACAGGTTGTGTGTTAGTCTGAGGAGTGGTGAACTGTGGAGTATTAATGAGACTGTTCAGCTGAGAAAACGTTGAATATGGATGCAACTGCGACTGTTGAAGGTGATGCATCTGTTGCTGTTGTTGCTGCTGCTGTTGCTGTTGTTGCTGCTGCTGCTGCTGTTGTTGTTGCTGTTGTTGCTGCTGTTGTTGTTGTTGCTGCTGTTGTTGCTGCTGCTGCTGTTGCTGCTGCTGCTGCTGTTGAAGTTGTTGAAATTGTTGCTGGTCATAAAGGAAATTCATATCAAGGTTAGGAACAGGTTGATGAACTGGAGTCCGGATTGGCCTAATATCAGGCCGCACAGAACTAGGTCCTCCAGGAGCCAGAGTGCTCGCTGGAGCGACCTGCATACGAGGCAGAGGTGTAGCTGTTTGCACAGAGGCGGGTGGCGTGAATGATCGCTGTAGAAGAGGCGAGTTCATCGCTAGTGATGACACAGGCATACGAATGTGTGAGTTCAAAGATGGAGGAGGCGTCCGAGAAGAGTGAATTGGGTATGGCAACCCCTGAGACATCTCTGGTCGAACTGGCATTGGGGGCGGAGTTCCAGCAGATTGACGATTATTACTTAGAGAAACGGCGCGAACGTTCTGAGATGCCACAGGAGTACCAGGAGCGCTACGTGCCATGCTACCACTGCTGCTGGCAGTGGTCACTGTGACGGTGGTTGTTGATGAGCTATTGCTGCTAAGAGACTGGGCACCGGGAGCACGATAACCTGGAGCACGACTCGCATCCACGGGAGTGGACGGTAGTGGTTCGTAGGGCGCTGGAGGAAGTTCCTTGCTACCCCACACTACATTATGAGATACTTGGCTCATTGTGTCAAACAGACAGAACGACGGGGCTTTTGTAGTACGAACTGAATTGTCGGCCATGTCTTGTGATGTTGTAGACTCTGGTGCATTATGGTTGAGGCGAGCATCAGTCAATAACGCCCCGAGAGGAGGAACAGGCGAACTTTGATCTGACGACTGTTGACCAAGGAACTGTTGAGGTTTCATTGGCATGTGTTGCTGAGCGAGTTGTTCGCGGGAGGTATCAGATTTAGCAAGTCCTGCTCCAGATGAGTTATACTGAAGGGAATTCTTCCTTTGTTGCGGTTGCTGCTGAAGCTTAACAGAGCTGGCGGGTAAAGTGAGAGACTTGCTTGCAATTGGGCCATTGTTCATAGATTGAGCAACAATAGGACCTAACTGTGGTACAGTTGAATTACTCAATTTTACTCCATTCGAGACAGATATAACAGATCCCCCCTCGCTGTTGAATAGCTGACGAGCAGCAGGCGACTTCGACTGTGCAACAATACGAGCTGCTAGAGTGGGAGCCCCAAGTTGAGGAGTACCAGGAGTATTCGCACCCTTAGCAGCAGTCGGACACCCGGCGGGCGCTCGGTCCGTATCGATAAATCGAATATTTGAATTAGGAACTCCATTAGTAGTAGCACTAGCGAGAGACTGTAAAGGCTTTGTTGCGGCCGCATCCCTCTTGGGTGAAGTGGAAACAGTGCAGCTTGGAGGAGGGGGCGGTGGTAAAACTGGAGTGACCCAACTATTGATCGTTGGAGTCATCACGGGTACAGTTTTGAGAAGAGCCTTAGAAGAAACTGTTGTAGATGATGTAGCAATGGTCATTTGACACAGAAGTGGAGGCTTTTTCTGATTATTCAGATCAGATAATAGAGGAACATTGACTGACTTGATGACAGAACTGGAGTTCGTGCTCGCAGCACTCTTACTACAAGACTTAGACGCATTCTTAGGAATTAGTTCTGATATATCTTTCTCCGGTTCTTTGACTAGGGCAGTGATGAGGTTCTGTGCTCTACGGGTTGCTTCCGTGGACCCTCTAATGATGACCATTCTGTCACCTTGGCTCTTGCCTTGCTTTTCAACTTCAATGTGCGCACCCGAATACTCTCGAATAGCGTTAATGTTGCACCCTCCTCTCCCTATAATGCGACTAATGGCTGCGTTGTCGACGCTTACTTTCTTGCTTTTGCGGTTAACTTCCTTCCAGCCATCCTGCCCTCTGGTCGTTAGCTTCTTGGGACTAAGAACAGAAACACCTAGTGCGTTGGATGGCGTCGACATAAGACCAGGGATTATTGGCGGAATGGCCTCACCAAAGGTATCCAGTGAAGCAACGCTGTCGTGAAATTCATTACTACGACCGTTGCTGCAAATGTTCAACTGAGAAAGTCGACTGGAAACGGAATTGGTAAGCCCACCTACTACGGGATCGTGAAAAGTATCCAGTTCTGAAATGCCACTGCTGGATTTTGTCAACGGGTTGTCAAG
Source organism: Trinorchestia longiramus (assembly GCA_006783055.1). NCBI lineage: Eukaryota > Metazoa > Arthropoda > Malacostraca > Amphipoda > Talitridae > Trinorchestia > Trinorchestia longiramus. The sequence goes on from VCRD01000009.1 coordinate 916,710, forward strand.
TCGTTTTTTATTATTAGTACTATTACCACTATGATTCGATGAGGTCGTGAACGTGCAGCTAGAAGTGCTTGGTGTTGAGTTATTGACACTCGATGATAAAACTTTAGTTTCTTTGGAATTGACGACTTGTGAAGCGGTTGACTTGCTCTTCTCGCTTGCTTCATTGAGTTTTATGTTTTTTATATTCTTCGATATATTTTCCACATTACTGGAAGAATTGTTTGATGGCTGCTTAGAAGACGAATTTTCCTTGTTGCTGGCGCTATTAGCGGCGGCCGAGACGTCTTTCCTTTTCTTCTTCTTTCTATTCTTAGTGTCTTTGTCTTGCTGCACTTTGGTATCAGACGTGGCGCTCGTCTGGCTGTTGGAATCTATGCCACTGTCGCGTTCTTCAGGAACACCACCGCACTCATCTCGCGGTAACCGTGCCTCAGAACAACCAGCAGCTTCCGGTAGAACGCGTTCCTCTGATTGCTGCTTGCTGCCTCCTCTGGTCGGCTTGTTGTCCTTAGCTTCATTCTTGACTGACAGTGCATTAGCAGCCGCTGAGGGCTTCTTCTCATTCTTGCGCTGCTCTTTGCTGTTATTATTAGTCTTGTTTTTCTTATTATTCGGTCGAACTGCAGGAGGCGGAGGTTCAATTTCTTCTTCTTCCTCTTCTTCGTCTTCTTCATCTTCCTCTTCTTCTTCCTCCTCCTCCTCTTCTTCTTCTTCCTCTTCTTCCTCATCCTCTTCTTCTTCCTGCTCTTCGTACTTGTCGTCGTTGTCATCGTAGTCTTCATCGTCAGCCTCCACTACCTTTTTCTGTTCTTTCTTTTCCTTTTGTTTGGCTTTCCTCCTGGCTCTGCGTTTGTTTGCAGCTTCTTTCTTCGATTTCTCACGAGACATTTCAATCTCAAGCTCCTTGAGGAGATTAGATGCATTTTTATTGGCCTCAAGCGCCTGCTTATCTTTAGCTGCCCGAATATGTTCAAGACAAGCCTTGCATTTTTTTATCATGTCTGAATCAGTAAGAGTGGCAATATACCTCTGCAACTCCTGATCCGATGGGAACTGAGTTACGTGGCGCACCATAAATTTGACAACCTTCAGATGAGCTCTTTTGAAGGCTGCCATCAGGCAAGACACATGCCTGTTGTCTTGGCTGTCAATATCCGCGCCGGAGGAGTAAAGCATCTCCACAACCTCATAGTGGCCTCCGTTCGCCGCCAGCCACATCGCTGAGTTGCCTTTCTTGTTTTTTACTTCTACATGCGCTCCTCTGGAAATGCAACGATAGATTTTTAAAAAATAAAGTACAACCGATAGTTAACCCCGTATTTCGCATAATGGTGCCAATTTATAATAATTTAAATACCAGAATGAAAGAAATAAAGCGCATACTAAAAAGTTATAAAATCTATTAAAGCAGTTTACTGATTGAACTTGAGCCCTCATGAATGATTTTAAGGCATTTTATGCTCCTTGAACTGTATTTTCTTAAACACTACGGTAAGGGCTTATTTTCATGACAACTAGGTTTTCTATTAAAAACTCATCAAACTTGTCATTTGAAGGTACCAATTACTAAAAGCCTAGTTTTGATTCAATAATAAAATTGTAATTACTAAAAGTCTAGTTTTTCAATTCTATAAATTTCTAAAACTACTCATAGAACCATCGATATGCTCTGAAAATTGTAAATAAATTTTGAATACTGAAACATTAAGCACTACATTTCGTAAGAAACGCTCTTGAACCTAAGGATTACCACGTGCACTTTTGAACAGCGATAGTCTAAAAAATGAATACTTTAATAATCAGCAAAAATATTAATCATTTAACCAATTTTTTTCTTCCATTACAGCGCAGTTAATTCAGTTGTCAATTTACGTGAATTAATTTTCGAGGTCGCCATCACAATGGACATCAGTCTTTTTTATATGATTGAGGGAACGTTTCAGCACAGATGAGACCGAGTAATTCTCTTGTATTAACCACAGCAAGAAAGGTAGAGTTATTTATACTTTAATAAAATTAAACTTGTACGCCGAACTACGGTATGGTTTTTTGGGAGCTCGTGACACGCAACTATAACTGCGAGATTTCCGCGCACACGCTTTATTTGAGGCCAATCAAGGTCTACACATACAGAGAATACGTATACTCACTTCTCGATCAGAAGCTTGACAAACTTGACGTGTCCCTTGTCGGCGGCAATAGTGAGAGCGGTATCACGCGACGAGGGCACGGGAGGAGCATTGACATCGGCACCTTTAGCGATGAGCACTTCACCAACTTCAACGTAACCGCCGCTTGCTGCCTCCATCAGGGGGGTCAAACCGGTCTGTACAGATGCAAGTAAAATTTGAGATTTTTCAGTAAACAAGAATGAGAAGAGAGGTTCTCCGGTCTTAGAGTTTGTCCTACAAGTTTACAATGGAATTTAAATCGAAACAATATGGCTCTTTCATACAAAGAGTATATATATTCTAATATTTTCCGTGTATTAGGGCACGTCAAGTCCCTGTTTCTACTCATAGCAAATGCACTGAATTGTGTATAGTGCACACTTAACAATGAAGAAAAATTCGGCAACAAAGGTATAATCACGAAACTACCCAAGTATGGCCGGCGCAGCTATATGCGTTTTCACCCCATTTATAACTAACTAAAAGAACTCGACTAACCTTAGCTCGGTGCTCGACATTCGCCTTTCTGTCAAGCAGGAGCGAAACGACTTCGTGACGACCCTGGAAGCAAGCCAGGGTGAGGGCGGTGTTTCTGTTAGTCTCGATCTGGGCATTAATGTCAGAGCCCGAGTCGAGTAGCATCTTGACGGCAGCTGCATGACCGTTCATGGCAGCGAGCATGAGCGGAGAGATACCTAACTTGCTGCCGGTGCGCGAGTTGATCTCAGCGTTGTGGTCCAGGAGCAGCTTGATGATGTTCACGTAGCCTCCAGACGCGGCCAGAGACAATGGGGTGTAGTCAGACACGTTGCGGTGCTCTTTGTTGCTGCTCCTGTTCAATAGTAGCTCCACCACCTGTAAAAAAATTCGAACTCATAGAGATTGTAACGAGCTGCATGTGCTACAAAAAATTTATATCACAAGTTATGGGTGATAAACCGAACATTACATAAATTTAATCTATCAAACGATCATCCTGAACAACTTATTCCCCATTCTGAGCGTGTGCCTCCGGAATAGTTTTTTTTTTGCCACGTATACACACGCGTTATCTGATAATGGTAATTACTGAAATTATTCAGCTGTATCCATGCAATTGCAAACTTGTTTTACCCAAAGATTTTCTCGAAACTTTGTTTTGGTGTTTCTCGACGCGAACCAAGTTGCGACGTCCAACGGATTGATATCAGAAACTTGTTATTATTATTATAATATTGGTTTAGGGCTCCACTTCGTTCATATTTCTCCATACATTTAAAAATTTAAATTATACAGATGGATTTAAATTTGAAAATTAAGTATTACAGTACTGAAGCATTTTCCAAAAATCCTAGTAATAAAATGCATGAACAGTTAATATCCACTTTAGTTGCTGCAATTAAGTTAAGAGAACGTACATCAAAGCGGCCTCCAGAACAGGCGAGCGATAACGGTGTGTCCTTAGTTCTCTCCGACTGCGCCTCAATGTTGGCTCCGTGGGCCAGTAACGTATCGACAACCTTTACGTTCCCCGCCGTTGCAGCCAATATGAGAGGAGTGAAGCCTTTCTTGTCACGGTGTTCTGAAATTGGATGTCATCAGGAAATGGTTCTTTCTTTACATAAAATTCAAACGCACTTATCATGATCGAGAAGAAGCCCAGACGGTCAGCTCCGATGTCATAAAAAATTGAGCATGCACTATTATGCAAGACCCTTTACATATGTAGTAAGATAGAACACCTGAATTGGGAATCCTTCCAAAGTGCATTTATATTCTGCATGAAGATTATTTGGCCTAACCGTGGCAGCACAAATAGAACATACGTTGACACGAGTGCAGCACAATGCGCCAATATTACAAAATTGCGTACAATTTTCCGAGACGAAAAACTTCATTACTCATTCAGTAAGAAAACGAAATATCTAAACGAAACTGGATAACAAAAGCGAATTACACAAGAAGGCGACTTTTGAAGTACAACCGTATTTAGAATTCGCGTATAATCTCGCTCTAAAGAATACCTCCCAGAAAATATATCTCAACACAAACGAAAGCGCTACTTAGGATACGAGTATACGTGAAAAAAAAACAGAAAGGAAGCTTGCATACCGATATTGGCGCCTCGACTGAGCAGTAATCGAACGAGCTCGTCATGACCGCCAGCACAGGCGAGGGTGAGAGCCGTGTCCCTGTTGCTGTCAGTGGCCGCATCCACTTCAACAACGTTGCCCAGAGGCACGGATTGCGCCGACATCCCTCCAGCTGCTGCAGCAGCAGCTGCCGCGCTGTACTGCGCGTGACACAGTTCAGGAGTGTTGCACCCCACCACTGGATGCACATCCGCTCCCGTCAAAGTGAACTCGGACGCACGTACTCCATCCGAGGAGAGGTATTCCGTGGCGCCGGTCGGCCCCACAGCTAAAGAAGCAGCGTGCTGTTGCAGCTGGTGGAATTCTTCGGCCGTCAGCTGTGGTTCCACTAAGGTGTTCTCCAGCGTAACCTTATCAAAATTTTTTAAATAAAGATAAAATCAGTGAAAACAACGAATGACGTTTCAACTATCATAGATTCTAACCATAGACCAAATCTATAGGTCACTGATACGAGATTTGTAAAGAAAATAAAAGCAAGCTATTCGGAATCAAAACAACAGATGAACTTCAACAATGGTTTCACTTGTAGAGAACAGACAGTTTGGGAAAGTCTATAAAAATTTGTAATTTTCGAACGCTAAAATACACATAGCATATAAAATGCAATATATAAGTTCATTATCTAATTAATACATTGAAATTCCTTTACACAAACTTATACACACCATTTTTACAGCCATTTGTGCTGGACCCAATAAATTACTTCGATGCTATGAAACAACAATGATCCTAAAAAATATACGGGGAAAAGGAGCTACATAACCAAGCCACCAGATACAAAAAAACGGGAGTCGAGTGAGGAAACTTCACTCACTTGAGGAGAAGAGATGTCAGGCACTTGCGCCATGTGGGTAGTAATGACTTTGGCAGGAGTGGCAGGAGCAGCTACAAGAAGCGTAGAGTCCGTGACATTAAGGCTGCCGGCATGAACGTAGGCAGTTGACAGGCTAGGATGCAGCGCACTGGCTCCAGCTGTCAGATTACACTCCCCCCTCGCACATGCGACACCTCCGTCGTGGCTCAACGCAGTCACCGATGATAGAGAGTTGTTATACACAAGCCCTCCGCCACTATCAACGCTGTGGCCACCTGCCATTACCTGACAAGTAAATTAGAATCATAAGTGAAAGCCTATTAAAGAAAACTTGAATGTTTAAGGAAATGACCAAAATGAAAAGAATTAATGTTTCATGTGTGAAAGATGGAAACGAAGTGATGCCTGAAACCGTGCCAATGAGGAGGACTAAATCGATGAGGCAGATGCAGAATGTAAGAAATAATGAAACAGTAGTGACACGAGTAAAAATGAACTTTCGCAAAATGGCAAGGTTGGAATGTTTTAAGTACGGCTATCTGTCTGCGTTGCAGGGATTAGCGTGATCGTCGAACATTCGTACGGTAATTGTATCGTATTGATCGACAAGTGTTGCTCCTGCACAAGGGATTGGTGAAGAAAGACGTAAATGGAATAGTTCATAAGGTTTAGTCCTTGAAGTGTCGTTGGCTATGTGTAGGGTCGAGTACTGATGAGTTAATTGATAAAAAGAACAGAACTATTTACGACGTTCAAGAATCTTAAAGTATATGATAGAGTAAATAGAGATGCCATGTGGAAGCTATTGGGTCTCAGGAAAGTGGGCCACAATTAAATATCGCCGTTTTTATGAGAATAAAAGAATGAGTATTAAAATCAGAAACGAGGCGAGTGTTTGGTTTCCTGATTGACCGTTAAACGCGTACATGAATGTCAGAAGTGAACATAAGTTTTTATCTAGGTTTCCCTTTAGTATTGCAAGGAAATTTTTAGACTATATGCAGCAGAGAGAACAAGAACATTTTTTGGAAGTATTTGAGAGGCAGTAACAAAACTAAGCATTAACCTCGAACTGGTTCACAATACAATAGTTTAACCCATAAATGCACGCATTTAAGATTCAAATATTACAGAAGTTCATCTGACGCTTGTTTATACCAGCCCCTGGCAACAAAATTGTACATCCTTTTAGTTCGTTCGGTTTGGGTACGTGTCAATAATGCTAGTAGGAGCAGACAGGCATTTAACGGTGCATTTAACGGTGCATTTAACGGTGCATTCAAGGGTTAAAATCGATGGCGAGCATTTATCTTCATTTATAAATAAACGAAAGTTGTTCTGCAAATGCGATTTCCGTTTGTGAAACGACGACCGTGAAGTATTTTTAATGATACCAAAGTAAGTACCTGTGCTGCAGCCAACTGATGCTGCAGTTGTAGCTGCTGCAACTGCTCTTGGTCATGGTGATGATGTAAATGCTGCTGTTGTTGTTGCTGCTGCTGCTGCTGTTGAACCTGAAGTTGCTGCTGTTGCTGCAGTAGATGTTGTTGATGAATTTGTTGTTGTTGCAACAACTGTTGCTGTTGCTGTAGTCTAGTTTCTCGTTCATGCTTAGAAAGGTTACGCGGTTGCTTTTTGGTTTTCTTATTACTGGGTTGAGGTGCCGTCTGCGAGTAAGGATTAGGCTGAACCGCCGACTGCAAAGCTCCAACTTGCATGCCACTCACCAGTCCTTGCGTCTGGTCAGCGCCTGCCTGACACGATTGTACGCAGGATTGTAGCCCGCATGACTGCATGGGCGGGTGAGGCAAGCTTCCTGGTGAGCTCTTGCCAGTTAATCCAGCAGAGAAAGACCGGCTACATGACACGTTGAGAGGTGCTACCTTGTTTGCATTGCCAATGGCCTGCAGCTGATCTTGCTGTTGCTGCTGCACAAGAAAATGTCGTACTTCGGGCTTCATGGGTGACACGCTCGCAACTCCTGATGACGGAACAACATTTGTTTGTTGCTGGAACAGACCACCTGTTATCTTGTGTGGTAATAGCAGCTCATCTGACATGATGCTAGCCAATGAAGAAACAGGATTCGAAGGATGAGGCATACCGCAATCGCAGTCAACAGGTACACTACGCTTGTTATCTGCCCGTGGCTTAGTTCCGCCCACAACAGAAGTGATGTTGTTCGTGTTGTTAGTCCCACTGCTGGCTGTTACCGATGCACTGCTGAGCCCTGCGCATGGAGATGATGAAACACAAGCACTGGTGTTTTTAAGTGAAACAACAGGGTTTGTACCCTTCACCTGAGGTTGCTGTAATTGCTGCTGTTCCATCTGTATCTGAAGTAACTGTTGTTGCTTCATATGTTTCTTGCGATTTTTAGAAGAAGGAACCATTATTTTCCTCTCCGAGACTGGCACAGTTGTGGTGGTAGTAGTGGTATAGTGTGGAGGCGGTGCAGTTTGCGACGTCAAGGCGTTGGCCACAGGAGAGGCAGGCAAGAAACACGGCGGAGGTTGAGTGAGCTGCGGATCCGGATGGCAGAGCGCGCTGGACGCCAAAGACGACAAGGTGACGGTGGAAGAAGCAGATAACGCAACAGAGCAACCGTCCACAGCAAGACTGAGAGGTAAGGTCGAGGTGATGCCAGATGCCAAACTCGCCTGCGAGGGAGAGTAAATGGGTTCAGGCGCAGAGATAGAAGCAGCGCCCCCGGAAGAATGAATGGCGAGTGCCGGTACTACGCCAGGCATCACAGCGCCTGGAACCACCATCCAATTGTGAGAGGGAATAAAGCTGCCCGTCTGAGTTTCCACAGTATGTGTAGCTAAAGAAGCCAACGAGTGAAGAGGAGATGAAGGAAATTGTAAACCGTTGCCATGAGCAGCAGAGGCGTTGCACTCGACACTAATCGCGCTCGATGCCCCCTCGCTGTTAGTTGTTGAGTCACTGACGGAGCTATTATTGCTGCAAGAACTGGAATTGTTGTCCGCGGCGTTGAGAACTTCGTCTAAACCCTTCGATTGGGGGAGGTGTTGTTTGTCACTTCTCTGCTGCGTTTGCTCCACTCGCTCTAGTTTCTCTCCAAACTTGGACTGCTCAGAACACGGCGACTGCTGCTGTAACTGCTCACCATGTTGCTTCTCCAGTCTTTGTTCTACTCGTTGATGTTCTTCAATTAATGTAGTTTGCTGTTGTGGTTGCTGCTGTTGATCAGGAAATATGAAAATAGAATTAGAAGGATTCAAGGACACAATATCCCTGTAACACATCCAAAACATATAAAAATGTACAATAAAATAGAACAAATTACGTACAAACGCCCATACTCTCATGTTTATTAAAAATTTGAATTATTTTCAAAAACCTGCATGACATTCAAAGACGAGATATTAAAACACTTGGATCAAACTCGGGACAACTGAAAATGATACTCTAACACTAATTCAACCTTCGGCTCAAAAACTATGTTTTTAACCAATCTGACTGACCCTAAAGAAGCAATTAAAATTACCTGAACCGTAGCAGCACAAATGGCAACATTGTTCGGTTGCTTTTGTTGCTTTTTCAACTTATTGTTAGCATTGGTGTTACGCACGACAGGCTTTGCAGCGGCGGCGGCGCTGGTGGGCGTGTACGCAAAATTAGTGTTAGGCGTTTTGGAGAAAGCAGGGGGTGTGCTGGTGGCAGTGGAGAGCGCATAGGAAACCCCAACAGCATAGGCGGTAGCCATGGCCTCTGTAACTGATGCATTTGTGCCTTTGTCGCTCATGGAACACTTGGCAGCGCTACAGTGGCTGTTGCTGCCGCTCGTATTCACCACGCTTGAGACACCATTAAAATTGGGGTCCAGTCCCCCAGACGATGCTGGCACCGACGGTAGAGGCGGAGGAAGGCGACAGCTGCCTCCGTTACAATTTAGATGACTATTGGCAGTATTATTGTTGGTAGAAGCAAGACACGAATCTCCACCACACGCCACTGAGGGAACAACCAAATGCTGAATGAGCTCGGGTAGGAAAAAAAGAGTAACAATAAATGAAAACCTGAATTGAGCAAATGCGTATCAAACATCTAGTCGAGTAATTTTGTAATTTTTCAACTCATTTGCTAATTTGAATTATTCTTATAATCCTGGTTTAACCACCGCAGCTACAATAACAGCTATCTCAGTATCAAGAGGCTTGTATGGTTTTAGGGTTACGTAACCCTGAGAGAATGGAAGTATAAAAGTTCTCAGCCTGGTATTCTTATCACTGGCAGCCACATTTCACAGCACACTGGCTAGCATCCCCACGGTTTCAGCTGCCCACCCGTCTACGACCGAGCGCCCCACTCACACTCAAGTCCCATCAGACAACACAGCGCGCTCGGCCGTCTTTTATTGTGTGAACAAAGAGCGTCGGGCTCACCGTGAGCTGCAGAGAGCTGATCAGGAGACGGAGGAGGCAAAGACAGACCAGACAGAGCTCCAGAAGATGCCTGAGCACTGGCGTGACCAATATTATTGGGATATTCGAGAAGCAACCGAACCACCGACGTGTGGCCGCCTTTCGCAGCCTCCATAACCATTGTGCAATTGTCCTGAAACATAAATTGAATTAAATTCATGTGCATTAGAGGCAAGTGGTGGTTAAAGGAAAAAATTCACTACATCGTACATAGAATTAAAATACAATCGTAACACTACGAGTGAAACAGGAGACAAGTCGCAGCATTTACGCAACCATTAAAGCACTGCCCACTGACAAACCTCTGTGTCACATATTTGTCTTGCCTTTTGTTCAGATGCCCTGTAGTTCTCGCATGTTGTTTTCCCTGCATCCATATTTTCAAAGAGGTGCAGTAATTCGAGAAACCAAACCTCAAGCAAAATCACGTCAAGTAGTTAGGTCAGACTTTCTCCGTGCAGTGCCGCCTCTAGTGGGCCCCTGTATCTTCTATACATATCAACACTCTTCATACTCTCCAACCATCCATCCATTCCCGCATGCTTTCCTCGCACTTCCGACTTCGCTTTTCTGACTACTCTCTCATTTTTAGCCATACTACTAAAGACTGCATAATTTTGGAAAATTCTTAGCATACTAATCTTTCATAACAGCTGCTATCGAGACAATCAAACTGTATCAATCCTGCGACACTTACTACGCATCGTATGTCTAACACGATCTTTCTTCTTCGTCTTCCTTCTCCCAATTTCAATTGTTAAGTCTCAGCAGCAAAAATAATAGTCAAAAGCAGCCACACTCGCATGCGAAGTTCTTTATGAATTCGTGCGAAGATTTACGAGACTCAAGCTCCTTTTTAATGTTCCCACTGCCTTAGATCCCCTTTCTTCTCCATGTTTCGCACTGCAATGATGTGCGACCCCATGTATCTCACTTCGTGTATCATCCCTTTATTATAAACTCGTTCATATTCAAGGCAGATTCTCGAATAGCACAAGTAAGGCACGAATAGCCGCACATCAGGGAAAAACCGAAAATAGAAACGAACCTATTAAGATTTCTACAAACGCACGGAAGATGCATGCTATAACGCACACACATACCTTGAGAACATGAGTAGGATCCGCGCCATAGGTTAACAAGAGGTCTACAATCTTAAGATGGCCTCCACCACACGCAAGGCTGAGGGGAGTATGGTCGTTCTCTGACGTTGCTCTATTCACTTGCGCTCCCTTGAGCAGCAGAAACTGCACGGTGCAGAGATGTCCCGCTCGACATGCCTTCATGAGTGGTGTGCGACCTCCTTCACTCTGGTGCTCCAGGTCGGCCCCTGCTCGTAACAGCACATCTACAACGGAGGTGTGGCCGTTCTCACATGCGTAAGTAAGGGCAGTATCTCCAGTCGAGGTTTGTGCGTTCACATTCGCACTCTTGCTCAAGAGGAACTCAACAAGATCTCTATGACCTTCCTGCGCAGCTTCCATTAGTGGTGTAGAAGCACCTAACTCGAGATCAGCTCCTTGAGACACGAGAATTTGAGCCACTTCCTTAAAACCGCCACAGCAAGCCAAGGTGAGAGCAGTCTCCTGGGTCTCTTCAGTCTGTACATTGACTTTAGCTGCAGGGATTGACGCTCTCAACTTTGGAAGCTGGGATTCTGCAGAGCGAAGAACAGTATTAATTTTATACGATTGGATAGAAGCATTGAAGACAGAGTCTAAACACATGGTAATAGAAAGGACTCATTAATATCATCATTAAGTAAAAATAAAACTAAAGCTAAAAACGAAAATTATGAGGTCAATTCATAGAATCTAGGCCAACTTCAGTTATGACTAATCATTTTAGAGATATCAAAATATTCTAGTTCTGTCGAATAGGAAGCATTGTAAAGCGATTTTATTGGAAAGAAATTGTTTCTTAATTGTTACAAGATCTAATGAATGGTATTTATTAAACGAAATAATTATGCAAACCAAATTTTCATACGATAAAAATGTCTGAGAATAAAATCCTTAGCTTAACTAACAAACAAGATGCAATTTCCGAAAGAGGAAGGACAACTTAAAGTGTTAACAATCAATTTCTAAATTCACGTAGTACTAACCTGCCGATTTTTTGTTGTTTTTATCCCTTATTTTGAGTTTAAGTAAAAGCCTGACCATGTCTTCATGGCCCTCCCTGGCTGCCTCCATCAAAGGAGTGTAGCCTTCATCGTTGACCTCTTCGATATTCGCGCCACGCTCGAGCAGCAAGTGAGCGAGCACAGTATGACCGCCGCACGCTGCCAACGTTAGCGGACTTTCGAAACTGTCCGCCGGCATGTTCACCTGCGATAGAGGACGGTGTAAGAACTCATAAAAGCTTCTTAAACCGGAATGTAGACGTATGCTAGGCAGCTTTCCCATTTCTGAAATATTTGAAATAACTATCTAATAGTGACTATGAGCAAAAATTACCATGTGTTTCAAGATGGTCAAGGAAAGAATTTTAGGAATGGGGAGCAATTAAGGAATTTTTTCAAGCTTCTAACCAAGCATTTGTTTACCAAAACAAGATTTCAAGCTTCTACTTCTCAAACAGGTCAGAGAGAAGCCAGTTGATTTCTGGTATTCATGATGAACCTAATACCAAAATTTTGACACTAAGCGATTCCTTGAAAAAATGTCAGATGTGGCACGTCTCAACAAAAATACAGTCCCAAGCCATCAGCACCTGGTTACTTGCTTTATCGTCAACTTCTCATAGTTCAATACATATTATTCAACGGTCGTTTCGAGTTTACCTAAAAAAATGACTAAGACATCAATTCTAAATAATCAAGCTACCCCTACTTAAAAACTATGACAAGAGCATCCGGTTGAAGTTTCATCGTAGATATGAAAGCAGTTACCTGAGCACCATGATCCAGGAGCAGTTTGGCAACCTCGACATGACCATCCATGCAGGCTTCCATCAAGGCAGTGTGCATCTCGTCTGTCTTGTGCTCCTGGTCTGCGCCTGCATCCAGCAAGAACTCAACCATTTGCATGTGGCCCTTGTAACACGCCAACGTCAGCGCAGACTCCTTAAACTCGTTGCTCGAAGTGTTGATTCCAGCGCCTTCTTCTAACAGCAGCTAAGAGTAGGCAAAAGCAAACAATGTTATTGTTATCAAGCAGTCTAGAATTCGATGACAGGTTTCCGAGAATTTTCTTATGACCGACGGTTAGAATATAATACATCTGAACATTATTTCAACCTTCATCAAAACGTAATATTCAACCCAGCCGATACAGTCGAACACAACTGATACCTTGTCCCATATGATACATAACGAAGTTTTTAGACTGATTCTAGCAGTCAACGAGTACTTCACACTTCAGCAGTAAAGACTGAAGTACAGCGTCATTACGACGCTGTTTATTTTACTCTATATATTTTGTAATCTTAAGGTTAGAGAAATCGTACATAGAGTTGCTTTTCTTTAGTGTGTGAAGTTTGGTTGGATATGTATCTGGTTAGATATGTTACAGGGTAAGCCGAGATTTGAGTGATGACAAAATTTTTATTTTGCAAAACTAGGAAACTATTAGTCTCTCGAATTGTGCAAATGAGAAAAAGAGTCCAATTGAGTATTCTCTAAAGAGTTGTATAGCTCCATCTCTATTTTCAGACGAACCTACTAATACTGCACATCGGTACTGAAATTGAAAATCCGAATAGCAATCATTTCATGGCATAAAAAGAGGAAAATTGTCCCCAGAGCAACTATCTGACAACGTTGTGCGAAATTTGCAGCACTTTTCACATAAGCTATGTGGCATCCAAGGCATGGTAGTACATATCTGAACACGTTCAAGTGGAATATTTTCGACAGTAGGCTGTTCTATGAACCTTGCTGAACTGCACTGCGTGCTTCAGCACGGCTACAGCTGGCTCAATCTCCATGCAGCCTCTCAGGCAATGACAGCGCATGACCCCCTCACTTAGACCATAATTTCAAGTTAGGTTATCATCCTATTCTACCCGGCGTCCCCCGTCTGTACGATCATCGATCTGAGGGAGTAGAGCCTTGCTGCACATTGTCCACAAGGGGCAAACTACACCAAGTGTCTGAGTCTCAGTGCTTCATTCCGAAGTTAAGGTCTTGCACTTAGAGATACTGACAGTGCACGCTCACACAAGGTGATGACCAATGAAAGTCATCAACTATGGCTTTGATCATAAAGAGCACATCTGTGGAGCGTGAACTTCAGTAACAATATTAACAGTAACACATGTCTGTGTGCATTTGATGGTATGTCATGCCTTAACCGAGCATACACATAACCGGACATGAGAAGTAGCTTCACTGCATAGTCATACCGAATACAGGCTCGACGTTTACAGAAATTCGTTCGAAAATATACAAAAGGAAGGGAATTAGAAAAACCGTTACAACGCTATGACAACTTAAGAAGAATTACCATAATGAAACTACTGTAAGAGTTAGAAAAAATAAACCAAATTTGATTCAAACAACACTACAATTCACAAACGATCACAAATATACCTACGGCAAACACTTTGGGGTTGAATTGCTTTCAAATTTGAAATATTCTGGCTGCAACCGAACGAGCCCAGACAATCCCAGAAGACAAAAATTTCCTAGGCAAATGCCATTATCTCCCGCGTTCACGCATTCTCACGATGAATTCTCGAGCTTATTTAAGACGACAGTACTGAAGATAAAAAATACCTGCGCGACTTCGACATGGCCGGCGGAGGCGGCCTCCATGAGTGGAGTGTGGCCGTTCTCGTTGTGGTCCTCCACATTAGCGTTGTGCTCCAGCAGTAATTTCACCACTTCCGTGTGCCCCGCAGCACACGCGTACATTAAGGGAGTATTGCCCGAAGACGACTGTGCGTTCACCTTTGCGAGAAAGTTCTATTAAACCAAGTGAGAAAACGTCTTAGTGCAAAAATTAATAAGCATATTCACGAAACTATACTGCACGAGGATGTCTATCTTTGTCTTTATTGAGATACTATTTAGGCGTATGAATTCATTTTATTCTTGTGTACTTCAATAACACCGTCAGTCAAGTTACGGAACACACAACGACGGTAAGTTTGAAACGATGGACTCGATCACCGTAGACAGAGTGATAAAATATTCAAGCTTTAAATATTGTGAGTCGAAAGGCCATTACCAACGTCAACATCTAAGGCAACACGAATCAAATAATTACAATTAAAAAATGTTCACCCGAATAATAAATACAGAACACAAACTAAATAAAATAACAATGAAACAAAATTTAATGAGCATTTCACAGCATCAAAGCTAACTTAGATGTACCTCGGTAACAACTGAAAACCATGTAGGGATACAAAACTTATTTCAACCAAGTAAAAAATAGCGGAAAATTGCACGAAACAATGTTAAACATTTAGTTAAATTTTTTGCTATCTAGCACCTCTGTGAGTAGATGTAGTTGTCAGACGGTGCTGGTGTCAGTGCAAATAGTCGTAACTGGCCTAGCAATTGTTTAACCTATTTTGGTTGTACGTAATGGCCGTATGATGGGAGGGGACTTGGAAGAAGTCCCCAAAAAGAGGGCGAGTTTAATGGAATTTCCTACTATTGTTCTCGCATTTAACTCACCTAGACATGCTCCGTCCAAACCTTGACGCTACCATTTATGCCCATCACTTACCTCAACCGATACTTCAATACCCAACTACTGTTGCATTACATTGTCTTCTTTTACATCACTCAAAACTCGCTTCGTTTGAAAAGGGAACATTCCTTCTCCTTTCTTCATTAATCTAATTCTGCAGCGTTAAAATTGGTTATTTACCGTGATTCAACGGTTTGTGGCTACTTCATATAATTCGTCGAATAAAAAATAAAAATCTGTTCAAGTTTTTTAATTTGTTTTTTTTTGCCCTCATCATCTGCTAGCCAAAACAAAACGAGACACCCTCATTTCATGCCTCTCATCTGCTCTAAAAGAACAGCTTGGACGACGTATTCCAGCAACAATAGTTGCAACTCTATTAGATACATAAATTAAAATTTAATACATTGAAAAATAGGACACCAATTCACTGACCTCAGCATTGTGGCTAAGGAGAAGGCGCACAATGTCAGCATGGCCGGCAGACGCTGCCTCCATCAAAGGAGTGCAGTCGCCCTTAAAACCACGGTCTTCAACATTAGCGCGCATTGCCAGCAGTACCTGCAATGCAATTGCCATAATTAACATCTCGCCCCCAATAACAAACGCAATAGATTGTACCGTAACACTCTAGATAACATGCGATAATTCTATTACCTTCGTAGCAATGCTACACCCGGAACAGCACTCGACCAAAAAAAATTTCCCTTCTTATACACTAACGTCAGGAGGCTGGCTAGGTCAAAGCATTTTCTCTCGATTGAATGCCGTAACCCCTTTCCTAGAGTTGTTTTTAGGGCCATGATAAAAATTCGGATGACTTGCATTATGAGGTAAGGATGGGGATCACATTGGAGAGCATCGACTATGCATGAATGACGATTACGATAGGAGTAATTATTTTGTTGCTATGAGAAAATTACTGGACGCATAAAGAAACACGGTAAAAGCAAGAACACACCAGCAACAATTAGCAAGCAGGATGGATGTTGGAATGACCGATATTAAAGGAAGATCGTTATGTGCATCAAAATCCATGTTAGCTGACTGATAGTGATGACGGCTGATATCATCATGGGATACAATGAAATCTCTACTGACCAGAACGATGGTCTATGAAATGTCTTGAACGCTGCTAAACTTTTGTTAGTTTAAACTAAGCGTGATGGCCAAGACATCCTTGCTGGCCAAGACTGGCTCTAGTAAGCGCTTTAAGGAACACAAGACAGAAAAAGGCTGACCTGCGCGAGGTCGTAGTAGCCAGCACTGCAAGCAAGAGACAGAAGAGACTCTCCCTCCTCTGTAGTCTCGTGGACAGACCGACCCTCATCCAGCAAGCGCCGTACAGCCAACACGTCACCGTCACTGCAAGCTTCAACCAAGCTGCGACCCGCACATCCACCTACTCCAAACAAAATTACAGCCCTTGTAAGATAAAACTAGTTCCTGCAGCGATAGTCGGTCATTCTTCCCTCTCCGTTTAAAGCAATTTTTTAGACGGCAGCATTACACTGCCAGAAACGTACTTGTACACGCGATCCATATATGTGAGCAATATGCGAGCTCCAAGTTCATTTAGTGTGACCGTACTTTCATCGATAAATTAAATTCATCTCGTGTCAAATATCGCACAAAACATCTACGAAGATCAGCCACTACTTCGTCCTAAATCAATTAAAATAACGAAATACTTTTTGTCAGTTTCTTGCACACCGTCAATCTTAGTATGATCCAAACAACCACATTTCTACAGCTTAACCACAAAGAATGTTTCGGTTTTTCAATGACTACAACTCAATAACTATTGTGAGTAGAAGAATGAAACAAAAACCATCTGAAAGAGAAGATTCTGAAGTCTTATCTAGTGGACGTAAACTACAGTCCGACGTTCCGTTCCCTTTAGATAATACATTTGTCCGGAACTCTTCGTCGCTATCAACAATCCAGCGTACATTAATTGTAGAATCTATGATATCCATATATGGATCGGTTATCACAGTACAACAAATCGTGCGAAATTCTCACGGAGTGTTAGTGAGGTAAAAATTCGAACAATTTTCATGAACGGAAACCAGGTGGATCCATCCACAACAAGAATTCAGGACATTCCAGTCGCAGAAGAAAAAAGTGAGAATTCGTCAAAACATGGACCTTGTGAAAAAAAATTGATTGAAAATTATGCCACAAACATGATAAGAGATATTGCTGCCCCGAAAAATCAACAAAATCACTGACGAAAATTCTTCATAGATTTATTTAAGATATTTCCATATAAATAACATTGTATTCAGAAGCTTTATCCTGAGAATATATGCCAAAATTACGGTTTTGTGCAACAATTCACAAACTGTGTTCTGTAAATCAGCTCATTGTTGAAAACATTTTCACTGATAAATGACCCATCTACCTTGACGGCATGATTAGCAAGCAAAATTTTCTAAATTGTCTAAATTGGTCACATGAGAAACCAATTGACACAACAAGAAACCGTTATTCTCAAAAGATTACTGTTTGGTGTGGATTAAATGTTCACAATCTCGTATCGTTTCGAGTCTCTACAGCTCGCCAGATCCCCCGACATATTCTCTTTGGTTTTTTTCTTCTAGGGTTTATTCCAAAAAAGGTTGGCACAGCCAAACCTTCTTCCACAGCAGAACTAAGCAACTACGACAAACTATTGCCACCATAGATGCTACTAACTTAAATCCTCTTATAGAAAATTTTGTTCTCAGCATTAACAAATATATTCACAATGAAGGTGGACATTCTGAATACACAATGTAGTTAAATAAAACTTTACAATCTTTACTTCAGATTGTTTTTGTTTCATCCTTCTACCTACACTAGTTAATGAGCTATAGCTATCCAAAAACCAAAACATTTTTTGTGGTCACTCTCTGCTGTGCAACAGTGTGCTTAGCATATTGAGAAATATACTCTAACAAAGAAATAAGAATCAACAATGTTCCCTTAATCATATTTTCAGATTTACTAGATCAAATTAGCTGTAATCTCCAAAATAAAATTGTCAGCAATTCAAGAAAACAATGCCAGGTTACACTAAATGTAAATCTCAAAGAAAGTTTTAAAATTATCATCATAGGCTAACATCTCAGATACAATACCTGTCAATCCAGAGCCACACTGAAGCACACCAATATTCAATAGTCAAATGAAAATAAAATATCAAATTCTGCAAGTTGCACCACCAACAGATGGAAATGCAACTACATGACTAGTAACAACTCACCAGCTGCCTCTAGCAGGGCCACAAGCCTAGCTTGGGTGTCTGGATCAAAGTGTGAGCCCTGAGGAGTAGAGTCACTGCCAGCAGCAGCTACAGCAGCCTCAAGTCCCACTACAAGTTCTCCGGCTCTGGCAGCCGATGTTCCTCCAGCAGCTGCAGCGGCCGCAGCAGCAGTAAGCAGGAATTGATTGTCTAAACTGGCCACAACAACTTCCTCTTCAGCGTCACCAAGCACGAATGACTCCACCTGTTCAGAAAGTGAGATTAATTTTTAAAAAAGGAAACTCTCATCAAGAAATTTCAATGGTACTAATCACTATACAAAATCACAAATTTTCGAAATGCCTAAATGGCCTAGATAACACTTTTGATAACGGTTTAAATTTTTGGCAGCCTTTCTTAGGAGTATTCCCCTCTAAAACATATTTGCTGTCCATTATTAAAATGTTTCTGAAATTGAATCTGAATATCAGATTGAAAACATCAACCAACTGAAATCAAAGTAAAACTTAGGACTTTGCAAAACATTGGAGCCCATTCGACATCAGAAATTTTTTTTAATCTTGGCTGTTGAGTTGCAGATACCAAGAAGGCAACAATTATTATTTACTCTTACAGGAATTATGCAAGGATTAGATATTTTGTAGATTAGGTAACCTCAATTGATTCACTCAAAGCAGTCAAGTCCATTAATGTTTCACTTGAATTAACTCACCAAGCCTGGGCAAGACAATATATCTAGAATGCAAAACAGCAGGTGATAAATAAAAAATTAAAAAATGATTGTGAAAGAATAATCCTGCATACAAGTCTTATCATCTTAATATGACAGACTAGCAAAGTGTTTAAAATAAAAAATATATAAAAATCATCGGGTCTCCAGAGGGTCTCAGAAAAGTGTTACATACATGAAGTTTATAAATAAAAACATGCACAAAGGCACACTCTCAGAAAGCAATTTCCATTAAAGGCAATCGGGGAAAACTCTTGAGATACGTTGCGGGCAGCTTGAGCGTATCTGATGAACATTGACTATAGCTTCAACCAAGATATTTGAGCAAAAATTGCAAGGTACACAAGCAACAAAAATGTTCAAGTCAAAACAGGCACATAGAACATTAAATAGTGGCTGATATTTCAGCCCCAGCATACAGTACATTTGTGCAGATTAAATCTGGCTTAAACCCTCACTTTTCATTATAAATCTACAATTAAAAAGGTGGTATGATAATTTTGTTTTCAACTTCACGTCAAAACTTAGGCATAAGTTGTGTGAAAAATGCTAGAATGAAAACATTTAGACATTTCAGTTGTAAAATTTTTAAGTATTAGAACCATTTAAATGATCTGGATTCCTGAATACCTAAGCACAAATTCAAAAACCATCCAAATGGTGCTCCATGACAATGAGTACACAAGCATGACCAATACTGATTTTCTTCATTCATTTTGATGGTGAATATTATGAAACCTTTTAATTCCCCAAACAAGCTTCAAATTTGAAATAAGTCTACATATTTCAAAACGTTCACCAAGAAGCAGCTGCACCTATATATATGAGCACTAACATCAACAGCCTTGTATGCATGTTTAGTATAAAAAACATTGTTCAATGTTTGGCAAGCATTGGCCAATTGATACTAAACCTAAGTATCTATGATATAGAAACTCCATTTAGCAGCAATACTCATACCATTACAAAAAAGATACCATTCAAATTGTCAATCCAGATACTGCATTTCTATTGAGATTATCAAGTAGCTCATATTGAAACCACCCAATTAATCAAATTTTTCATCAAGCAGACCGCTGCTGATTTTTAAGCATGAGTTTACCCCAAAATTATACTTATTCTTGAATAGCCAAGTAATAATTGGTATGTATACTTCAACACAAAATAGGTACCTTCGGGAGGAAATTTATACCACACAAGATATACTGCATCTTACTAAGTATTATTTTTAATTATGCCTCAATTCTTTCCATAATATAGGTTTGTAAGTTCATATATCCAACATGTAACATTGCATGTTTTCTGAAACCAACTTTGTTCTAATTTATGTTAGCTAAACCTGCACTATAAAAACACTATGTGTTGTTTAGAAATATATGTATACATATGTGGATGGTTGCTGTGGTTCAGGAAATTTAAAAATTATTTCAGGTATTGTGAGCTATGATTAAGTTGACTATAAACAATACTTGATCTTGGTAATTCCTTTACCAAGACCTTAGCAAACTTGAGTAATTGTAGAGTACAATGCAACACCTAACAATAATAGAATAATGTTGAGCAAAATATAGATACCTTTTATGCTGAAACAACACCAAGTTCTCTCTTCACAATTTCTTTGCAATAAATTTTCATTAGAAAATTTTTTTTATAGTTATTTCCATGAAGATTTTCTATAAATAAAAAACAAAGATAATTTACTACTAAAAGTTATAAAATACACTTAAAACTGGTTAGTTTCAGTTCTTACTCCAAAGGTGAATAAATGGACAAGCTCTCGGTCCATTTCCTGACTCTAGATACAAGTTGCACATTTTTAATTCCAACTCTAGTTATACCTAGTACATTTCTAATCAAATGATAAAATTCACTCAATTTTATTAATTGAAAGGAAAAGGATAGAAATGTAAACCCATCAAGGTTAGATTTATTCAAAAGGAAAGCCAATGAACAGGATAGAGAATTTAGCATTGACACAGGATATAAATTTCATCAATTAACTTATACAAAGCCATTTTCATCACTACAAATAAACAACTATCATGACCCAGATAGCAGTAACCCAAAATGACACCATAAACAGAATAAAATAGCTCATGTGATGTAGAGCAACAGAGCAGTACAGTGCTCAGCAATGTCCCTGAGATCCATCACTAAATGGCTTCTTAACCCTTTTGCTACCATTGGGTTAATATGTCCCAAAAAAACTGTAAAAAATCATTCCCTTTAGTTCCATATTCTAAATGTTTTGTTCAAAATTACAGTAAAATTAGACAGATTAGTAAAGATAAGCAGTAATTTATGCAGTATTTAGATCAGTATGAAAATAATTTGGTTGTAAAAGGGTTAAATTATATGAGGCAGACAGGGCATCTTTTTCTTCACCAAACAATCAAAAATCAGTAGCTGTAAATGACATCTGTAGTGCTGCAGAAAATAAGATCTTTCATTGACCTGCTGTCACTCTGGAGGCTGTAGTCTACAGAACATCACTGGCAAGTGTTGAGATGCTCAAGATGAGGACATCTTATAATTAAAATCTGCTTGTTGTACAAACATACCAATTACATGCACTGTAAATAGTCATGGATAACAAAGGGCTAGGAATCCTTTTCTGCACAAATAAACAGCCATGACTGAATATTGATAGAATACAACATGTGCACTACACTCTTATTGTATGGAGTCTTATGACTTTGTGATGAGATGCCAGCACTACAAGCTAACAGCTAAGCTTAACAACGTTTGATTTCCCATACTGGAAAGTCAGCACTCCTAGTCCATATCAATAATTAGCATGTTGGTGTTACTTTGTAGCAGCCAATAAAACATGCATGAGCCCAGATGCAGTATAAATAAGATATCTTGCCAAGTGTGTAGTAATTATGAAAGAACTACTTTGTAAGAAGACACTAGTTCATCTTCTATACAGTAGAATACGCTATGTGACATTTTTACTGCAGTAGCACACTAAAATATTAGCTGTATTACCAAGTTTGTGTGTGCTGTACATATTTGGTAAATTGTATCACTTTGATGAGTTTATGTTTAAAATATTCCAAAACAGCACGTACAAGGTCAGCCAAAAAAATATTATATTCAAATTCATCTTCAAAACAGTTTTTTTAAGCATTAAATTTTCAAAGAACACATTGCAATTGCAATCATGTTGCATTCCACTGTCCTGATATCATCAGTGCTTTCTATTATCTTGGTTTGGACCCTCTTCTAAAATAATGTTGAAAACATACCATGTATTGTTTCCTTCAATATTGAAGTCATTTAGAAAGGCAGTGCATGGCTTGCATCAACTGTAGAATTGCATCAATTACTACCACAAATTTCATTGAAGCATTTCCAATAATTTTGTTAGATTTTATCTAAATGATTTCTTGCAAAGTCAGGTTGGAATGGCACAGGAGTACTTAATACTTGTATTGTTTATTTAAAGAACACAGGAGCATTCAATACTTGTATCCTCAAATTCCATAACAGTGAACTTTCCCATCTAACTTTTACTTTGTGCTGACACTAGTATAACTTTTCCAATTTTTTTCCTTTAATTTAATAGTTTTAATCTGGTTGCTGTCTACTTGTTATTTATAATACTTTAAATGTTGTGCTTTTATATTTCACAAATTCATTCAATTTTACACTATCATTTCCAAATCATACACATTTCTAGAGCTTAATCACTTTAATGCAATGGTTTTTTCTTTCTCTGTTCAATATATGGTACACAATCTATTGCTGCAGTTTCTGCACATTAACCATTCAACTATAATGATTTATTCTATTAAGAGCTAACATAATTAAATCAATGAAAAAGCTACCAAATCAATTCACATCAACCTTAATTATTTTAGGTAATTCCTAATACATACTCTAGTTATGTACCCGTTTATAAACCCTAATAACTGGGATACAGAAATTTTATTTTTAAAGTAGATTGATTATAATTAATGTTGAATCATAATGTATTTTAAAATCATCACTGCTCCTTTTACAAAGAGAAATAGCCTCTATGATAAAGATGTAATTCATAATTGATCTATATACTGTAGCTCATATACTAGCATTACAATACTAATGTATCACAGCCCTAAAAGCATGCTTTTCTGCTCTTCTCAATTATTTACAAAAAATTTATTTCCCAAAAAGCACAAAATCAAATATTTTAGCCAGTGCAATGCTAGACTTGCTACAAGAAGTGCAGGCATCGCAACTACCCATCTTAAAAAAAGTTATTTTCAGCCAAGATTACTTTGAGAATTAAACTTTCTGCTCAAATTATCTATGCTAGATAGTAGTGAACAAAAAGATGAAAGTTCTAATATAACTTTTGGGATTTGATATAGAAGAAATATCTCCAGTTAATAAACATTTATTCATTCACAACAGTTGTACCCCTCATTTCTGTATATAGAACTCTTTAAAGAATGTCCCACAGTAAACTTCATTAACACAAACTTTTTGTCACTTGACAAAGATTTAAGAAGAAATTTGAATGTGAGCCATGCTATAAGCCAGAAGACATCAGGTTTTCTGTCTTATGATGTAGAAAAGCAAATTTATAAATCACTCAATAGTGAAAACTTTCAATTTTAGACTCTTCACTTGTACATATCCATCTCACTTTAGAAAACCTTTTCACTACTCTTTACCTAAATTTAAATTGACTACAATTTTTAATTAAAATTTCTTTTTTAAATATAAGAACATGACAAATATTTAGAAAAGTAATAGGGTAGAAGTGAATCTAAAAAAAATGAAAGTTGTTGGAAGTCATTAACTTTTAAAGTATCAAGGTGCAAAATTACATAATTGAATTACAAAAACTGCATAGAAGCCAGCAGATGAATCACCTAAAATGGGAGGTACTTTAGGGCTTCAGCTGGACTCTTATTCATTATCCAAGCTTGATATTCAGTTTAAAATGACAGCTTAAAGCTGCACAATCTAAAAAACACATACTTAAAATTCTTGCTGTACACAAAATAACAAAAGATTATTTAAATTATGGAATGAAACCAAAACTTAACCCTATTTTCTAACTAACAAATAATTTTTAACTAACTCGATTAATCAACCTTAATTTACTTCATGTTCTCAACGTAATACTTTAAAGTAGCAGTTCTGAATCGAAAAAAAGTTGACATATTAATTCAGTTTCATAGGATGTGCGGATACAGCACAAAGTTCAAAAGAAGCACGACTTAAATGTTATTACACAAAATGCGGTTAGTTTTCGTACGTACGTAGACTTCCAGCTAAAATAAACAAACATCATGCATAATATCACGCACAGGACTCTAATATTACAATAAATATTAGTTATATAACACGCAGGTATAATAGAATAAAGCTTAAGCAAAGAATGTCGCAGTAAAAGAGGGTGGGGATATGGCAACATGTGGCACACGCAATGGCGACTGGAGAGATCGTCATCAACGGACACGAAATCGAGACTTCTTTACCTCGGATATATCTTCGTCGTCACTCTCTGAATCGGCTGACGATGTACATTTGTCATCCAGTTGGGCATAGGTTGGTCGTTTATTCGTACTTCTACTGCTGGTGTCAGATGCCACTATAGAGTTACAGTCGGAATTAAGGCTGGATTGTGTCTCCTTTTCGCTGTCAGACACGCTTACTTGTGCTACATCCTGCATCTTATCAATTGAATAATAACACACGAATTGGCCTCAGCAAGTGAGCCTCTTCATTCCTGAAGCCATTTAATCACAGGGCAATATTTTATTTGCGTAATACTTGTAGAAGTCGGCACATGCCACCATGAACACCACCAGATCAACCAAGTCCCGGATCACAAGTTCCAATACTTTTCGAGAGTTCGATGATATCATCATCATGTTAAGTGCATCAATAAAATAATCCTTATAACTACAAATTCAAAAGCAACATGAAATTCTTAGTCGTAATACTTATCACAAATCTGTAGGCTCTGACCTTTGTTTTATAACTGTGATGTCCAATGAACTTAGTGTATATTCGAGAGCTTGAGTAACGGCTCGGCGAGACCTCAGTCGTTTTGCTATTATTCTACACTGAGGTAAAATATATCGGCTTGAATATATCGATATTCATTTGGACACAATAACAAAATGAGTAAACACCATCCACTTCATAATTTACTTTAATAATTTTAGCACTCACATTTTAATGATTTGTACATATTTCTTTCCCCTGTTTTAACTCTCAATGTTCATTCCCAATATGATGAGACATAAAATGTGCATGGAAATATCACTCAATCTCCTCAAATTAAACTAAATAAAATAACTAAATGTACAATTTATGCAAAAATATCATTTGTAAATTTAATTTTAATATAAAACCTCCACGTCACATTTTGTGTGGAAACAACCCCACCAAAATAGGCCTACCGTCATCATAACTTCGACTTTTGTGTCAACCAACACACTATTATTAAAAGTGCTTTGACTTAAGTAATTTCATAAATGTTCAGCAATAGTTATTTTGTTGATCAAGCCATTCACAACATTTGGAAATATGTTGACTCATATATAATATGACACATCATTACCAATATAAAATAACTAAAAATTCAAGATCTATATGATATATGTATAC
Organism: Trinorchestia longiramus; assembly: GCA_006783055.1. NCBI lineage: Eukaryota > Metazoa > Arthropoda > Malacostraca > Amphipoda > Talitridae > Trinorchestia > Trinorchestia longiramus. Next base: position 942,518 of record VCRD01000009.1, read on the forward strand.
TGTGTTTTAAATAGTTATTACAATGAGAGTAAGATACTGATTTGAGTACATATTATAAAATGAATTTTCAGAACTGGCTTTCACTGTAATCAAGTGGTTAGTAATCTCTGGCAATTACGTAACTGCGTAACAACATAAGCTACGTATATATAATAATTGATCACATATTTTTCAGTAAATCATCATGCATATTTCTCACTACATAAAGTCGCTTATTTTCAGTTTCTTCTAATTATTAATTACGTAGTTTTTAATTTACTATGAACATTATATACCTAATTCCCTTTAAAAACACATTCTAATTAATTAATGATACTATGTAGCAATCAGTTCTACATAAGATTCAGAGGATTAAATAAATGTGGCAACATCAAATCAACTCCTAAGCGTCTTTTGTTCATTCAGTGTGAATTGAGTTTTGAGAGTAAAGTAGCCATAAGAATAGCCTTGGATCTGTGCTTTAACTCAGCGCTACTTCTCTACTGCATCTCAGCATTCTCAGTACAGCCTTTTTCATAGCTCGCGTTATTGTTGTATCCAGGCACTGTCATTTCTGTCCATTACAAGTCTTAAATTCAACAGTACAACAACTCAAGACTGGAACTTGGCTGCTATCCTCTCCCTAAAAAATCAGGTAAGTGTTCTAATATACTTGTTTTATTGAGCCCCAATGCAAGACACAATTGCAGAGGGTTAATTAAGTAAACCAGTTCTACTGTGGTTATTTCCTTGATTGAACCTATGTAGAGTGACAAATGTGAACTTTAGCATTTTTGCTGCTCGTGACAGGGACCAGGTAGGCTGACTAACTTGACTTGAACAAATTACTTCTTCAAGCTTCTACTTCATCGAGATATATTCATACGAGCCTGTACTTCAAGTGAGAACAATGAGAGAAATTTTATTATTACCTTCAAAATTTTTAATGCTAGCATCTTGAGACTAATAATCAAGCTTCCAGCGATAGCATCCAATCCTGGGACGAATACTTATCTTTCTTTCACGTAGTAATAAATGGAGGGCTCCTGTCATGGAAATAGAACCTCGTTCTTTACTACTAGCTGAAAAAAATTCATCATCTTATGTGCCCTGTTGATGCATGAAAATTTTTCTATTGTACTATTATATATTTGACCTCGTGTGGCCAGAAAAAATTGTCTAAAATTATGAAATACTCAATTTCGAACTTTTTCGGGATAGCGAACAGAAGCAAAACATTTAGCATGAACTATGAGGTATTATTGCAAAAGACCTGACTCACACACTAGAAACACTCTGTACTAATTAATTTGGCAGAATTAGTCAGCACATTTAGCATTTCATTCCGTCCACAGTTAGCCGTTCAGGAGTAACAGTCTGTTGGTGTGATGTTCGTTCAGTTCCAAGTTTCTAGACTTAGATGACGGGAATAGGATGAATAATTTCTTTTCAGGATTAGCCTCAGCCGTGGAACATCGCATGGATGGGTGAGGGGCCTCACTAAAGTGATGAGGGATCATGTGACTATAAAAAATTAGACTTCAAATGTTTCTCTTGAGGAGTGAAAATATCAGCCATCCTTTATAATGTATAAAGACTCCTACGTGTTAAGATTCAATGTAAACATCTGACACTGGAAGTAGTCAATGCCAAATAAAGCGCAGTTCGTTAAAAAAATTAGCAGTTTCTCAGAAATAACCGAGTGGTCAGATTCTATGTGATGTTGACTTTGAACTTGTCTTTAGTGTATTCAGAGAAACGGGGGAATGAATATTTTATTCTTTGTTGTAATAGTGATAACTAATCACTATTACATGTGAGGCAGATGCGTGCTGCATGTAACAGATATGTGCTGAACGATACAGATTTGTGCTGCATAAGGCAGAAGATGTGGATAAAAACACATCTACCCTAATCGGTTCTATATATGAGAGGTTTAGTCATCCGTCATTTAACATATTTTCTTTACAGCCAGTATTGCATTACTCCCTACTAATTACTTCTTGTTCTAGAATCTAGAAAAAAATAAGAAAAGTCAGGGGGACTAATACATATCCTCTCTACCATATACAGGTTTTAGGTTCCATATATTAGTGACACTTTGTACGTGTACAAGTACATAACAATGCAAGGTTCATCTGTAAGTCTAATAGTTCTGTGTTTAGGAGGCAGGAATATTTTACAGCACTATTTCACTTTAAACTTCCAGGGTCACTAAGTATTTGAAATATCGTGCTGAAATTTTGTGTAGTCATGCTTGTGGTGTCTGAAAGTCATATACCTATGAACTATTTTTAAAAAAATGGTAACTAAAAATTCACTGCCAAATTCGAAATAATTTGCTAAATAATTTAGCTCTCTATTTTATCTTTCTTAAGAAAATTCAACATGTCAATGTTGCAGTTTCTTGCAATCCTGCTCCTCGAGTGAAAATATCTATAAATGTGTCATCTCAGATTTTAGGTAAGAAACAAGGACTACTATAACCAGGACGTAAACCGCCATGTAGCTGACTACGGTAGCGGAGGCCAGTTTACTGACCTCAGGTAGCCCCCATCTGTCACAGTGCGAACATTGTCGTAGTCTGTCGCTCGTTTTGAATCGGACATTTTTGTTGTTTCGAGGCACATTGCTGCATTTCTAAGTCGATACTGTTTGTTTACAAAGTTTATTGCTAATTATTTGTATTAAAAATGCTGAACAAGTGTGGGGTTGTGTGAACAAGTGAAATCCCTCCCAGTATCTTCAATGTGCCTGCTTCATGTCTGCCATCTCTAAAACCTGCACCTCGCCCGGCGAAAGAGGAAGACCAACAACTGAGGTATTTTCTTCAGAAGGATAAGATTACTTCATTTGATGCTTTCAAACCTGAACGTAACTTGCAAAAGCAGTACAAGAACTTGATTATTTCAAGATCGAAAGAAAGGCTTGTGTGTTTGTTCATGACCGACAACTTCAGTGAGTGCAGCCTGTCTGTGATTGTTGAAAACAAGCCCAATTTGTGTTCCCCACTAACACTCAGTGCGTTCAAGAACGGCATTAGTGTATCACTGTTTAAGATACTTCATCCCAACAATGGTTTGAGATCGTATATGCAGTCCGACGAAACTGTGCGCTTGGCAATGAACTATGTATGACATCCCGTTGGACAAAACGATTCAAAATGTTGTCACCCTTCAAGCTCACACGTCAGCCTATGTCGACACCGAGAAGGAGAAGAAGTTAGTATTTTTGACACGTCTGTTGGAACTTTTATCACAGAAGCAGTTTTCCATGAATGATTATTATTTTGCTTTTCAATCATACCCGAAGTGTAATTATGAACAGCTCAGAGACTTTTTGGTGTTGCCATCCAAACGCAAGCTGCAGTACATCACTTCATCTATTGACAAGGACCAGGTGCTGAGGGAAACATTTGACAAAGTCCAGACAATGCAACATAAGGATGTGTTTCTCTTGGTAGATGAAGTACAGATTCGCCCAACTGTTTCATTTTCGGGTGGGTTGCTAAGTGGCATGGCCGAGAACAACCGAGACTGCAAGGCCACTTCTATTTTAATCACTAGGTAATTGCAGTGCCACAACCAAGCATCCTCCTGACAACGAGCTTGTCTGGTTTCTCCTTTTTGACACAGTACATCTGCTAAGCGACTGGAGCTAAACAACTGGAGCTACATCTGCTAAACAACTGCATCCATAACAACTGGATCAGTGAGAAGGGCTAGAAGATCAGTCTTGAAAATGAAACTTGGCATCATTTGCAGACGTCAAGGAACTGTACGAGTCAAAGAAAGGCAGTATTCCGACGACTACTACACTCACACAATTTGCTGTCAACCCCTCAAATTTGCTGTCAACCCCTCAGAGAAAGACAAGCAGAAGAATGCAGTCCTTCAGACCTCTGTCAAGAAGGCCCGGTTGGCTGACTAATCGCTGCAGTTTGGTAGGTTTTTGCTTCTATGTCTGTTTGTTTATATGCGTGAATGTTTGTATGTTGGGTTGTTTGCATTGGTAAAGGTTTAACTATTATCAACTTGTTAATTCTAAAACTGCAGCAACTCGGCTTTCTATAAAGTGGCCACTGAGCTCATACAATAATACATGTTAAGTCCAGTTAAAATTGGTATTTCAAAGCATTACAGTGCTTTAAATGATTTAAAATTCACTGTAAAACCTTATTATCCCTTTTATTGCTTGAAAGAAGTAATTTGTGATCAACTTGTCCGATAGAAAATGTTATGTTACTAAGAATGCAATGGCCTCCGCTACCGTAGTCAGCTACACGGCGGTGCACGTCCTGGTTATAGTAGTCCTTGGTAAGAAAATAATTATAAGCGCCGCGTCTGGTGTACATATAACTATGTACATACCACTGCTAGTTCAGAAATTTAAGTTGGTACTCCTTGCTATAATATTTAAGTTTTTGGCTATGTAATTTTAGTTGGTACTCCTTGAACCAGGCATGTGAGATATTGAAAGCAATATCGTGAGCGGCTCAATAATTCGTTTTTCTTACATTTGCCGACACCATTTTTCTTTGCCATGACATTACAATTGAGCTCTAAGATTTGATCTTGAGACGCTATTTATCTCTGCTTGCTAAGAATCATCATTAGTCATATTTTAACATGAAATTGGGGAGAAATTGTAGGCTGTATTCAGTTGACGACGTCCTTTGGCTACAATCCGTCATTTTTACGATCCGCGGCTTTCCAGAGACGCACCTGTAGGGCCTGTACCTGTGGGTTGTACCGTTCCGTCCGCTCTTGCTCCGTACAGTCGAGTGTCAGGAGTCAGCGTATGAGGAGTGTTGTAATATTGGCAGTGACATGTACAGATACTGCATCTCGCATACAAATTACCAACTGATCGTAGAATCATTAAAATTAGTTTTCTTATAGAGTGATGGTAAATTAGCGATCGCACACTTGAAGTTGCTAACGTTTTTTGCTTGTTCTCATAAAAATACTAATTTCTGTTAATGTTTAATTATGCCGATTAAGTCTCATTAATTGGAAATGGACCGATGAAAACTTATTGAAAAACAGGTTTCATCGATTATACACACGGTAAGTTTCTTAATTTAAATGCATGAAAACTTTCTCTAATCCGGTCTTCAAATTTTGAGAAAGTCGCCTTAAGTTCCGACTTGAAAACTTTTACTAGTCATTTGTTTTACTAGCTTGTTGTAAATATTTTACTAGTCATTTGCTTTACTAGGTTGTAAAGCTTGTAAATATTTTACTAGTCATTTGTTTTACTAACTTGTCGTAAATATTTTACTAGTTATTTGTGTTATGCTAGCTTATCGTGAATATTTCGATAGTTATTTGTATTTGGCTAGCTTTTCGAAATATTTTGCTTGTTGGATGTATTTTACTAAGCTTATCTTCCACTTTTTACTACTTTTTTACCACTTTTGAAAATATTTTACCAGAATGAGGTGCAGGTTGCATAGAAGTGAATAGCATGGCAGCAAAATCTGTGTCGTGACCTGAAAAATCGGTGGGAATAAAAAAAACAGTTCGTGACTTGCTGATGATTCAGTGTGTATCATCAAGAAAGAAAGAAAGCAAATGGAATAATTTATTTATATCAAGTTTATACATGTCATATGCACTAACATTACATTTTTAATTTCCTCATAATTTAAGTCCTAAGGTGGGGGAAATACATTCGTTCATAATGCAAAAACTCATGTTTTGACTTAATACAGAAATTAAAAATATATAGAAGGAAGGAAATGAGTCCAAACGTAATTAATTTTCTTAGACATTTCGCGCCACCAGCAGATATTAAAAAAAATCTGTAGCATCAAATGATATGGACGTATACACAATTATTTTCCTCCTCTCGTTTGTTCAGGTTAGAAAGTTTACTTCGTAAGTCCACGAAATTAAACATGAAACACTCATAACCATAAATATTATTCATGATTACGCGTCCTAAGTAGTATTAACTTTATGAATCATACTCCCAGCCATAAATGTTGATCATAGGGGAATTAAAAAAGAATGATCGCTTCACATGAATACCACTCACAACCATAAAATATTACAAATGATTGTGCGAGGAAAACAATCCTCTTTTAATTGGACGATGAGTTCCAGAAAGGTTCAATAAAATCTAAAAGCTTAATATCCAGGATCAGACTTAGCAGAAACATCATGGTGTCAAACAGCTTCTATGTCTTGCCTATGCTGCTGTGCCGGTGTTTTGCTGATCATTTTTAGACCAAGTTAGATTTTACTTCCTGTGGGAAAAATGTGTGTGTACGTGACTTAGGTTTCTAGCTTCTGAATAAATAAATAAAATCTCCTCACCACAGCAACATAACTGCTCTTTTCAAGGCGCTTTGCATTGAAAAAAGGAAGTTATGTTGTTGTACCCTGTATGTGTGTCCTTTGTAGTGTTGGCTGCACCTGGTGTACCAGTGCACCTGGTGTACCCGTGCACCTGGTGTACCCGTGCACCTGGTGTACCCGTGCACCTGGTGTACCCGTGCACCTGGTGTACCCGTGCACCTGGTGTACCCGTGCACCTGGTGTACCCGTGCACCTGGTGTACCCGTGCACCTGGTGTACCCGTGCACCTGGTGTAACCGTGCTCTTGGTACGTCCGAGCGCAAACCTGATGTACATATACAAATTAAAAAAAACACATCGTAAAACCACCCAAGAGCACAGCGTAGTAACATCACACAACAATAATGACAAATCAGTCACTTGGACTCAGCATGGTGCTGCGTTCTACAAAAACCGACAAATACCAAGTCAGGTCGTAGGTAACCTCATTCACGCAGGGCTGAGCGCAGGAAGAGGCGTCGAGGGTTAGGTTAGCGGAGCGGAAATAATTGAGTTCTGTAACAGTAATCAGGTACTCTAATTTTGTACTAACTTCCACCCTTAAGTGTGCACCGAAATCAATTTTATCGTTCATATCATGGGGTGTTTTACATGCTTACACTGACTCTATTTTAGAAACCTATGTGTATTTTGTCAGTGTTCAGAAGACATCGGTTTCAGTCTTCAGGTCTTCGCACCTCGTTACGCTGTACCTGCATGGAAGGAATGGCTTCAAAACAGGCTGATAAAAATTGTGCCGATGTTACTTACAATTTCTCTGTGAGTTGCTTATTATTATTTATGTGAAGTTCCATATTGCCCGTTGTTTACTCTGAACTCATTTCATTTATCAAATGGAAAAAAATTTAAGGAGTGTTCTTGTTTGTATTACGTATGTATGCAGTAAATAGAAGACACCCTTTGTTTTGTCGTATGTTCTTTATTCCCAGGACCAACGTATTTGATACTGTGGCTTCTGTCGTACCAGTCGATGGCTACGCTAACTAAGATGTCAGTAAAGTATAGTGTTATTCTATGTTTTTTATATAAGTATATCCCATAAGCCCACATGTACTACATGTATGCATGCCGACTAAATGTGACTCATTGCTCTGAAATTGTCAGCGCATTCAAGAAGCCTGAAGTTCTTGAACCTGAATAGCTAAAAAACTTAGAGTTGTATGCAGTTAATAATTACAGTATGTCTCGTTTAAAATAACGTTGAAGGCATTAGTAGCTGTTTGACACCATACATGAACTCCACCTCAAACGTATTGCTGAGACTATGAATTGCAATCGATCTGAAGTTGAATCTCACGTTCATTCTTCTGCTCATTTTGCCTCTGAAAGAAAAATAAGCTCCCGGTTCAAAAGACCGTGAACAAGCTCAAGCAAATGTTCCCATAGCTTTCTTTGTAGATGATCTCGGACGCTTTGTTTTCTTGCCATTGCTATGCGATGATCAACGTCTTCCTTAGTGGCGATGCAGGCCTCGACATTGCTCCTCAAAAACGAGTTTTTCCCACATTGGTTTTTGCACATCACTCTTGGTTCCCAGCTCAGCGTCAGTATCATGGGACTTTGTCTAGCGCAGGGGTTCCGAACCTCTGTCTGACTTTGTACCCCTTCAGTATTTCGACAAATGAGCAATGACTCTTGAATTTGTATGACAGAAAGATGAGTAGAAAAATAAAATTCTACTGAATTTTTAATTGAACTTCGACGTTTTATGTACTATGAACTGACATTACATGTACCCATTTAGATATGCAAATGTACTCGTAGGGGTACATGTACCCCAGGTTGAAAACCCCTGATCTAGTGCATCACGCTTCATCTCCTGAACAATGAGCATGTGGGAGTTCCTTCATGTCGAGGTGTGAACTGAAAGTTGCAGGCAAGAAGCTCCGACCTAGAAAGTTTACATTGTGCATAACTTGATTATAACCTCGAACTTCACGTAAAGTGTTTTGACCTCGAACTTGATGCTGTGAGTCTATAATGAAGTTTTTAACTTGAAGTCGTCCATAACCTTAGGTTATCTTAAATTTGAATTGTTCTTAAACCTGTGAGACTGTTTTACATTAGCTACTTTTAAACGTGAAGTGCTCTTAGTAATGCAGGTAAGGGTAATATCATATCAGTTGCAAAAAAGAATCGAACCGGTGGCAAAATTTAGCGTTGTAAGAGAATACGGAATCAAGTAAAATTTCTCGAGCATATTTGGTTCAAATTAAATCTTTTTAAATAAATTGCTTCTATACTGTGTCGAACTTGTAATGAAGTCAATAATTTTATCAAAATCATTATTGAACATTGCAGGGCTTATGGTGAATTTGATATTCTTCCATTTATGGGATATGCTGTGAGCGTAGCCAGTTCATGCGCTAAACATCTCTCTCCACTCTACATATAATCGATTTTTTTTTAGAATTAACTTCGTGAGAAAAAATGTATACGGTATACGAGATATTGAGGCTGGAATTCTGTCAACATGCAGCAAAAGCCTCGGCAGTTTTATTGGAGTTTATTCTTTTCGTTTCAAGTAAAAATTAAATTTTCGACAGGCTTATCGAAGTGCATGCTGTTGTATTGCAATAATGACATGCCTGATTTTTGGATGCGGCAAGGGTTAAGTGAAGAGTATGTTTGTATAACAACATTCATAGTATTAACTAATACATTACGTATGCTTGCGACTTGTTGATTGTCTTTGATGGATGTTTGTGAGCATTAAAAAACTACTGACGGTAAAGAAATTGGCCTCGATTGCGTATTGGAAAGCCAATTAGCGATGTAGCGGCAGTCAGCACCCACTGCCTCGATGCTTTGCTGTACAAGCACCGCCCTTCCGCTGTGTTGCACAGACATGATGTGGAGCACCGACCTGGTGCACATATATGGAGTTTCTTTGGGGTAAACGAGCAGAGTTTTAAAAAATCAGGACTTTCCAGGAACATTCTCGACGAAAAACTTGCACACGCGAAACTGTGCCTAGGGGTAAATTGCATTCGAGTTTATGCACGCTGATGCTGAACTCCATGAGAATGATGGTGTTCATAACGGGCTCGAGCGTCTGAATTATAAATGAGTCTGCCGTACATGACAGGTGTATCTGACATTCGTGCCTGTTCATATTACACAACGGCCACCAGAGACTGTAGCAGAGTGTGTGTAGCAGCCATCACTGGAGAGATGTGTGTAGTAGAGAGGGTGTAGCAGCAATCACTAGGTGTGTGTAGCAGAGAGTGTGCAGCAGCCATCACTAGAGAGATGTGTGTAGCAGAGAGGGTGTCAGCCATCACTAGGTGTGTGTAGCAGAGAGCGTGTAGCAGCCATTACGAGTACTAGGTGTGTGTAGCAGACATCACTGGAGAGATGGCAGCGGCTGGTGGCGCTGCTGTAGTGTAGTAGCGTCCGTGTCTCGACCTACATGTCTGTCCCCCCTCTGTCGGGGGGACTCTCTGGGATGACAAACCCTCCTTTGATGGGGGACTCTGGTGGTGGGAGACCCTCTGAGGTGGGGGCACCACTGCAGCTGTGGTGGGAGCACCTGTGCAGCTGTGGTGGGGGCACCTGTGCAGCTGTGGTGGGGGCACCTGTGCAGCTGTGGTGGGGGCACCACTGCAGCTGTGGTGGGGACACCACTGCAGCTGTGGTGGGAGCAGCTGTGGTGGGAGCAGCTGTGGTGGGAGCAGCTGTTGGGGGAGGAAGGGCACTTCTAGCAAATATCGAAGGAACTTGCTCATTTGAAGTCAGCAATGCGTGTTATGAAATATTTTTGTGCCTTGTTGCCGTACCTTGCACATCAAGCGTCGGCGTTTGGATAAATATTTTATTGAATTTCAAGAAGGTGGTAGAGGTCTATCTATTTTCTGATCGCAGATTTGCATGTAAAGTTCAGCGAGCTTGTATCCTAAGTACTCAAAATACTGCCATTAATGACGTGATCAGCAAAATAGATTTTTTTTGTTGCTTAGATCTTTAAAAAAAGTTATTCCGCTGCCGTCTATTGGGATCATTCAAAGTATTTCCAGTCATACAGTTGGGAAATTCTCAAGGTTGGATTTTTTTTATTGATTTAGAAACAGGATTATGCATGATGACGTAGGCAAATAGGACTGGGTTTACTTGTGATGAATACACATTAAATCTAATTCCAATGACTACTTCTAATGCTCCTTAAATGGGATACAATTTGTGAACGAGTGCATGTTCATACATGTATATATTTTTAAATAAGAGGTTTCTCCAGGTTTGGAAAGCGAAAGCACAAAATGAAATAATTTCGTTGCTTAAATCGGTAACCTGGCGCATAGAAACATCCATCGCTCTTAGACGTTCTTGTATGTGAACGCATGCTTCCTATAACCAGTTTTTATAATGAGGAACAGTGTATGAACATTCCCTTATGTGAGTACGTTACTTAATGTAAAGGTGTCTCAATAAATAGATGCATGTAGTCTACGCTACACTAAGGACAATGATGAAGCGTTTGTCTCACTGGAACGTATCTCTCATAAGTTGATGGATTACGAGATTTCAGATTCATGATTCGAAGCCAAGACTTGTCTGAATCATGTGAGAAGCTCTCTGGTTCAGGCTAACTAATATTGCTAAGGACTGCTTGATTAAAGCTACAAATACGTCTGAATTTGGTTGAAAGACCATCTTACTTTGGTGATGAATCCTCTGGATTTTTGCTAAAATTTGACCGACTTGAGTTAAAGAATAATTTTACAATGGGACTGACTTGTCTGACTCAGGCTTAAGAACAGTCTAGCTTAAGTTAAAGAACTGTCTTACTCTGGAACTGACCCATTTGACTCAAGTTCATGAAAAGTCTGACTAGATCCAATAAAACGGCCGATCTTGGACTTACAGACCTTGTGGGTTGACCTAAGAACTGTCAACGGTGGACAGTGAAAATCGTATAAATTGAGCTTTAGGACCTTCTTAATGGAATCAAATAACCGTGTGACTCCAGGTAAAGAAGTGACTTGGATTGAAGGATAGTCAGACTCGAGCTAAATAAGTGACTTAGGCCAAAGAACAGCCAAACTCGAGTTAAATGACTCAGGTTAAAGAACAATCAGACTCTAGCTAAAGAAGTGACTCGAGCTGAGGAAGCAGCTAAGTCGGGCCAAAGAACAGTAAATCGTTGAAGCTAGAATTATGCTTCACCTTAAGCGTGTCGTAATCGCTCCAGATTATCACACTGGAGTAGCTAACGCCCAAAATTTCCACAGCTGGCACACATCAGTTAAGTGTGCACAGGTACTCTTTTAATGGTCCAGATATTTTACGTGGACATTTCTTCTAACCGAATGCGAGTACATTTGAAATGGAAAACGACTCGTTCACTTATTTTTCACAAAAAAATGAAAGCTGTGCGTTTATTGTCGAGGTTTTTCGACTATCTTGCTATTTTCACAATATTCTAAGGAACTGTATATGTTACTAGGATGCTCAATAGAGTTGAAATTCCACGAGTTCAGTTGTTCTTAAATCGTCATGTCAAAGAAGGTTCAACAACTTCCCAACTGTAGGTTCCTGAACTGCACTCGCATAAAAACTGAATTCATAGCACGCATCCACCTGAGCTACGCAAAATAACGTGAACATTAGCACGAAACTGACGTAGATTTCACTGTTTACCTTAGAAGCCTCGGACTTCATCTCTTTCTGTGTCATCAGAACAATAGCACGTTAGAATTAATTTAAGAGACGTGCGTTAACGTTTGTGGATAATGATTACATATCTATTCATCAACATTTGTTGTGTGGCGTTCATATAAGATTCATTCATCTTGTCTTACAGTATTACTGAATTCCCATTCATGGTTACGGAAGAAATGCTAATATTTTTGATTTCAAATCTCTTATTTTAATGTAGAAAGAGTAGTAAAATTTAACACGTAGTATTTCACCCTGATAGGTGTTAAATTCAAACGCAGCTTTTGCGTTCTTTCAATTACCGCAAAATACAAGCTTTTATTTTGCCGAGAGAAAGTCATGGAGAAGAAAAAGATGTTGAAGCATTGGCCACTCGAAAAGTTGCGCAGTGAGAAAAGTTACTGAAAAGTTTCACTTCAGATTTACGGACTTAAGCTCACTTGTTTCATTGGCGTGGTTTGTGCTGTGAGAACTACGCCTCAAAGATCTCCTTCACGGTTGAGCTCTCAAGAATTTCTTGACACCTCAGAATTTGACAGATCTTCATCTTGCAGCTAAGGATTTTCATTTGAGAACTAAGAACTTCAGAGATCCACTGCGTGACTTGAAATTTGAGAAATTCAGTTGACTACGAAGGACTTGGAAGGATTTATTTCACTACCTAGGACTTGGATAATTTGATTACTAAGGACTGGAGGGATATATTTCACCACTTCGGACTTGAGTGATTTGACTCCTAAGGACTTTAAGGGAATTATTTTACCAATGAGGACTTGAGTAATTTGGTTACTAATGACTTGAGGGAATTATTTTACGTGTTAAGACTTGAGTTTTTGACTACCTATAACTTGAGATACCCGTAGTTCAAATAAAAAATTATTTAAAGATTAACGTGAATCATAACTTGGATAAATTCAGTAAGTTAATCAATGGGTTCAGTGTACAATGTACTTCAATTAGTAGAAATAATTTAATAAACTAATACTTAAATGAATTAATGGCTTGATAAACCAATTGTTTCTACGGGAAACTTCATAATATTTAACCTAATTAAATTTGTAAAAACAAGCTTACTAGCACTTAACACTTGGCCTTTTTCAAACCTGCTTGTCAGTTAGATACTCGTACTCACAGCGCTCCTGGCAAGTAATTATCATGGCCAGTGTGTTGCTTCACAAGCGAGTGCACTGTGATTTTCTTAGTGCAATACAGCGGTCATTTTAGGGTGGGCAAATTGGTTATATACTCGTATACACTTGTACGTTTCAATAATCATATAAATAATATGAAGTGCGCATTTATTTCCGTGGCTTTAGATCGCATGCTCTATCTTCGACATTAAGATGAGTTTTTATTTGAAAATTTGAGGATTTCTGGGGATTACAAAAATTAACCTACTCTCCAGTCCTAATGGATCTGTAAACTGGGTCTTTACATTGCTGATAGTGAGACGCTTTTTAGTTGCCTATTGTGCTGATATGTTGTATTATGTTAGGCTGTAGAATAATGATGATTCAATCCAGGACTTGGAAAATCTGTAATTAATAATATAATTGTATGACTTTCTAGAACCGAGCAACATCTGTGAACGAGCTCGTATTGCGACTTTTTAGTTCAAGTGGATAATATAAATTCAACTAATTTTAAGCTCTTCTCCTCTTGTCTACCTACGATAACCAAATTGTTCGGGAGACCCCTAACACGTGATAGTCAGAAGGAGCAAGGTCATTAACACGCTTCCTGCGATTGCCTAGCCGGTGTAAATCGTCACTTTGAACACATAGTCCCTAGAAAGCTTTGAGAAAAAATAGAGACATGAGTGACCCGCCAGTTGGTCGCTTCGCAGGAAATGTGTTAAAATATAAAGAAGAAGCAATATTAACAACTCAGCTCTTAGAGCATAAATGGTCTACAGAACAGGTTGGCTCTCTACCTCGATTCACTGGGGTAGCTTGATCTTTTGTGTATGTTATGACCATTGATTTTCTAGCGCCTTGTCTGTAGATTGACTTACAGCTTGGACATTTTTTAACACTGAGAAAAAACAGTTTCGGAGCAGAGCAGTTTCGGAGCAGAACAGTTTCAGAGCAGAACAGTTTCGGAGCAGAACAGTTTCCGAGCAGAACAGTTTCCGAGCAGAACAGTTTCCGAGCAGAACAGTTTCGGAGCAGAACAGTTTCGGAGCAGAACAGTTTCCGAGCAGAACAGTTTCGGAGCAGAACAGTTTCGGAGCAGAACAGTTTCGGAGCAGAACAGTTTCGGAGCAGAACAGCTTCCGAACAGAACAGCTTCCGAACAGAACAGCTTCTGAACAGAACAGTTTCCAAATCTTCACAAGAGTAACGCTAGCAGTCACGCCGTGTGCTAGTGTTACGGGACGTGAACTTGACTCGCAACCTTCATGCTGGATAGGGCGATAGGAAACATACAACTCAAGCAGTCCGCTATCAGATGCGTCTCTGAGGTCACATGACTGGAGTCCAGGCGCCGTCGCGACCGTGGCAAAATCCGGCCGTCGGATCCCTACGCTTCTGGAAATTTGTGCGCAAATTTCTAAATCCCTGAAGCATTCTATTCTGTGAATTATGTTCTATACTGCAATGTACAATTGTATACTGAATAAAAGTTTCAGTACATAATATTTTTATATATTTATTACATAATTTATGGTATGTGCCATATATCTGTCTCTTATGTATATTAAATCATTACCAAAGTTTAGTTGAATTATTATATCAACATACGTTAAATAATACGAAAATTTTTGTAACAATTATTCATTTGTTTTCTCAAATGACATTGCAGTTGAGTGTATTTTCACGTTCGATCACGAGACAAGTACGGGTGTCATGTGTCACTCGTGCATGAAATGTATGGAGCTGTTGCTAACAGCTCTCAAAGCCTAGTGGTCACTGCCCTGTTGTGCAACAGCGGATAGTTCAGGCTTATTCCGTTCATATTTCTAGACTAAAAAGAGTGTTTCATATCCTTAAAGACCACGTAATCGCTCCTATGAAATGTAAACAAGATGATGAAGTATACTGAAGATTTTCCTACACTGTATTTTGCGTGAAAGTCATCGATGATTGCCATTACGAAATGTTGCAACGCTCTAATTAACTATTTTTCCTCTGTATTCTGATAATGACTTTTGAATCGTGGTTGACTCTTAGCTGGAAACTTGGTGTAGAGAACAATAATACTGTTCTTTTAAAAATGGCCAGCAAATGCAGCTCTCAGGTAGAGCCATGAAGTCTTTCGAAAGAGGACTGAACAGAGAGCGTTGTTTTTCTATAGTATTGCTTGTCTTTTGGTTCTTGCTGCTTGCTCAACACTTCCTGTACACCGTGGCACAAGGACATGTCATCCGGCATGGCTACACCAGGATGAAGTCATGTAATGAGCGGCAATAACGACCAACGACTTAGAGTGTCTGCGGCTTTTGTGCTCACATTCGATTCACAAATCAGTAATTGCAATGTTCGTGTATGATGCACTATCGATAAATGTACGTGTACTTGGTGTGCTGTGCACATGAAGACAAGCAAAATATTTAGCAACTTGAACGCAGAGAACCGCAGGCAACTTAGTCTAAACGTTTGGGAAAATATTCAATGAACTGAAAATGTGTTCCCGTAATTTATAGACATATATGAGAAATTACTCAAAGTGCTGCCTCATATTTTCTGTAGGCTCCCATGGCCTCTACGGTGCGCTGCTCAGACCAATCAACACGTATCTCAGCCTGTTCTCCTCCCTCCTTATGACTTGATCACAGTGTTATAAATAACTGCTAGAACTGGCGACCTTCTGCAGGCTCGAGCTCCTACTCACAAGATCCGCTTTCTAGCTGTTCTATGATATATGAACAATATCATTCGCATGGTGCTTTCGTTTCCATCTGAAGGATTGTTTGCGGTTTGTTGAATGGTCATGAGATGACGCATGCGTAAAATGGTATTTTTAAAGGTCGTCATGGAGACCTTACATGGCTTAATAAATATAATATGCTACAAAAAATTACCAGGAAATAAACGAAAACGTAATTTCGTGGTTATGAAGTATTTATAATGTATTGCAGTTCACCATTGGAGATCATGATTACCGAATGGAATGAGACAAAAAGCTACTTGTAAAATCAATTTTGGTTAATTTATCATATATCATGTACCTTTGACAGCCTGTGTTTCTCGCTAGAAAAATTTGAATTGAATAAAAAGTAACAAATAGTACTTCGGTGTTGCCAAGAAATGCAGCTTGACTTGACCACCTGTTAACGGTCACTGCAGTGTGGCCTCCATTATCTTAAGATGTTTTAAAATGTTCATTTTTTCGTATTTGGTCGTAATATGAGCTATAACCTTCGAAAGCAATAGCTTCGCTCATATTTTTACTATCCAAAATGTGATGTAATGCGAAATAAAAACAGATGTCTTTGCAAGTACTAGCCATGTGATTTCAATTTCACTGCCGTTAGTGATCCGGGCTTGTATTTGAGCATTCTCGCTAGGGAGGGGAGTGATCATAACGAAAATATCGCTTCACTCTACTGTGAAATGATGAAAATGAATTTCATTCCATATGATAAATTCAACTTAAAACGAGCACTCGTGACCTTCAATAAACCAGTTAATCATTTAATTGCTCCATCGTATCAAACAAGTACAGAAAGCGACTCACTGTCAGAGGTGGTTGAGGTTCACCTTTAGAAATTTGCGAGTCAAAGGTTATCGGAAATGATTATCCACTAAAGGGGTATTGGAGTGAATAGAAAGCAGTGTACCAGTAAAAAAGAAAGTAAGTACAGGGGAAGAAGAAAGCTACCTAAACTGAGAAAGATCAAGATGGAAGATGAAATTAAGGACCCAAAAGGAAGCGGGTTCAACTGTGACGAGTGTTTCGTAGCCATGCGTGTAATGCTTATAAACGTCTCTCGTTGTGGTTTTGTTAGCGATTGAACAGTGGTTGTTCCGAATGTTAATTTACATACGAGAAATATTTAAATTTTTTATTATAAAATTCCTTCGGAACTGGCAGTTAAATGCTAAAAAGAGAAAGCGTGACGTTTTGTAAGATCGAAAGAGAAATAATGAATAATTTCCATAAAAACCTTTTAACAAGCACATCAATGGAATGAAATTCAAATCCATGAATATAATGCACGGGGTTTCAGCAGTTTTTCTAATTTTTACATTTTTCTTGCTCTCGATGGACCTGGAATGGGAGCAATGAAAAATTCGAAATAGATAGGTACCTATGATGCGTTGAAGTTTATTTACGAGGAATAGAATAGAATAGAATGAGGCTATAGGAACGAACCTTCGGGTCCATTCTTGGGTCGGATAATTACTTCGATAATTATTCGGTTGTTTACCCAAGTCCCATGCCGTATTTCTAGCCGCGTCAACCATGTCGGCAGCGGGATTCGAACCCGGGTCTTCCCGCTCGAAAGCAGATTCGCTCACCAGTCGACCAAGCTGGTGATGCTCACCAGTCGACCAAGCTGGTGATACCAGTCGACCAAGCTGGTGATAGGAGTGATCTTATGTCGTTTACAATGTCTTTATTCATGTTTTTTACATATGCTGTACATATTGCATATACGTAATGAGGAGAGTCTAAAGGGAGTCTGTAGAAGCCTATACATAAAGACTTCCTGTACCAGACTCCCAATGCAAGTCACAACATTTAGCAGAGCACGACAAGAAGCTGCTCTGACATTCTGCCTTAGTGAAAGCGTCAGTTTCCATTTCATCCGTTGATTTAAGGCGCATCAATTGGAACGTTTTATTCATTGACAAATTCTAAAAAACCCATCCTGATGTTGACACTTTATAATTTGTAAAACAGAGATGTTTAGCGATAAAATTTAAATGCAACTCTCATTGATCGTTCTGTATTTTAGATGCTTGATTGATTGCTTGATTGCTTGATTAATTGCTGGATTAATTTATACTACCTCATGGTGTTCAGATGATGACTTTTATTTTTTCAGCACATAGATCGTTCCCATGAATTAATAGCAGTTTTCTCTCGTTTATGACTCTCGTGTATTATCACTAATATTTTGTCGCACATAAATCTTTCACGGTATATCACGCAGCGTAGACTGTGACCTCCGAATGCTTGCGTGTCTCTAAACAGTGGCTAACACAGCGATCCGTGGTCATTTATGGCTAAACTAAATTATACACTTTTGGCTCTTCCGCCCCGACGGTCAACTGAGCCTTTACAGGAATGCTAACTCGGGTGGTCCAGTTGTTGATATTTGTCTTACTGTGTCTCGTGCTGGCAGTGGAGTAGCTAACTGGTTTCTAACAAATACTGACCGATTGGAGTTGAAATAAAAACAAGTGAGTACCAGTAAATTTGACCTAAGACCTAAGCGGTACAGGAGTTTGATAAACCTGTTAAGTATAAGTAGCCCGCAGCGCGTGGTGGCCCATGTGGGAAATAAATAAACTGGTCTTTTGAAGACAGCTCGTGTTGTTAAATCAGGCTTGTGTGATCATTTATGATAATAGGCAGGTCTAACAAAATAATTTGAACGTTTACGTTTCAGAAATCACTTGGGTGTTAATTTTTAAAATAGACTAAGTGTTCTACAGGAGTTAACCAATTTTTCAAAAGCATTCGCTATGAGTTGAATGTATTCATGCATACATTCATGCATTAGTCATACGCGTAACTTGTCATTTATTTTCATTTATGGATGCAAAATTCGACTTTCTACTCTTATTCACTTCGTTTCATAAGTGACGCTAAATGCCATTTAATTTGTTTACGACAGTGTCGGTTTAACCGAGTTGGGTGGCCCAATACAAGCGTCGTTCATGTGATACAAAGCGCGCCACATGGAATGATGTCGTTGGTCTACTTCTGGAGTGATTGTGGTGCAGCTATCAGTAATGAGCATTCCGTTCCCTCTTTAATCTATATTAAAATCGCTATGATAACTACGATGAAACATAAAAGCTCCGGTGAGTATATTCTCTATCTGAATTTTTGTGAACTTATTATTCTTAACTTTTTCGTTGGAGCATTCAAATACAAATTACTTCTGTGTCTTAGCTGTCTCTTATGCGTTCTTAGCGGAAAAATTCAGTATTCAGGCTCCCGGATGAACCTTTACAAGCATTTCGAAATATCTGACAATGATACCTTTGTTTTAATTTCATGCATGTTTTGCTGCTTTTGTGTGCAGCTTCTGTTGCAGTGTAGTGTCTGAGTATCGTTACTTGATTTTCTTCTGAGTAACTACGTACTGTTGAAATTACCTTATATAATTAATTAACTTTTTAGCAAAATTAAACCAGGTATTCGACGTGGGACACTTTTTAAAATTCTTGATTCCCTTAGATAATTGCAATCAAAGTCAAAGAGTCATAGTTGACTTTCCGCTTTGTTGAATTATATTCGCCTTCTCTTTTGGCCCGCCTACCTGTAGCTGTACATAAATGACTGTACTTAGTTAAGGTTGTGTTATTCCTCGTTTTACTCCCTTGATTCCCTCGCTTCCCTCCACAGTGTCCCAGACAGTTAATTTCAAAGACCAAACACCGTGACCTCAGTGGTTGACGGCTGCATGCCGTGTTGGTGCGCTTCGTCAACTTTGGTTCTCTGTCTTAGTATTAAGTCTACGTTTTATTGACCTCTTAGCATAAGTGGCAATCTAGGTAATGTGGTGATATGTAAAATCGCTGTATTTTTCTGAGATCGCTTAACAAACGTGTTTAAAGTCACTTCCTCTGCTGAAAATAATTTTAAAAAATGTCTTGAAATAAGGTCAAAACTGTCGTCATAAACTAATACATGACTTGTTTTCAAAGTTTAGAGCCTTTATTGAAATATATGAAAAATTACGTTGATTTTTCTAACGAGTGTATTAAAGGAATGTCATTAAAATACTTTGGAATTCTGTTGGGAAGTAAATAATAATTTAATTCTTCACATCGTCAGCTACAGATCAAGAAAGCGGGACTTTTTTTCTTAGTACCTACACCTGGCGAGCAACCGCGGGCTTGGGTACAAAGAGGCAATTTTTAAGAAGCTCAATCCCAGTTGGATGTTTCTTTTCTTATACAGTACTCCTAAAAAATTGAAAAAAAGTTTCATTAACTTTGAACGATTTATTCCTAAGCTAAGAAATTTGATGAAAATATTATTTTAGAATTTCAGCTAAAAACAATCTTTTGCATCCAATGACACAAATTTTTGTTTTAAATCGGATGATTGGTTAGTAAATTATTAACATTCGAGCAGCAGGTTCGTTTTTTGGAGGATATGTCGAATTTTTAAATTTTTCTATAATACCCTTTAATATACAGTAAGTCTATTATCAATATAGGTTTACTTTAATATAGATCTCCGGTATACTTCTTTATAGATCTCTAATATCTTTTAAAGGGATTACTGAAGGCGTAGGATGCGTAAAGTTCGCCTTATTTATATTTGTTAAATATTAAAAAGGCTTGTTTAGATATCAATAAATTGGAACATGCTGTGTACAAGTGCATGGCAGTATTTCGATTAAAATTTTATAGCATTTATCCCTTGCTTTCTGTTCTGATATGACGCACCACTCACTTTTATTTCCGAAGGATCTATTAATGAATATCTTAGTGGTCCTGTGTAATTAGCTACTAGGTGATAATTTGTGAAAAATCTATAACCCCCATTATTCTCCCTGGCTTTGACATCGGGTGTAGCTTATTCAGTAACACTAAATAAGATATGTAATAACTGCATTAGGTAGCGTGAATTTGAATATAAAATGATTGTATGTTCTCACACTGTTTGTTATGAGTGTGAGAATTAAATCCTATTTTCCAATGGGTTTCTTTCAGTTTCCTTTTCTAAAATTCCAATCACACGCTGACCCCAAACGTCGACAAATACAACGTCTCGCAAGCAGATTGAAATTATTTTGGTGTGTTGGTAAACGCATAACCCGTGTTTTAGTGCTACTTTGTGTAATGTTTCGAGCCGCGACAGGAACCAGGCTACGTAAAGCCCATTAGCGTTTCATCAAAGGATGTGACGGCTGATTATTATTGACACAAGGTCGTGGTTTGATAGTTTATTATCCTCGTTGGGTTGTGCGTGACTGCAGTCACTCCAGCTCAAATGATCAGCCCAGAAGTTGTATTTTTGTACCACATTTCTTCAACATTTGTAATATTTCTGTCTTTAATTTTGCCTCTTTTGGGTTGCAATACGGTAAAAAACTTTTTGACTTAAAATCAAATTATTGTTATCGGGTCAACTCATTATTAAATAGTAGTAAGTATGGGAGATAATTTTACATCCGTGTACATGGTTGCTTCGCTACGTGATGTATGGGCCTGAAGTTTCTATTCTTGCTGCATTCGTTGCGTTGGATGAAATCATACATTTACGCATTACATCAATGTACAATCATTTACAAGCTGCATATTTTGGTTTTCGTATATCCGGTATCATTTCGCCACATTTTTCTGAATAACATACCGGTTGTAGCGCGTATTGCATCTGGACTACCATTTGATCACTGTTTCAGGTTAATCCTTCTTATAAACTATGTATATCTCCGACTTCATAGCTTTACATTTTACTAAATCAAGATTCTGGTAGAAATGCTTCATGTTTTTCAGGTTTACTAATTTAAATGTTTCTTAGATGCCACGGTTCAGAAGGAATTAATTAACTCAATTCTGACACCCTCAGCTTTTTGAACTGTCTCGCTTCAGTGCAAGAATGAAGCCACAGCCTATCAAACGAATAAGTTGTTCCGTAAAAGTGGAGAACGTAACACATTTGTAGGCCCGTGAGTTAATGGGCGGCGGATTCATAACATCTCAAGAAAATTATGACCTATAAAATTGTTTTAATGCTTTTCTTTCCATTTCCTGTCTGTTAGAAGTAACAAAATGTGCTTTCGTGAGATACAGAAAGCAAAAGTGTTCTAAATTCATATTTTTTCGATTCTTTATTTGATACTTTTTTGAGTAATGCAGGCCGTAAATACGTGAGTAAATACAACAAAACCGTGTTAATCCGATAGAATTTTAGCTTTGATATTGAAAAACAAAGGACTAGAGTTTCACTGTGAAGAGTGGGCGACATTTTTTAGGCGTCTTTAGCATTGGAAAGAAATGACAGATTTTAAATAAATTTCCAGATTTTATCCAGGAAATTGCAAACGACACGAGC
Source organism: Trinorchestia longiramus (assembly GCA_006783055.1). Lineage (NCBI taxonomy): Eukaryota > Metazoa > Arthropoda > Malacostraca > Amphipoda > Talitridae > Trinorchestia > Trinorchestia longiramus. The sequence goes on from VCRD01000009.1 coordinate 964,708, forward strand.
GGTTCTATGGACGGAGAGAAAAATTGGACCGTCAATATTTGAGGATGCTTTAATCATTTTCCAAGTAAACAAAGTTAATGTCAACTTGGTTCAAGAATTTGAGTGGGATATTTATTCTATGGTCTCGTGCAAAATGTTGCAAATTTCAAATCAAAATATGTTCAGTAACAAAAAACTGCGCCTGGTATTTAAGGCAGACGGGTGTTTCCCCTTAAAGTTTTAATATTTCTTTTATTTTTCTGCATTTCGACATACAAGGCGAAGATATTAGAGCAAGGCAGGATGCAGGCGACGTTTTCCTGAAGGTTTTTCTCTTCACAAGATCCGGCAAGACGTCCACGCCGACTTGCAAGTCACTGGAACAGATCTCTTTTATGCGCCGAGTTCATGGCACCGGCGTCAGAACTCCTTGTTTTGTCAAGATTTTCTGACAGTGTCAAGTCTTGCAACATTTGTTATCACAATGTCACGGTGTACCGTCTCTTCCTACGCAGTCATTCTAATTCTTGTGTTTCATTTCCTTATTGCTAAATATCTTAGGGACATATCACACATGCTTGTCATCCATGTTTTTGAGCTAACGTAGGTGAGTGCCAGTATCTAGCGTGTTGAGTTTAACAGAATTGAAATACTAAGAGCATTAAATCTCATTTGTTATTATACAAATTTTTAGATAGAATTTCCTGTATGTGTTATAGACTTGAGATCGTAATTTAGTGGTCTCTCGTTCTGTCTACTCAGTACTACCTTCTTTCACTTTTGTTTGAAAATTCTTCAATGAAAATTCAATGTTTCAGTTTAGGTTGGTGCAGAAATTCCACTTATTTCAATTAACGACTAAATTAATTTAGTGTCGTCTACAGGAAGAGTTCGATATTTCACGTACCGTAGTAAACGACTGAACAAATTCAGTGTTTCAGTAGGGTCCAGTTAGAAATTTTACCTTCGCACTGCCGGAACTTGCATCACATGAATTATCTAAAGGTGCGTATGAATTAACGCTAACAGGACGGTTTCTGTTTACAGCTCATGGTGCCGTAATTCCGTAACTCTGCATCCATATGGCGAATAAATAGCTCGAGTTTCGTATCCAATGATAAGTAATTATACGCTTGGTAAAGTGTGGCTACCTAGAGATAACGTACCTCCTGTATGTATGGGATTTATTAAGCTTGTGAAATACTGAAGACAATTCTACAGTACCTGTATTAAATATGAAAAGTTGTTTCAGGGACTTTAATTTTGCATTTAATACTGTATTCGCATTTCACAATGCAGCATAGTGTGTAAACGCAATCCCAAATAATGTACTACTGATGTAAAGAAACGAATTTTCAATTTTCAGCTCTTCCTTTGCATCCTCTAATCAAAAAGCACATCAATGCATTTTAATTTATCAATCTAAAATTACGTAGTATAAAGATTTATCTAAACAATCTTGTTTTTCTCATGGATGGAAATCCGACCGAAAATATTGTTTGTCGTCTGAAGGAGAGTTATAATTATAGAGCGTGTACGTAAATTTTTTATTTTGTATTTATGACAATCATTTTGTGTGTTTCAGGTGACAAGATGACCGAAAAATTATCGTATACGTAAAATCCCTGTATTGGGAGTAAAACAATGGGTGACACTAATCAACGGCCTGCATTAGCTAATTCATTGTAAATCAGCTTAACTTGTGGAATTATTCTTGGTCATTTATTAAAAGATAAAGTACCGTGAATATCGGTATTTATGTAGCCTAGTTTTTACAAATAGCTCAACATTATTTGAGCTCTGTTTTTTGAAAAAAGTTTATTTGGTGCTAATTTTAGTCATCGTCATTAATGGGAATTCCTTGATGAAAACAGTAATAGAAGAACAAGGGTTTCCGTAACATAAAGAAGAGTGGATCGTCTTAAGCGCAGCTCGTGCCGGAAGATCTACATATATTGTTGTAGCTTCCGGGCCGTCGAAGAATGCATGTATATCAGGAGGCAGTAACACTTGAAACTATCCCGTTCCTCTTCCTGTCGGAACGTAGCGCTCTACTTTTCATAATTTAGAGCGGTATCTAAAACGACGATCACTCTCTGAATTTCCCCTCTTGGGTTAAATCACGGACTCTATCTACCGGGAGCCATGCATGCAGGAAGGAACTTTTTCAGTTTTTTATGTGGAACTCTATCTTGAATGGCGTTCCTTGTACGAGTATTTCCTCGATCCTGCGAAGAAAAATCCGTTAAGTGCACTCATTTATTCATGATATGATCTGCAAGGTTCACGATGCTTGCTGAAATTCAAGCAAAGTGTTCGAAAGAATCGCCTCAAAAATGCAGTAAATTAAATATAAAAGTTGACGAATCGTATACTGGTTTATAAACGTGTGAGTGCTTAAAATTTTGTATTAATTTATCGTAATTTCCCTAACTTAGATATAGTCAATCATCACTGCCATATATTTTACTTTCTCAGAAATTTTTTTTACAAACTAATGATATCGTTGAGTTTAAAGTATTAAATTAAAATTGACTTACCTTTATGAGAGAATTTAAAATACTTTTTCCTTTACATTTTCAAGTTTTACTCGTAGTTCCGATCATGTAAATTGGTTTTGCTTGAATATGTGCAAAATCAATGTTATTTGATTGAGAATTTACGTGCGCACAGTATGTATAGTCATTATTTATGTATTGAAATATGTGTCAGCTGTGGGTGTGTCTTAATACAACCCTGAGAAGAAATGCGTCTCGTTAATTTCATGTAATTTATTCGAGCTTTACAGTCAGGATGTTATACAGGGACTTACGCTTTACAAAAGCGTGAAACTGTGCTCTCAGCCGCCCAATTCGAATGTATTTAACGTGTGCAAGTGTGAGACTTTAGATCTAATTCAATACTTCTTAATTGTAGCTGACGCTGTGGCGCGGGCCAGTCTTGTGACGACTGTTCTACACTTCGAAGCTCCTGCTCACACGAAAGTCTTTATCCTGCTAGTTTCAATATAGCGGCAAGCGTAGATGACAATAATCTAACAATTCTCAATGCTACTTCTTGGTTTCTCTAAGAGAGTCGGACTGTACGTGCTCCCCATACAGTTAAGATGCGAACTGAAGCCGTCGTCGCTATGAAGTGCTCTAATTACCAATTACTGTTACTAGAGTAATTTTCTCGGTGCTAATTGTTACATTTTATGATAATAAAACCCCTTTAAAAATTATATGTATTTAATCTTTGTGATGGTATAACCGTTTTGGAAAAAAACCATTTGCGGGTGCATGTGAGATATTTCTTATCTCCCCCGTTTCAACATATACAAAATCAATTCATTTGACGGCTATGCATGGTCGGTTATACAGCGTTGTTGGTATTGCTGTTGCAACCTTAAGTTAAGGAAGTAGCACTCGTGGCAACTCAAGTACAACAGCCGTGAGTGTGACCACCGGAGCGAAGCTTTTAGATTTTAATAGCTCTGTAAATACAGCATAGTATATCCTTCCTTCTGGAGAACGCGAGTACACACTCACAAGTACAACACGTAGAGCAGCGGGTTGGGGCTTCGGAGTCTCTTGGACACCTGAAGGGCTCACATTGGACGTGTTCAAGTGGACTTACTTTTGAAACAAATTACGCTGATCTCGGTGGAAATAAAGAATGACAGTGAACATATGATTGTTAATTATGTGCCTGTATTTATTTAGTTATTTACGAAATGCTCTAGGAAGCTCTGAAATATGTTTTGATAGTAGATCAAATTAAGGAGTTCTTAGAAATCCTGAATTTGAACAATGTAGGCATTGTTGATGGAAATGATGAAGTTGATATGATACAAGTAAATACGTGATAATTAAATTAGAAGTTCACGCGAGAGAATATTTAGGGTACAGGCACAATTACCTAGCATTTATGAAATCATTGTACAAAGCTTAATGTGTTATATCTCCTGTATCAGTTATAAAGTGAATTTTGTATTTTATGTATTAAATTTACTGTTTTAGAATTCATCAGCAAAATTAATATTTTTTTGGAATGCGTTTAACTTGAGTTTACTCGAGTTTAGTGTTACATGTAAGACGCGAGATTTTTGTTCACTGTGCACATAATAAATAATTTTTTTTCATTTCTCCTAAGCTTGATGCATCAAATATATTACATTTGAATTCTATAATACCTTTTCATAAAAGATCTTTTAATCAGAGATGTTCCGTAGTGTGTAATAATTATAACAGGCGTGTTTGTAGAAGTGTATTTGTGGTATGAGTACGGTGGCAAGGAGGTTGGAGAGAGTCAAGATGAGGATATAGAAAGTTTTTCCCTCTATACTACCCTTTTCCCTCTCACAACAGTGCTCTATCAGTGGAATAGTTTTTGCATGTTTCAAACCATCCATAATCGTATCGAATTTCTTAAGGCTAGGAATAATGGAACTAATTCTCATTTTCAGGTTACACGACTATGAAGAGTCTCACACAAACACCGCTATGTTACTGAACAACAACTTTTTTACTTCCTGTGATCATTGACATGCAGAGCCTATCGACATGACTTTTTTGACCTGGAGTCAACCTTTAAGACGAACTCTCGAGTGTCGTTCAAAATGGCAGTCGCTTGAGTATTACCCAAGATGGCGGCAAGTGTTCGAGTACCATTCCAGATGGCGACTATCGCTCGAGTATCATCCAAGATGGAGAGGTGCTCACAAACCGCGTCCAGAACGAAAGATCTCGTTGTGTCTACTGCACCTCATTTTACTTTTTATATCTAATATCAGCGTGGTAGCAGGAGAGGTAGGTAATCAACTTTCTTTCGCTTATGTGTAGTTTAATCTAATGAATATATAATTATTTTTTATTTGGTCGTTATTTTAATGTTCTAAATAATGTAAAACAACTGGTTTTACTATCGATTTTACATATTAATTATTATCTGGACAATATTGTAGACAGGGGTGTTGAAGTGCATGTAATTGCGTTCTTCAGAGAGGTTAAATTCCAATGTTCTTTGCATACTTTTTCAGGAACTTGGTTTCACGACTTAAACTTCAGCCAGCACGGAGGGAAGATTAGGCTCATACTCACATATTATCACAACTCTCTTTCTTAGTTTGTAGTTTTAGTTTCATAATCACACTTTTTTCTGCTCCGTTCCTGCTGACCCAAATACTTAGATTTACCATGTGATGTGTGTTTCATTTTAATGCAATTTTCTCATGCTTTAGAACTAAGAGGAGCTAGGCAATGTAAGGTTATGTGCCTATTAGTAGCTGGAAACTTATTGCATGTTCTGAACTGAATTTTTTTAAACCCATAAAGTTTCATTATCTTGTAATTTAAATTGTTTTTCACAATTCATAAAGGGCAGTTTGAGGTACTTCTCCGATACTCAGTGCAAAAGTTCACCGGAAAAATGGTTTTCTTCACATTCTCTGTGAATTTATGAGCTTCTGTCACCCTCAGAGTGACTTCGTGAAACCTCATCTGACAGCCGACGAACTTCAGCTCGTTTTTGGGACGCACTCTGTCAGTGAGTACCATCTATCATAGAAATTATTTGTGTAATAAGTTTTAATCTTTTATTTTCCTCACTTCAATGAATTTGTTCCACCATATGGTGCGTTCTAGCTTCAGAATCGGTAAATTCTTGTGAAATAATGTACAAGTAAACAAGTTTATGGGTTAGATTCATGTTTTCCTCCTGATCATTACTTCTTCGTCGCTGGTGTTTACGACTCCTTTACTGAAACTGCTGAATCACTCATGAGATGCTGTTTAGATATTGGACTGGTATATCCAAATTTGTGAAGCTGTTATGTCGTAGCACTCACATACACTGAGCAATAATCATCGAGGGGAATTTCCAGTAAATATTTAATGATAGTCAAAAATATTTAATAAAACTTTAGCAAGTACAGAAATATTTGTATACATACGTTAAAAATAGGTATAATGTGTTATCGATTCGATACTTTTTTAGTCCTTTGAAATTCCTCATTAATGTAGACTAATTTGCTCGATAATTTTATACTGAAAGTAAGTCCGCTTCTGCATGAATTCGATCAAAACTTTTAGGTTTCAAAAATACTTCAAAGCACAAACTACAAATTGCTACAAATTTTTCGACTTAAAAATTTGTATTTAATTCACAAATTATTTTATATTGGGATACCATAGGAATAAGTTTATATACTAGTTTATGAAGTAACATTTTGTGTCAAAATGTGAATGCTCATGAACAATAATTGTTACACTGTAGATATTTTGCATTCGTTCCTAATTAATTGTTTTTCAAAACAAAGTCCCTCAAATGTTAAATTATGCTTTATTCATAGTTTATTTACTTGAATTGATGATTCTATCTATTGTACTTATACATGCTGCCATAAAAGGACATGATGTGTCGTGACATACTAGGTTAAAGTTTTGACAGTTTTACTTTGAAAATCAAGTACATCCGTTCTGTATACCTACAATGTTTTTTTTTGTTGGAAAAACTAGTATCTTGTTTTGTAGCAACTTTAATTCGTCACTTAAATTTCACATCGGTTGACGGTTGCTAATTTGATTCCTCACGTAGCTCCTGAGTATGAGGTGGTGGTGCCCAACTTTGGATCAGATTCTGCCCGGCGGACGCGGTCAGTCTCCGACTCCTCCGGTCTTCATCAGCAACAGCTGCTGGCCGAGAGCTTGAGGAACAGCGATCCTTTGCATCTCTCTCTTGATGCTCTCGGACACAAGTTTACTTTCAAGTTCGTCCATAAAAGTTTAAATAAATTTAAGAAATGGATCACGCTTGTATTCCAGTTATGCGTTTGTAAATACGATTATTTTCAATCAGCCATTTCAATTATGGTTTCCTATCTTATTTAAATCGTAGAAAGTCTTTCAGTTTTCTTTTGGAGTTTGAAATTACCTATTGAGTTTTACAGTTTGACAATATCATATCAAGTTCATTGATTATCATTTTATTTGAGTTTACAACTCGATTTTGAGTTTTAAGTAATCTCATCTGAACCATATAAATTTGTTAACAATAAACTGTAATATCGTACTCCTCACATCTTTTACAAAGTTAAAATATGATCCCTGGTTACCTGTTTTTGTTTAGTGTCATTGTGCGTAAATGTTTAACTTTTTCAGACTAGTCGAGTCTGCCGGACTAGTGTCTCCAGCTGCTGCCCTAGTTCACCGCTACCGCAACTACACCGCAGTCCAAAGTTTGGTGGAGAAGCGAAACTGCCTCTACACCGGCCACCAACAGAACACCACCATCGCAATTAGTATATGCTCTCATATGGTAAATTTGGACTAACTTTTACTCCTTTCCTAAAATTGTTTCGAGTGTCTGTTAGGTATTTGTTATCAGGGTCTAATAATCATGATTTACTTGATATATATTTTAACTAGACAAACTAAGGATTTGAATCACACATGTTTTACATTGGTGTCTCATGTATTTTCGTCGCCCAACAGCGTGGCGTGATCAGGTCTCCCACAGAAGAGCTGATCATCGAGCCTCTGCCTGCGACCGCCCAGCGCCGGCACAGACGGTCTCTGTTAGACCAGACAATGCCCATCCTCGTCCACAGGAGGGGCGGAGCCACGCCGTGCTCCTCCACGCAGAAGGAGGGTAGGTCGCTCTACTCTAAGTTGTTACTCACTACTTCGAATACATGTTTCATTCTTACTATTTTCTTGGTTTAAAATGAGTATTTTCAAGCCGAAGTTGTTATATCATGTCATATACAGTCACCTAACGCATCTATCTTCCGATCTTTGAACAAAGTTTTTAAACAGTTTAAGGCTTGGACCTTTACATACTTTTATTGTGTACTACATGCTCATTGTTTCAACTATTTTATATTACCGAAGCTGCTTATAACACAAAGCGACAGCTCAAAATACTATATGTCCCCCAAACGCAAAATGGCCTGTTCTTCAGCTACCTTATACAAATATTCTACTTTTAAAATAACAACACTCACTATTAACGTGTTAAATACAAGTAGCTCATACCACATTTACACGATAGTGCTCAACACTTCAAAAGGCGAATTCAAGTACCTAATACTTCATTTGCCCCCGTACAAGCACTCAAACTTCTGCTTTCCAGGTCGTTTATCAAATATACTGCCATTACATTACAAGTACCGACATTATTATTTCATTCAATGTATTTAGTTACTCAGATAGCCCGATTATTAGGTTCATGTAACTTACTCCACCCTTCGAAGAAATACGTACCCTATTCACGCTAGTAAGATCCCGTACTTCAACAGGCGATGGTGATCGAGAGTATCTCCTAAGCCGATTCCAGCCGGAGTCGCAGTCTGCGCTGTTTAATCGCCCAATCCCCCGCATCACGGATCTTGGCAGCGGCCTCTCCAACTCGGCAGACCACGACCTCTTCCTAGGCGGTGGTGGTGGACCTCGGCAAAAGTTGCCCTCTGTCATCTATGTGGAGACGGCTGTTTTTGTGGACAAGGATTTGGCGAGGCACATGGAGAACTACTTTCCAAGGGATAGTCAAGAGCAGCTCGTGCAAGTTGTACTTGCGATGGTCAATGCAGTGAGTGAAATAGTTGGACTTTCGTAGCATTTTGGCCAGTGTAGTTGTTTAATCTGGTAACTTCTGCATCAGGGACTATCATCGTAAATGAAAAACTAAATAACTGAATTCAGGTGTACTAATTACGAACTTAATAACTAAATTGAGATTCACTAGCTATTAACTAAATAGCTAAATTCAAATTCATTAACAACTAACTAATAACAAAATTCAGGTTCGCTAACAGGAAAAATCTTGACCTGCATCGCCGTGACATGTCTCACAGGTCCAGCTACTGTACTCAGAGGGCAGTCTAGGGGTGGAGGTACACTTTATTATCAAACGCCTCGAAATTCTACACGAAGACCCTGCAGGCCTGCATCGCCCTCACGACATCGACATCTACCTCACCAATTTCTGTAGGTGGCAGAGGGATGAAAATCCCCCAGGGGACGACCACCCCTTGCACTGGGACCACGCCCTCGTACTCACAGGGTTGGACCTCTACACGGTTACTTCCAGAGGCAGACTCAATTCGCAGGTTGTAGGTAAATTATGTTGATGTATCTGTTCTGATTTTCTTGGCTTTTGAAGCAGTCTTAATTCTAAAGCCATTTGTGAAAACATTTATATTTCAGTAGTTAGGAAGGTATGCTCAACTGATTCCTAGTTCGTTAAGTTAAATTGAGTGTAGGATTGTAGAATTTGTTTTGTACTTCAAGACTTAAAGTGACACGTTATTGGCTCGTAATGGGGAAAAGTTTATACCGTGTTTAAAGTTAATTTTGTATGGTGCTGTTACATGTAGTACACTGTTGCGTAGTGACTTGGGATCCAAACTTAATTTTGTATGATGTGTATTGTTGCGTAGAAACTCGGGATCCGAACTTAATTTTGTATGATGTAACGATAGTATAGTACATTGTTGCGTAGTCGAACTACGACTACGATTGATTGCATTAATAAATGCAATTTTCATCGATTGGAGAATAGTCTTTTTATGAAATGTTCCCAAAAAATTAACAATATAGTTTTTTCTTTATATTTGCCATTACGCTAGGTGTTATGACATAATATAATTCGAAATAATTGCGTCATAACTCAAAGCGGTATAACAATATAACGTCAGGTGTTACAGAAATGTCGTGTTGTGAGAATATGTTCACATTAGTTTATAGTCATGAAAAATGTTAGTCAAGATTATTCGTAATATTTATTCCTGTACTACATTCAAATAATTTGGTATTCATCACATCATCTTGAAAAACCATCAGCAACAAGTAGTTTAAAACCTATTGTCAACATAAATAAAAATGATGAGTTTTAAATTTATAATAAATCTATCATTTCAAATTATCATTTGATATTCGAGAATGACTAAAGTCCTTATGATACCATGGTTTGTTCACAGGTCTAGCACCTGTAGCAGGCATGTGCAGCTCATCGAGCTCCTGTACTGTAAACGAAGGGCGTCACTTCGAGTCTGTCTACGTGGTCGCGCATGAGATCGGCCACAAGTAGGTGTTTGTTGCGTGACTTGTTTGTTTGTGTGGGGGTGCATGGGATCGGCCACAAGTAGGTGTTTGTTGCGTGATTTGCGAGTTGGTTTTTAATGCTTCTGATGTTTTTTTCGATATAAAATTCATTCAACGTTGCGCATATCATAAATAAATACAATAAATATCTATCTCAAGACACATATTTCTAATGTCTTTGAGTGAAACAAAAAAATTCTTAAGTTTGCACTTAATATTCATAGAAGATTATGTGGCAGCCTAGGAATGCGTCACGACGGCGTAACGGCAGGCAACAGCTGCGACCCTGGAGAGCATCTCATGTCCCCCACGCTGGGGTCCGGCAAAATTTCCTGGTCCACCTGCTCCCGACGTTACCTTGAAATTTTCTTATCGTAAGTAACCTATTCCCTACCCAAAAAAGCTGAATTTCTTCTATCATAGAGCTTCACTTTTGAATTTTATTGGAAAGCATTTTATTGTATTTGGCTTCAAAATTGAAGTGTACGGTACTGTGGTTAAGAGGTAGAAATGAATGGGGAAATTAGAGCGTGCCTAGTAATCTTTGACTTAATTCTAATAAGGCCTTGGTTCTTGCTTAGCTTGCTGCCCTGAGGTATGTGAGTGCGAGGAGAAACAGCGCGCTTGTTCCCATTGAAAAATCCAAAACCATTCACTTAAAAATATAAATTTCTTTCAGCTGGAACATTATTGTTAAGTTTACTTTATGTTCAATCGATAAAAAAATGCTACTTGATTCTTACTTCTGATCAATACCTATTTTTGCAGAAGTGACCAGTCTTTATGCCTTCGCGATGCTGCGGAGGCAACAACCGAGCTCGACCACCGCGGCTCATTGTTGCCTGGCCAGCGCTTCCCGGCCGACATGCAGTGTGGGTGCAGCGGGCTTCAGTTGACCTCACTTAGTACAGGGCACGACAACATAACTTCCTTTTCTAAATGCGTTTGGATTTGAAAGAAGGAAGTTATATTGTTGCATCCTGTACCTTAGTTTTTGGAACTTGTACTTGATTCCTTAGTTATTGGAACCTGTACTTTATTCATCAATAACTATTGGAAGCTGTAGCTCAGTTTTTTCCTCGTTGGAAACTGTAATATAGTATCTTACTTGATGGTAGCTGTAATTTAGTATCATAGTTTTTGAAATTTGAATTTATCATTTAAGCCACATGTTGCTGTAATTTAGTATCTTCGTTATTGGAAGATGTAAAGCCAAGTCAGTATCTATAAAGTGGAGGGATTTCTTGTTACGGTACAAGAACGTGTGAAATTCGATCAGGTTTAAATTTCGCTTTCAGAAGTAAAATGAAAACAATTCCCTTTATTTAAGGAAAGGAATTGAATAGCATAATTTAATCTTTAATGTGAATTCAGCGCTAACGACATTTTTAATTTCGAACATCAATCCTCAACGCTTCAGCCGTGCATGAGGAGCGCACGTAGACGCGTAAGAACAATACAGTAGGTCCCGATTTCAGTAGACATTAGGTTTGATTCGTGTGGCTGTTTTGAAGTTTAATTATAAGATAATTTTCCCTGTGGTTAGGCCTGCTGAAGCACGGACCAGGCAGCAAACACGCGGACACCCAGGATCTGGAGGACATATGTGAGGACCTGCATTGTAGAAGGGACCACTACACCTGGACCTCACATCCCGCTCTTGAGGGCACCACTTGCGGCGCTCTGAAGGTTCTTTTTCAGTCTGAGTCCTTCGAATTTATTAAGAGGGCTCATAATAGGGCATTTAGATTTATTTATAGGCCCATTATAGAAACGTTAAATTTGTTCAAGGGTCCATTATAGAGCCGTCAAATTTATACATGGAGTTCATAACTGGGCCTTCGAGTGTATTCACTAAGTTCATAATAGGGCTTTCAAATTTGTTCGTGGAGTCCATAATGCAGATTTTCCTCTGTTTGTGAAGGAACTACCCGCAAAGTTATATAAGTTAATCCGATTTTGGTTGATTATAGGTGCTTTTTACAGCTGAGATATCTCAATTTAAATTTGGGAATCCATGAGATTTGAGTGATATTGCAACAGGAGTGTCAAGCAGATCTCGATAAATGAGTATCAGAAAGAAATTGGATTCCCCTATTTAAAAAGAACGACGGAATTCGGACCACGTATTTGCAAATTGAATCAACCAATAAAAAGGTCGCCACATATATTATTTGTCATTGCCTTTAATTTGAGGAAGTATTGGAGAGGAAATTACATTATAACATTTCTTTTGATGAACATTGTTTAGAACAAAAGTGTTTAATAGATTTAGACTACTCTGGACATGAATAGTACCTATTCGAAGTTTAATTTTGTACAGTGGTGTGCCCCAGGGCGCTGTTTGATGCTTCATTTTGTGCAGTAATGTACCTAAAAACACTGTCTGAAGTTTTCCTTTTGTGCAGTGGTGTGTCCGAGGACGCTGTTTGAAGCTTCATTTTGTACAGTAATGTACCTAAAAACACTCTGAAGTTTCATTTTGTGCAGTGGTGTGTCCAAGGACGCTGTCTGAAGCAGTCAACACGTAACCGAGGCAACCAAAAAATCCCTACGTCTGACCGCAGGCCAGTAACGAACTCCTTTTTCGACTCAAGGAGAGGGGAGTCACCCCCAATTGCCAACATAGACCTTATTGATCCAAAGTCGCCCGTGCCTCCAGTGTTGGAGTCCATTCCTTCCAGTGATGGGTCTGTTCGCTTCAAACCTGACCAGTCTGGACCGTTTACTCGTCCTCCTGATCTGTTCGGTCATTCAGGTGAAGAAGTTCAAAGCGAGGTCCAAGTAAACTGAGTTCCCATACAAAATTATGAGAAATCAATGTGCTGAGCAATACGAGCTTCATTAATGTCCTTTTACAAATACGTGGCGTTTGATCGAATTTTTAGCACTCCAGTATATATGAAGGTAGTTTTAAAATGTTCCTTCATTGGCTGAATATTTTTCTAATGTTTGTACTT